>JAUYWG010000045.1:13227915-13238197 GCA_034779775.1 Enteromius afrohamiltoni
ATAATATAATATAATATAATATAATATAATATAATATAATATAATATAATATAATATAATATAATATAATATAATATCCATTCAATAATTAATTCATTCATCATGAAGTTTTTTCTCTTTTTTTTTAGGTAAGAAGGTAGGAAGAAAGGTAGTCATATCTGAGAGTCTGTGTATTAAAACGTTTGAAAACCCCTGCACTATAGTGCATCTCATCTGTGTGTAAGCTATAACTAAACAGAAAAAAAAAAAACAGAATAACAGCCCAATTCACGTCCCTACTGGTTGTATTACTCTGCCCAAGCATTCAACCGTGGCCTACCTTTCACCCGTGCAAAAAAAAAAGCAAGCGAGAAAGAAAGGACGGAGGGAATGAAAAGAGACTCCCGGAGCAGGTAGAACCATCTGTGCAGAATATCCAACCCAGATGTCAGGGAATCAGCCACCAGCCAGGATCACCTTACATAAGTAGTTTGCCATGTGAAGAAATAATTTAGCTATATTATTAATTGACGGTAAACTTTCCCAAGAATCCAGAGCCCTGGCTGCTGCCTCACAGGTGGGTTCTTTCACTCACAGGAACCGAGTGGGTAAGCGGACCCTGATCAAAGGGAGATTGACATAAATAAAGAGCCTGCAGGAATGCATTGTGCAAACAAAATATGAACAGGGCCTCCAAACATTCCCCATGAGTGCGTGAAGAGATCAGGGGGGCAAGAGTGGGGGGAGTTAACAGGCGAGGGGGAGTAAAAGAAAATCTTCTATTTTCTATGCCCTCTTTTTTTTTCCAATATATTGTCTGTACTTTTTTTGCTCAAGGGGGCACAACTGTTTGACAAAGATGGAGAGAGAAATTGCCCTGTTTTCGACAGTGAATGACAAGTGCACTTTGAAGTGAGCCGATAAATGTGCATCAGGGCACGGCGTATTAGGTTTCCCCCTTTTGTTGTGGTGTATACTTTTCATTTCTAAACACTGACATGTCATGTTTGAAAGAGCGGTGACATCCTATCCAAAATATCCAAGGATTTGATAGCGAAGCTCTGACCCCGCTGTGCCTCCTACACTTTATTCTAGTCCATGCACAATGCAAAAGCGCCTCCGTGATACACAACCACTGTGTGCCTCCATGTAAGGCATGAAGTCTATGAAAGAAAACAAAGTGCCATTGCTTGCATATACAATACCATAAGAGGACTTCACGGGTGATGGGGTGAGGTCAGCGAGCCCAGTGACAAGCCGTCTACTTTTTCCAAAACAGAGAAAATTAAAAGAAGCGCAAACATAGTAAACAAAGGAGACAAGCGTATAAACGTGCACTTGAAAACCTCTTCACGAGTTCAAGGTACCTGGGAGAATTCATCCCCGAGGCACTTCAAGGCTTCTTAAAGTTCTAGAAGATGCGTGTTTATGTTTAATTTTGTAAAAGTTTTAATTTTATCTACTTTTTATGACACTTTCGTAGCACTCCGTGACATTTGATTGCGGGGTAAAAAATAAAAATGACAGAACGGGGCTCGGGAAAGTCGATGAAAGGATACATAGTGACTGACAACACTAAAATTTCCCAAGGCGATCGACATCAGACGGTCACTGCCGAAAGACTCCAAAGCGAGCTCTGCGCACACAAGCGAGGCGCGAGCCCTACGTTCAGGGAGTAGACAGGCTCCCCCTGATAATATAACTCACCCTAGTGTCTATGAAGAGAGGTGCATCGCAACCCTCAGGAAAGGGTGACAGGCCCCTCAGGTGAGTGAGAAGAGGTGGATCTGCCTGGTGGCAACCCTGGGGGTTTACTGTGGAGTGCCTGCATTCTCATGGCCACACTGGGGCAAATCAAACCACAAAGAAACACTCTGGTTATCCCTGGAGGTACGGTGAAGTATGTTTGAAAAAAGTATGGAGGAGGAACCCAAAGAAGCGTTGCAGACGTTACCCTAACTCCAGCGTCGGGAGCTTTTATCTCACTTTAGTTTTTAATATCGTAAACATATTTGAAAAATCCTCTACAGAACAATAAAAGAGTCAACTCTCAGATGCCTGTCGCATTCCCATCAGAGTTCTCTTCTCAGAAACCTCGTTCCTCCAAACACCCTGTGGTTTACAGTGGTCCACAAAAACATCACCTTTTTAAGAGGAAAGAATAAAAAGCCAGGGTGGGGAAAAAGAAAAACAAGGCAGGTAAAATCTAATTAGGAAGGCAGCAATGCAACAGCGGAGTTTACTTTGAAACAATAAACAGTGTGTTGCTTCAGCGTCCCCAGATTGGAGAGGGGATATTGCGAGGCAGGGTAAGTTGATATTTTGTTTGTTTGCGTTGAGAGTTTTCTCAGAGGCCCCTCTGAAACTGAGAAATTCCTGCGCAGATGAATGGCAGATTAGGGGCCTCACCGTGTGTGTCTAATCAAAGCCACACACACAGAAGAAGATCTGCCCAACAACCCCAAGAAAGGCCAGTTCACCTCTTCGTTTTACATAAACTACCTTCAAATGTGTCAGTGTTAGTGACCAGCGATGGTTTTTCAGGGGTTCAATTCCATATCATGCTGACGGTGAGAAGGAGAGGACTTTTGTAGAAAACCTTTTTTTCACAAAACGTGCATACAATTATTTAGACTTTAGAAATATAAATGTCTTTTAAATATATCCTTTTCATATTTTTGAGCTGCATACAGCTGTTTTTAGACACATGAATGTCCCATGTGAAACACATCTGATCAATGTCTGGTGGAAGTGACCCTAAAAGCATATTTATTTTTCAGTGTAAGTTTTAGAGAGCTTACTGGACAGATCACATCACCTAAATACCAAAAAGTTGGGAAAGTTTTGGAAAACAAACGGTCGCGATGTCCACGGTAAAAGAGCAGTTAAAATGATCAATATCTATGATTTACAATGAGATCAAATGTTTTATTCCTTGTCAAACATATTTTACATATCATACAAAGATCCTTTTAAGACAGTGGTGGCTAATAGCTAGTTACCAGAGTTGTATTAATAGTAACAATCACATTAGTGTCTATGGTGTTTTGGCAGACACCATGGTTACTAGAGTAAATCTTTATAAAGGAAAACACAGATGACCACATTTGATTATGTTATAAATAAATTGCCTTTTTACTCATGATTTTAATTTGCTAATGTGTTTTTATACTCAAAAGTCTACTTTTACTTTTAGCAGACACATCCGATTCCGTTTACAAAGATCTATCAAGTTTAACAAGCCACCTGTTTTCATTCAAATAAACATGTTTTTTGTCAAGGACAAAAAGCCATTTATTTTTAAAGTTAATCCCAGAAGTCTCTGCAGAATGATGAAAATTTTACTTGGAGCATTAATGGACATCTGAACTGTTGCAGGCGCATAAAAAAAAAAAAAATGCTAAAAAAAATCCTAAATAAAAATAATGAAAAATTATAATAACAATAATTAATAAATAAACAAACAAACTGTTACGTTAGTCAAAGCTGACTATTCATTCCAACCACCCGACCCATCAACTTGTGACACACTACAAAATGGCTAATATAAGCTACAAGCTACTATCAGGTCATGCAAAAATCTTCAGAAATATGCACAATATCATACTGAAACTGCACCGACATCAGATCAAATGAACTATGGTCACTGATCCAGCCAGAACGCAGGAGAACAAAGCCCACACCAATCATCCAGACATGTGCTGTCCACCTTCAGAGCATCTTTAATTCATGATGCCCCAGCTCCAATGATTGATTTTAATTGATGACATGCTACATAATGTGGCATTAGTGAGGTTTAATAAGGAACATGACTTAATACATTCCCTGTCGCACTACGCACATATTAATAGCTTTGAAATATGACATTTTCTCCTTGCGTCTTTTCTGAACACTCGGACATAACTTCAGAAAAACCTTACGGAGTTGCCACTCGTCTTGTAATGTCAAGGTTAGAATGTCAAGCTTGCAGGATATGAACAATGACATTTTGCCAAACTACATAAAAACAAAAACATTGTTAACCTATTTTTTTTAAATAAATACACCAATTCATCCACATAGGAGCTGTCTACTTTGAGCACAAATAGTGCTTATACAACCACACAAGATGCCTTGAGCCCTATCAGCTCTCGTCTGATAACAACACCGATGCATTAGTCATATTAAGATTGTTGCAGTGTGTCTGTATGCGTGTTTGTATATGTTAGATGCAGATAACTCCTCTTAAACACACTCCTGGACAGAATGCTGTAAGTGGACCGAGGGCTGCAGACAGCAGCGCTCTAACCTAAACACTCCTGAGTGAGGCTTTTACATGTCCGAAGTAAAAACAAACCTCTGTCAGAGGCCTTTGAGGATTTCAAAAACACACACGTACTCATGCGAACACTTTAAAAGGCACTTTCATGAGAGATTACAAGGGGATGAGTCACAGGATGGTGGACCGTCCTGACACCGGCGGCCCTCGTTGGGTACCTCATCACCAGAATCGGAGCGAGAGAGAGCAATAGAGTGAGGGAAAAGGCTAGAGAGATGCCATCGCATAAGTGCATATTTGCAAAGCATGAAGAAAGACCATAAAAGGGCACGATTCCCCTCAAAAGCTGCTTACTATAAACACATCACTCTGACAGCGAGCATAGACTCCTCCTGCTTACTTCTGCCACAGGGTTGTGAGGAGAAAAATGCTAATTAAAAACTTGTCACCCTTTCAGTTCATCGGAGTGAATTTGAAATCAAGTAGCCACATCATATAGACAGCTGAACTTGAATTACAAGAAGAGGAAATTTACTGTAAACTGCAATTCATAGAAACAGGTAATGCTTTGTGGAAAATTAAGTTTTTTTCCACCCTGTTCACCAAAAGTTAACTTATTAAGTACTAATTTCAATAAAAAAAATAAAAATAAATAAAGATATTAAGCAGATTTTTTTTTCTCCTGTAAAACAAACTCAAATAATGTATTTTACTTGAATTTGTTTTATTGAATCATCATTTAAAACAATTAATTTAACAACTCAATGTTCTACATTTTTAATAAATAATTAAAAATAATGAATATTAAAATTCCAATTATATATTATTTTAAAAAATGTAAAATCTTAATATAATTATATATTTTATAAATTATATATATTTTATATATAATTATATAATTTAAATATAATTTCAAATAAATTTTAATTTCAAGTTACAAAAAGTAATACATAATTGAATGCAAATATTAAATTGAATATGTATAACTGAATTTCAGACTTATTCTGGTGGCTGAACTGCAAATCTGGCAATCGTGATTTATAATCTATGAGTTGTGGGTTTGAGTCTCTGTGATCGTAGGTGGGGGGTGAATGTACAGTGGTCTTTTTCACCCTCAATGACTGAGGTGAGACCCTTGACCAGTGTGTGTGTGTGTGTGTGTGTGTGTGTGTGTTCAATATGAGACACCATACTGTCCTTTCCTTTCCAAAATACCACAATTTAAATGCATCTTAAATTCAGGAACTGAACTGAAATATGCAATGTTTTCTCAGATCAGTTCTGAATAGAGCACAAGCTCATTCTACAGATGATTCGTAAGCAAAAAGCACTATGTGTTGTGTACGTTATAGCCCCGATAACAGGTGTTGGAAGAAAGATTTTGTTTTTGTACTCAAAAGGAAAAAACAGAGAAATATGCAGAAAGCAAATGATGGCTAAATCATTTCTGTTTTGTCTAGCTGTGTATAAGCCAGTTTGTACAGCATTAAACAAGCCTCTTAGGTTACAGGCCAGCTCTCCAGATCATTTTTGTTCAAATATCATTGTTTAAATTCCTGTTAATTTTGCATTCCATGGATCTCACTCATTCGCTCGCTCACTCGCTGAGCCGTGTTCTGCGTTCAATGTGTGTCTTCAGTCCCAGACAATTCACTCCGCTCACCGTATGAGACTTCCTGACCTCCAAAATGAAATACCACCAAGTTCCAAGGAACGGATGAAAACAGAGAAGAAGGGAAAAAAAAGAAAGAGCAAGGGAAAAATAAATACCCAAAGGTCAGGGCTAAAATTGATGAGTGGGCCTCAACAGGGGAAAAATGCAGTTTTGTGCTTCCACCCAACCCAAACCCAAGCGCAACAAGCCCCCCAAAACCCAAGTGGTCACAGAATGTGAGCAGGCCCAGAACAAAGAGCCAGCAAATCAGGGGCTCCAGGACCCACCTGTCTCCCAGGTTGTTTTAATCACATCTGTAACTACCATAGTAGGACGTGTTAATGACAAACATGTGCGCTGTAAAATGTTGAGCAATCAGGGGTTTCTCTTTCCCCCTGGTCAGGAGGGCTATTACCCCGGACCCCCAAAGGCTCAGGCATGGGCTTTGATAGTTTCCCCGATGCGGAGATCTTCGCTGACCTTCATGAGGGCCAATAAAGGAAATTCCACATAAGGATTTGCAGTTTAAAACCAAAACGGCCAAACACCATAAAACTGACCAATAACACACTAGGAATACTTCACGCTTTTCACTCTCGTTACAGTACGCTGTGCTTTTATTTGGCGATGCCGAAAAGGCAGCTGCAATCGCAGGGTTTTCAGTTAGTTGGGGCGAAATGAAATTCACCTTGCTTGAGCACATTAAATGTCGGCAGGTAATTGCTTTTAAGGTTTGATTTTCAGAATGGTGGGCTGGAAGAGAACAAACACAAATGCCATAACCATGCAAAAGGAAGGAACGCAAGCAGGGAGCAAAACATGAAAAGATCCCTGGCAAGGCACTAGCAAATGAATAGAGTAAACCAGTGTAAATTAAGAGATGCATCAAGGTGGAGGCAGGCGAGACGGAAAAGAATAAGGCTGATTTGCGTAATCTCCTCAATGAAATTGACTTTTAAATACAATATTCAATTTGTGTGTCTTGTTTCGGATAATAATAACAAAATAATACGCCCAGGACATAAAAGCAAACATCAAAATGGCAAGAGCCCAGCTTAAATAGTGGAACGCAATTCCATGAAGCTTTTTCAAGGTACAAACACTCTATTTGACGGCCTTCACTAACAAGGGCATATCGAATTAGTTCTGCTCCGGTCTTTCAGGTTTTACAATAATAACACGGCAAAGCTTTGAATCATGACAAGATAGGAGCTTTGAAATATACAAGTATATACCATGCAAAAAAAAAAAAAAAAACAAGAAAAGGCCTTCACGAAATGTCAGCAGCTTACCGAATGTTTTGGACACTTTTTGAATGATGCCTGTCATGGCAGAATGTCATATATTAATGCATACAGGACACGGTCTAAACGTAATCATTCACGGCAATGAGCGAAACAGCAGCTTACTTTTTAGAGCCCTGCATTTAGGCCTGGACCCGACGGGCTTCTTGCGCTTCTCCTTATTTGTATATTTTAAACATTCGTCAATTAGTGATTAAAAGATTGCCATGCGGTCTCTGTGAATACAACAGGAGACCGCGTTCTGCAGCTAAAAGTGACTCCACAGTGTTTATTGTCCCGCCGCAAGTCCGTGAAGTTCCTGATTCTCCATCTCTACATAGACGCGCCTTTAAAGAGACGTCATCTTTACCAATGATTTAATTTAATAAATAAGTTTTTGTTTTCAATATTTAATAATTTAAAGCTTTCTATAGATCTGTGGTTTTCAACCTGTGGGCCGCGACGGTATTGCAGGGGGGCAGAAATTGTAATATTGTTAATATAATAAAAAATATCTAGTTTGCTGATCTGTTATGTATATTTTCTGTTTATTCAATACATTACCAGTTTATTCAATAAAGACAATTAACAGCTTTGTTTCCGAGTACTTAGTTAACCAGACACAAAAAGCGGGATCGTTTAAATTCTTTTGCAGCGGGCCGCGGAAACATATGTGTTTGGCTGTGTGGGCCGTGAGTTAAAAACGGCTGAAACAGCAGTATAAGTAGTTTTGGGAAAAAGGGGAAAAAAGACCTCGGGCTCGGGTCTGAGCGACTCGGGCCTAAATTTTAGGCCCTTGCAGGGCTCTATAACTGTTTACATAACAGCAACGCTAAGTTAGAAAAATTGAATTATGCTCCCATTTGTCTAAACAGTCTATGTATTTATAATGAATGTCTTCATGACCCTAGCGGGCCCTGTTAGACTGAGGTGGTTGTTTTTAACGTTACTGTTGGCCAGAGGCATTACGTTCTCTCTGAGTGGGACGGTAATCACAGGCGTTCAGCAAAAATCAATGAGTCTCTCCGCCAGGCCTCATTAGGGCTAATAGATTACATCCCTTGCAATGACGAACCTGTTGCTAGCCCGTTACCAATGAAACACAGGTGCTCTGCACCACGAGACCGGTTAGCGCTGCAATCAGAGTGTTTACACCAACTTGTCGGCAAAAGAGTGGGTGCATTCTCCAAGCGACAGCTTGGGCACAGACGAGAAAAACAGCCGGAGATAGAGCAGAGACCAGACCTGAAATCACTCTCATTTCTCCCATCAAACAAAGACAGAATTATACAAAAGGGTGAGACAGGCTAGTCAAACAAAAAGAGGACAAATGAAAGGGGAGGAAGCACAGTCGTAAAATCCAGGAAGGTAGTGACAGATATTAAAACAGCACGGCGATCCTGGAAGGTAATACAACAAGATTAGTGTGAGAGGAAAGCGAGGTTGGAGGGAGCCAGCGCGTTTAATTCGCCAGCCTGTAAGACACTAGTGTTGGCGAGAGCCAGCCGCGCAACACAAAAGCACTGTGTTCCTACAGAAACCGAAGACGGTGGATTCTTTTTCAATGTAGATAGATAGCGATCTCTCGCTTTCTGTCTCTAACGCTCGTTTTTTTTCTTAGCCAGTCTCACAGTGGTTCACTTACATATGCACATATTGAGGGTATGTTAGGGATGTGTAAAATGACATGTATTCAAAATGAAATAGCAAGTTGTTGAGTTTCCTGAACGACTAGTCATTTAATCTGTCTTAAGGAAGCTTTGAATGTTTGGGGTGGTTTCAGGTTTACCTGATCCTAAGACAAACTTGCGATAGAGAGAAAGGTGCAGAACCCAAGGAAATTGTGTTTTTAAAGTTTTTTGAGATGTCTTTAGATATAAAACTGTTAAAATTCTACAGTAAAAACCTGTTAAATGGTTAACGGTCAAATTTATAGGGAAAAAAATGTAAAGTCTTGTTTAGTGTTTGTGTGAATGACACTGAGCACCTTCAACATATGTTCATATTTAAAAGCTGCATTTGGTGGTTCTCAGTGGATTTCAAAGGTACAAAACAGATTTCAGTACTTTAATAGGTTAGTGTATTAACACTATATCAGTTAATGAAATGATGGTATTTAACTGTAAATGTAACTTAAAACTGTAAAACCAAAAATGCTGTCACCAAATTTTTTGTGGTAGAATTCTGGTAATCACAGCTGCCAGTTTTTCAACGTAAATTTTACGGAATTGTTTTTACAGTGCACAACACATTTGCACAGCCTGTGCATGTTGCATGTGTTCTGAAAAACCTCAACATTTATTAAACATATTATGATTGTCCCGAGTCAAGCTGGCGATGAAGCGGATACAGGGAGACTTGGAAGCAGAGATGCACGAATTATAACATTTATTAGAACAAACAGCGGAGTGCTGAACAAACGGACATTCACAAGACTTCAACAACATAATGTTTCGTTCAAATCGACATTTGAACATTTTAAAAGACACGGTTTAAATACAAGACACAATCAAGGATAAAGGGGAACACCTGGACACACACGGCTGGCAGGGAGTAAACACTAATGAGTGGGGTGGAGTCACAAACGAGGGAAGACATGAGGATACAAAAGGAAAACACAAGAGCGCATGGAACTAGACATAAGCTAAAAAACAGGCACAAGACAACAGACAAGGCACAAGGCACAAGGCAACGCCTACGGCGTGACAATGATATGTGCTTATCAAAACAACTTGTGTTTAATTATTGAATTAGATCCTTGAACCTCTCAAACTCAACACAAAAACTTCAGAACAAGCATAAAATTCATGGCAAAGATATATTGCTAAAAAAGACTTTCATGAATAAATGCTATTCAAAGAAATTTGAGGAGCACAACCATTTTTAGTACTGAAACATTAAGAAATGCTTCTTAATCAGCTTCTTAATCTTAATCATATTAGAATTATTTTTAAAGGATCATGTGATTATGTAATAGCTTCTGAACATTCATCTTTGGCATCACAGGAATAAATTACATTTAAAATATATGTATATATTGTGACGGCCGCCGATCAGCGTCGCCCTGGCAACAAACCAACGGCACCTGGAACTCATCTGCCCGGGCCA
>JAUYWG010000045.1:13284839-13295023 GCA_034779775.1 Enteromius afrohamiltoni
TCTATATATATATATCTATGCTTTGTGTGAACGGGCCTTTACACCATGTCCTAACAATACGCAATACCACGCTGTGTGTTTTTGTCCTAACTAGCCACAAAATTATTTGTTATATTATATTGGTATGTACTTTGACAAGCTTTTGACTTTAATTGAGTTAGCATATTTCTGTAATGAGTTTTATTTAGCTTTTATATAGAAACAAAAGAAGCCTGTATCATGGCTTCATTTGTGTTTGTTTGACTCTGTTAGCTCATCGTGAGAAAGAGGCGCACCATCTCGGGACTCGTACCTGGCACACAAAGGCCCAGCATACGTCAGCAGAACGATGGCTAACCACGGGCCCATGAACACCCTGAGTGGGTGCGATAATGCAGGCATACAATGGGCAGACAATGGGCACCAGGCCGTTCTGCGCCCCGCTAATCTCATTTCTGCTTTCTAAGCAGCCAGTGCTATAGTCTCCTCCGAGGGAGGAGGGGGTGATCCGCCTGTCAGCTTACCTCATATGCCCGTAAACATCATCCCGGAGCTGTGAGGACATCGGCTCAGCCTGACTGCAGGTGGTCACCAGCCAGAATCCCTGTTTTGTTCATTTGCACAAGTTTAATATTGAAAGTAACATGTGGAGGAGAGATATGATGTCATTTCGGCTGCTGGTGCCGACAGTGCCGCAGAATTAAACAGATCAAGCTCTGTAATGTTGTTTTTGATCATTAATTGATGCATATTAGAGGCATTGTTGGCCCGTTCAGAGAGACTTTAAAGCATTCTCTAGAGAGTTTTAAGATGCCTTTCTCTATGAAAGCCCTGTGGTTATTTTATCTTTAATCAATAAAGACATCTGAAGAGAGATTTGAGGAATGTGGGGAGTGGAGAAAGATGCCTGTGCATGTGAAATGGTTGCACGCCTCACAATGCCCTTTGCCTTTGTTTGAGTGTTGAGTGAGATGAATGTATGGTAGATATTATTTTTGTGAAATTATTACTATTAGTTTGTGTAGCTTTTGTTCTCCTTTACTTTCTGTCTTTGATGATGCTGTTATGAGACTGCAGATCTTTCTGATTGGGGACCAGCTGATGGTATCACTGTCCCACCTCACACTGGCAATATGGAGCGGCTCTAATGCCAGCGGTTATCTCCAGCAAGGGAATGTGACATTCTGAAAAGCTCCCTCCGTGTCCCTGCTCTCTGGCTCCACGCTCATGTATTTATCCGATCTGTATCATTCTTTCTTTTACCGTCTCGTTCTTCTTGCTCAGTCATAGGCCTGGATAAGATCAGCTGCATGCAAATGTGGAACTGTAGAATGTCAGTGCATGCCACTCTTGAATACATAGTACAAACATGGTTGAAAAATATAAGCATACCATGGAAGTTATTGGTGATTATTTCTAGATGGATAGGTGGGTATAAAGGTAAATTTATTCTAAATTCACTTGTAGCACACAGAAATGTATACATTTTAATATTTTATTTTAATTAATTTTTTGTACAAAAAGTATTTTCATAGCTACATAAAAAAACTTTTCTGGGCCATGTTAGATGCGTTGCAGTCTATGTAAGCTCCTGGATTTCATCCAAAATATCTTAATTTGTATTATAAAGAGGAATGAAAGTCTTACATGTTTGGAATGACATGACGATGAGAAAAGGCTTGAATGCTAATTTATCATTATTTATGGTCACATCTTTATCATTAGTTCTATTGGTGTTTATGAATTTCCTTATATGTAGCACTAGTAATATTTCAAAGTGGGTGACTAGTGCCGTGATTTTATAATGGGTTAGTGTGGTGATATTTTCTAACTTTTTATAGTCAGAATGATGCAGGCACATGCTGGATATACTCTTCAGGTCCTCCACAGGACATAACACCCACAGAGAGCTTAATGAGGTCAGCTGTCTACTAAAAGAGCAGGATGTGTCCATATCAATCATTTGCCCTCTTTTCTTGTTCTCTTTCTGCCTTTTCTTCTCCCTTGTAGCTGAATTGAGATGAACAACAAAAGCATCGACCTGGCTGGTCACGTACAGGTGTGTTCCAATCACCAAAGGGCATGTGACCTAAAATATAAGAACACCTCCACACTACATCTATATACTGTATGTTGTCTATATGGTGCATCCCTATGCCATCTAAATATTGTTTAGGGCTCTTAAGTGAAGACAAGTGTGTAAAATTGTGCCTCCAACCGATTTGTTTGCTGGCCCAGTTCTCTGTGTAAATGAGAGCGCACCCTGAAAATCCTCAGCCTTGCGTATTTATTATTTATTGTTGATGCCACCCACTGTTTGTCTAAATCAAGCTTTACTTTATTTATTTATTTATGTTTACTGCACATCACAAACGCAAAAGCACTTCTATGTGAAAAATATCCATGAAGTTTTCATTTCAGACTGAAAATTTGCAAGAAGAGTTACACTTAAAAAAACTCTTTCGATCTGTTATTTTGGCATTAAAACTTCCTGTCAAAGCTTGCTGGATTAATACTCCCCCTCCGCAATCTCTGGGCTGGCAGCAAAGCTGATTATTTTGCGTTAGCCATTTGTAAACACAGACTGTGATGGTGTCTAAGTTCATCAGGCCTCATGGTGGAGTTTTGCATATGTGTGTGAGTGAGAAGTGTTTGTACTAGGTTGTCTGAATGTGGGAGTGTGAACTGTGTGGCTGTCCAGTGCTCAGAGAGATTTCTCTAAAAAAACTTCATGCTGTTAGCGTCTTCCTCTCCATTTTACCTGAGTGTTTGATAGTGCTGCCTGTACCGCTGAGGGGTTCAATAGAGCAATCTGTCCATCAGTCTCACGGTGAAATAGGTTTTTTCACAGATAATCACCGTATGGGAAATTTTAGCTCTTCGAGCAGCTGTCATTGTAGAAAAAGATTGGCTGAAGATTTGTTTTTATTCCCCCAGCCAATACAGTATAAATTTCAACTCCAACGTCATATTTTCATAATATAATCATAATATAAGTGGTGTTTGCACATGCAGAAGATGCTGACGTTTATGCCAATCATACTTCCATCTCTCTTAACAAACCATACGATTTAATCATTCTTTTGATCAGTCTATAGAGGTTCATATTCAACCCCTGTATATGAGCAACCCCCCCACTACTGCTTGCCTTTGCGAAATAATCCCTTCTGGACAATCTGATACTCTCTAGGGCTTTTAATTAGTTTATTATTAGATCTTGCTGTACCTTTTCCGTGCTAACCTGGCCATGGTAAATTAGTTTGAGGGAGCCTCAGTATGCCGTCCCGTAATTCCTGGCTATGGTGTCTGTCTTGCCAGATGGCTGGTTGATTTTACCGCGTGTAGAAGGAGCGATGCTGTACATGGCACACTGGAGAGAGGAGCAGGGGACCAGACTGCAGCACAGATGGCCGTGTCCGCTCATGGCATTGGGGCTGGGGAGGGCTGGTGAGGCTGGGTGAGCTAAGGAAATGGCACCAGTGAAACAAGCCCTGAAAACGTACAGAAGGTCAACGTATTATTACGGCCAAAAGCAGATCAGCTACATCATGTTTGCTCTTAAAGAGCTATTCTGTATGCATGCAGTATGAAACAGTCTGCTGGCTGTGATCGGATTGGCAAACTACCATACTAATCATATTTATATTTCATACTTATATTTCTAGCAGTGTTTACTGCTTGGTTTCTTTTTTTATTCCATAGTTGCACCTAACTACATGTCAAACAAAACTATTCTATTTATAGCTATATAAACATCCTTTCAGGAAATCAATTTCATGTCAATTGTATGTAATAAGCAGTACACTAGTGTTCCAATCGGAATATAACTGCTGGGGCAGATTGGTATTGTGAACGTTTATTGTCATGTCAAGAGGAAATGGAAGGGGGTTTCCCTTTTATTATTTCATTGAAGATGGCTTACAGTTGAACTCAACCTTAAGTGGGCTTAGCGAGGAAGAAAAATGCCTTATTGTTTTTAAAGTAGGATCAAGGAGACTTTAATGTGACACATCTGAAGACCTTGTCATAAGAACTAACAATTTTCTCTGACAGCACAGGTAATCTGTAGAAATTATATATTGAAGCAGTTATTTGACGAGATATTAAATCAAAAAATGAAGATCGTGTCCATCATACAGCATTTCTTCTCTGAAACATAAAATAGCATATTTTGAATGCAATTTGTAGTGACATAGTTGATGACGTTTTTTTTATTTTTGGAATTTTTAAGGTTTTAAATTGTGCAAGGTTAACAAATGAGTCACAATTTGTGGCCAGGGCTCTAAAACCATGTGTTTTAATAGTTGTAGTCAAAGATCAGATGTCTTTCTGAGGGTTTTTTGTTTATGCTTTGCTGTTGGTCTTGGTATTAGGTTACAGATGAATAATCTCAGAGTTTTCCTTCTTTACCACTAAATGGAACATCATTTCCATTCAGTGTAGCTTACAGACTACAGTGAGACAATCACATTTAGTTTTTCTGCAGTAAGTAAGAATATTTTGGGATGAAATAGCAGGAGGGAAATAAATGTTATATTTTTCCAAATACAAGAGAAAAGTACAAGAGCTTCTGAAACTTGTTCCCCCTCTCAGTCTGTTAAGCAACCCATCGTCTGCTGAGCTAATTGGCTGTGTTTCTCCTCCAGCGATGTCACAGATAGCAAAATAAATTTAATGAGAATTCATGTAAGAAAATGTGGTTCAGTATGCCGATGCCACTCATCTAGCTGTGCTATTTGATCTCGAAGTCTGTTCTATGTAGTGCTATCACAACAAAAGTTCAAAGAGAAAGATCTTCAAACCTGACTAGAACAGGGATTTTATTATTTATTATTATTATTTATTTTTTTTATTTTATATATATTTTTGCTCCTTTTCAAAATTCTGTGATGCTTCTTTGGGTTTCCCTAACATCAATGTTGTATTGTATAAAAGATTTCAGGTCATTAATATTACATTACGCTGATCAAAAGTAACACTACAACAGTAACAGTAAATAAATGTTGTTCTTTGGAAATAAATAAATTGCAGTTTCTACTAAAAATTTAAGCAGCACAACTGTTTTAAACATTAATAACATTGATAATAGGAAATCATTGAACATTTTTTAAAATTGATTAAAAGTGATCTCCATGGTCAAATATGATAACTGAATGCAGTCTTGAGCCAGTCGAGCACATCAGCTGTTAAATGAACCCAATGACTTCTCTCAGCTTTTCAGCAGTGAGAGTTTGTAAATGGATTGCTGAAAGTGTTAACCGAACCATGCGCAAATCGCTAATTGCAGTAGTCCAGCTACAGTCCCTGGCGTTAGATCGTATAAGCCAGTGTTGCATGATTGAGGACGGTGACACCAAAGGTATTTCAAAACTTGAGAAAATAAAGTTTGTGGCAGGCATCGTCACTGGCTTTGCACCGGCTTGTAGAGTGGAGTAACGGTTGACTCCTGTTTTTCTAACAACCGAAGAATTTCCCTTCTACTCATGCCCAGGGCAATCTGGCCTGAGGCCTTAGTAAACAAAAGTAGACTGGGAAATGGAATCTGCTAATGTTGAAGAAACCTTTTTTCAGTTTTGGCCATCTTTGTCTGTCTAACGCACTTACTTCCTCTCTCTTCATGTAGTCTAACATGACCTACTGAGTGATTTGGGAGGCAGGCCGTAGAAGCCTGAGGTAGGGTAACATCTCTTCCCCTCCGATACAGTTCCAGTACAGAGCTGGGCTTTATGAGAGGAATTTCACCCCGCTGGGCGTACTCCCCTTTGGCCCATTCCTGACAAAACTTACTGGGCGAGAAGAACCACTCTCCATCCCCCAGATGTTTTCATTGGAGCTTTGGTGGAATGCCCTGAACCTGTGCCATCAAATGGTAAACCGATCTCCTTAGGTGCTATGCAGACTGGCAGCTTGATATTCACCAAAATATGTAAATACCAAACTTAAAAAGTTTTAAAAGTTAAGATGTTTACCGGCAGGGTTGTCCAATCCTACTCTTGGAGGGAAACTAGTGCAGCTTCATCCTGCTCAAACACACTTGCCTGGGAGTTTTTAGTAGTCGTGACCATGATTAGCAAGTTCAGATGGGTTTAATTAGAATTTGAGATGAGGAAAGTTTGTATTCAAAAGATGTGAAGTCGTACTTTAGGTACATTCAGATTACTTTATCAGAACAAGCTAGGAATGAAGCTTTCCTGTTATAAATACAGCAGTATTTTAACTCAGCAAGCACTACATTTTTAACTCTTTAGGTGCTAACGTGAGTTAAATTCCAAACATGGATTTACTGTCAAGATAGTCTCTAAAAGCAGTGCGTTTACTGGGTTTCCTTATTGACGCTGATGAGGAGTAATGGTAATATAGTAGTAGTTCTAGCTTTACCAAAACCCTCTAAAGATTTAGATCAAATGGTAGGTGTAAACTACAATATAACCTCGCCTCTTATGGATTTACTATGTGTCTGGTCTATGTGTCTTCCTTTGTTTCCACCATCGTTTTTTGGTTTCCAGTACTGCTTCAAGAGACAGAATCCTGTTAAATGTTTGTGAACTATCCTTGCTTTGTACGGATGAGTAGGTGACAAGAGTTTTTCCACCCCATCAGCTCTCTTAGAGTAGCGTCAGCTGTGTAGACGGAGCCTTTCCCCGACAGCCCTCAAGGAAAACCCACGTTGTGTTTCCTGATTCCCACTGAAAAAGGCTGGCCGGGGAGAAGGAAATATTGGGTCGCCATCGTAAAACAATTACCTCCTTTCAGTGTTTTAATGATTAATCAAGGGAGTTCAGCGAGAGGTTTTGATTTTCAATCTCGCATCCCTCACCGTTCACATGCAACGTGGTTTCCACAGTAACGGGTTTGATTATGGAAATTGGGGAGAATGAAGGCTGTGATAATGTTCTGTCAGCTTGAGTTTATTTTTGAGCCTGATGTCACACACGCACACCGCATCACACACTTCCTCCTTCTTTTGTTCCACCAAGGAGATGTTTATTTTGTCCTGACAGCTGCTCTCTAATGGGAGCGTGTCCCTTTTTATCTATTCATTTTGATGTTCATTGGTGTAGTCGGTGCTGGTGTGTGAGTGTGGTGTCATTCATGTGCCTTTCTCTCTTCTTCCCCTTCCGATGTCTCCCTACACGTGGCACAAGATCTTTTGAATGGTTCTCACAAAGAAACTCATCATACATGAATCTCTCCCTCATCAGTATAAGGATATTTAGGATACAGTAGTAGTATCATGAACAAATGCAAAAAAACATAAAGCGCAACCAGTGGAGAATCTGTGATTAACTTAATTCAGAATTCCTGATTACATGGATTCCTATTGAAATGACTGGATTTCGCCAGCAAAAACTCCTAGAGCAATGGAAGTTGGGTGTTTTTCAAACCAATTTTTAGCTTTTTATCGCCAATTAGTCATCCTTTTGAATTATTAATTAAAAGAACCAATTCAGTCTGTTTTTGATTTAGTGAAATCATAAGAGTTGTTTGGTTTTGATTCAGCCTACAGATCTAATTTAGCATATATTTAGTTTTTGCATGCAGCCTGTTAGGACATCTCACTAAAAGTTATTTTGCAGTATGCCTTATTTTTATTACATCATGTTTTAGTGCCGTAGCGCTAGCAGAGTACTCGGTCTTAAAGCAACGGGTCTTAAAGGATGGGGAAATTCAGCATGCAATGAGGGAAATGTTGGTGGATGTGTGATGCAAAATCTGGCAAACTATATCTTCAATCCCTAGCGTTCCCTCCACCTCTCTTGAAACTGTATCTCTACCTTCTCTTTCCTGTTTCCTTCTTTCTTCAATGAACACTGTGTCTTTCTTCAATTTGAGGATTAGGTTTGGCATGTCTGGAGCAAATAGTGTCTATACCACTGATATGTTAGAAAATGATGGATGCACCAAAACACGAAAAGCTACATACAACAGCTGCAGAAAAAAAGTGCAATTCTTCTTTGTTCACTGTAATTTGGGCTCTCATTTGGCCTCAAACTGTAGCTCAGGTGCTCAAAAAGGCCTTATCCCTGCCAGATGTTTTTCTCATTCTCCCAAGAGACCAATTCCTCTTGCATTGTGGAGAGCTCTCTCTCTCTCTCTCTCTCTCTCTCTCTCTGTAGCCAGCTGCACAAACTAACTTCCTGTCGGCTCCGTTTTGCTTCCTGTTTGCTCTGATGAATGGATGGTTTCCTTCAAGCTGCCTTTGGTGACGCAAGTAGTGTACACCATCAGGCCCACCTCCTGGAAACAACTGGTCCCTTTCAGATTTGCCTTTTTTTTTTGGACTGTATCCCATAAAAGTTACGAAAACAATAGCACAACTTAGAGCTGCACAGTGCTCTTTTTCACAAACACACAAATGTGTGAATCTTCCTGCTGTCTTCTTACATCCCATCTGTGGGCTATTATGGTGTGTTGACAATATGCTATTATACTGTTTGTAGTGATGGTCTGGTGAAGCACAGGAGAAGGACTGTATTCAGGTGCTCTAATTTACAACTTTTTGAATGCGTCAGTGAATTCCTCAGACGTCTACTTCCCAACTGTGTGAGGATGACTAATGTCAAAGCAACAAGCTTCTTGGGCTGTTTCACATACACAGCATACTAACCCCTAACTAAGTTTTCCTCAAAAAGTTTTACAGTGAACACTAATTTCACTTGCTTAGTCACTATTGCACCCCAGTGTTCACAAACTTTGAGCATGGCCTGTTTTTGAGGACAGCAGTCTTGCAGTCTACCTCCTAGTGATTTCTATCTCCTTGCTTTTAAAGCTCTGGCGACAAGCCTGGAGTTTGGAGCCCTTAGCCAGGGCTTGTAACGAGATATGACAGATTTGGGGTGGGGTTTTTAGGGGAGCCGGCTGAGATGCTCTCAGGGAAATGAGCAAAGTGACAGCTGGGATGAAGAGGGGAGGAGGCTTGAATTGGCCTTGAAGAGACAGCACCATCAGATTACAGACCCCTAAAAATACAATTACGTTGTAGTCCTTATAAAGTCGATTTTTGTTATTTGTGTAGTGTTTTTCATAATGTATAAATTTGATTTATGGCACTAATTTCTGTTTTCCAAATGCTCGTACTTGCACATTTGCTCATTTCCCTAAAATATACTATATATCTAAAAAAAAAAAAAAAAAAAAAAAATTAAGAAGTGCACGTAGTGTGACATAAAAAATGCTTATTTTGAACTTGGTGGGCATTTATAAATTATATATATATATATTTTTTTATCTGACTATATACATATAATTTTATATATATATATATATATATATATTACATCTTAATTTATACTTAATCGGAGAGTCTATGCATATATATATATATATATATATATAGAACTGAATGTCAAAACGCTAAGTATGTAAGCATGTATGTATTTATTTATTCATTTATTTGTGATTTTTGTTGACTTTTGTCTTTTGTTCTTTTCTTCTTTTTTTTTGATCCATGGATCCATATGTCATTCACCATGCAATGTTTGTCTTCCCAAGATTATCTTTCAGTCCTTTGTCATGTGCCAGCTTGCCGGTCAATCTGTTTTGCTCACTCCCGTCTTCCCATTTAGTTAGAGGCAGTAGAATCAATAATGCATAGCTGTGTAATACCCTGACTGAGCTGATATCTCAGCAGGTCGCTGTGATGATTGTTGTTTGGGGACCAGCAGGTATTATCAAGCACTGTGTTTGGTTCTGTCCTATAATGAAGGTCCAAGGCAGTGCTTTGCAGTGTGCTCACAGACAGCTGTGTCGCAAAGACTGTCATGTAGCCATGAAATTAGATCGTTATTTAATGCTTGTTCAGCAAATGCACACTTGAGGAGGCAGGGTTCACTACTGTCTGATTACTCTGAGATCGGTTAATATTGTGTGGCGCTTTAATTTTTATGACATGCTCAATTAATGATACTCAGGCCGTTTGATTCAAGGTTAATTGTCCTTGCTTGTTGATTCAGGGGAAAAAGAAGTGATCTTTCTTATTCTTCTTCAAAAAAACCAAACTGAAATAGTTAGAATTACAGTGTGGCAAGAGTTGTTTTTTGAGAAGTAAAACCTCTGCTTCCCCTTTTTTACTTATCCTGTTTAATGCATGTATAATTTAAGTTAATAAGTAATTGTGTGTGTGTGTGTGTGTGTATTAGAATGTATTATACTTTTTATATTTTAAAAGTAAAGTATAAAAATACATGTATAAGCAAAATATATGG
>JAUYWG010000045.1:13295123-13326205 GCA_034779775.1 Enteromius afrohamiltoni
TATATTTGGAGTTTAAATTTGCAATGTTAATGTTTTATAACTTATATATAATATATATAATTAATATATACAGCTCTGGAAATAAAAAAGAGACCACTGCAGTTTACTCCTAAATCAGTTTCTCTCTGATTATGTATGACAAGCATTTCATGCCAGTCTTTGTTAAATTTCTACACAAACATACTTCATTCTGTTTATTGAGATACTTATTTGGTGAGCACCTGAATCCGATTGTATTTAACAGGAAATGTATAAAAAGCACTGCTGTAATCAACACTTTCCTGTTGCAGAGTGAACAGTTCGATGGTACAAAATGCTAGAAGTCTTTCAAAGTAATTAGAAATGTAAAAATAAACACTAAACAAGCCAAAAACATAGAAAAGAAAGGTTTTAAATCAAGAAAAAAAGGTCTCAATCCTAGCTTTACTGCCACAAGGATTCAGTGAGCGTCAAGTTGCTTCTATTCTTACTATTTCAAAGATGGTAGTTCACAAAAAATGAAAACTGTTCATCTCACCATTACACCACCAATACAAAAAAATGCACTTTTGTTTAAGTATAAACCCAAAAGAAACAGATTCTCTTATTTTTTTCAGAGCTGTATATATATGGATTATATGGGATGAATATTATGATATTGAATTTATGTGGGTTATATGTGTATGCATATATAATAATATATATATTTAGAGGTTTGCTACATGCAAAGTATTGTGGCTTAAGGGCAGAGTGGATGTTTAAAAGAGGCAAACTAAACTTAAAAAGCTTTTTGTTAATTATTATTCATAGTGTTCCATAAAAGTGTTTAGTCTGCCTTTGGGAGTGGATATGGAGCTAAAGATATATATATATTTTTATAATTTTTTTTTTTTTTTTTTTTTTTACTTGGTGGTTTGTTACCACTCAAGCTATTTTAAAAGATCTTCCCATAGATGTAGACCAGCAGGATGCTAGAGAATTGGTAGCACAGTGTTTCTCAGACTTAGAAAGCATTTTATGAGCCCCTGAGACAAATGCAGAACATCTGACTTGAGTTTTCTTGTGAGTGTGGTTGGATTATACTCTTCCTGCTCTTGGTGACAGTGACGGGGTTTACTGCTCTTCTCAAATCTCTATTTAAAGAGCAGTGAATTTCATTTGCATTTCAGCTTATTCTTAGTTAATCAGTCGTGGTGCTTGTTCTAGCTTGTGATGCGTCTAGCACAAACTGTTCAGGTTATACTTAATATTTAGCTAGGTTACTTTTCCAGCAGAGTCTTGCTTAATATGCTGCAGTCACATCTAAGCCTCAATTTCTTTCTCTAGCCCACACATGTTGGCTTCATGCCCTTTACCTAACCAATCAAAGTGGGAAGCTTTGACAGCTAAGAGCGTTTGGTTTGGTTTCATAGGCATGAATGAACACACACTCATCAGAATCACTCCACCACTGTGATTTGGAATTAAAAAAAAAAAAATTGTACACCACGTCTACATAAATTCTGGTTATCATGCTGTTCTCTATCATTTGGTGAATTATTGATACTATACAGCTGTAAAACTGTGATATAATCCTGCTTCCAAAGCAGAATAAAACGTGATTTATTTTATTTTATCCACCAATAAGGCACATAGACATTTTTGGGGGGGCCCATACACAAATCTGCTTATGCATTCCTCTGTTTTCTTTTTTGTCTGTATTTATCAAATAAAAATGAAACTGGGAGCTCGTAGCTTTATTATTAGGCCTGTGCTTGTTTGGAGCCGCTTTGCTTTTTGGTAAAATTACAGGGCATTCTTTAAAAGCCCTAAGACCTTACGATGTGGCACTGACTCATTTCCTAGGATCATAAATTTACAGACAGCAGAAAATAACACGTCAGTGGTATCGACACATGTTGGCATGTCAGAAAGAAGGTCCGGGTAGTTATTATCACAGTCGAGGGCTGCCTTATGACATAGTCATGTACAAATCATCACAATGAGTAATATGCAGCGGGAAAAGCCCAGTCCTACACTTTTGGGATGTATTGGAGTGAACTTGTGTTGTGTTTGACTTCAACCAAGACACAGAGGCTGTGGAAATCCCACTTCTGTATGATGTCAGAGTGAAAGTGTGCTCTCAGCGCAAAAGCACAATAGAGTCGGGACAGCTGGGTATCATAGCCCTGGGACAGTCACACCCCGCTGGTCTCCTCTCTTCTCTGGGCTGGAATTGTTAGAGCATATATGGAGGCAAAAGTCATCAGATTTCTTTACAGCAGGAAATGCAAAGGTACTGTTGATTCTTGGACTCTCTCAGGTTGTTTTCTCCTCACTCGTTACACTACTAGCTAACTCAAGACTTGCCATTAATACATCGGCTGAAATATGTTCCTGCAGCTGTAAATTATAAAACTGGTGCTAGCTTATAGTTTTTAATGTTTGGATTGCGCTGCTTTGAATAATTAAGCTACAATATAACTGCTAAATTAGATGGCTCTGCTGTATCCTGTCATGTATTTGAGCTTCAGTATGCAGGACAAGTAGGTCCATCCATAGTTCCATCATCATAATTCAATATTTCAATAGACTGTCGGGATTGAGCGGAGTAAATGCATTTTTAGCCTGCTTGAGTGCTCGGCGGGTGTTGGACAGGGAGATTTTTTTTATTTTTAATAATAAACTTTCAGTCATAATAAAGACAAACTATTTTAGTCCACACATAAACAGATAAATTATAGATAAAAATAGAATTATAACACCACTGTAGGTTAAAAGTTTCCATATCCTTTATTGCTTTGGAGAAGTAATTGCAGGGGGAAGGAGAGACAGAGAGAGATGCAATGGAAATAAAAAGTGATAAGCCTGGATTTAAACACTCTGAAGATGTGTGTGTTTGTGATGATGGACCTTGCAAAAAGATCTTCTGATATGCATCGTTCTTCTGCCTGTTAATTACAAATTGAATAAAAAAATGTTAATGTGTCACTTTACCTAATGATAATCATGAAGCATGGTTTTGGAAACATTTTTTGCATAGAAGGTTGAAATGTCTCTTCACCAGCTATTGACTTTGTTTTGAGGAACTAGACACAAGCTGCGTAGACTAGATTGAGAAATGCGGGTTAGAGGATGATCATGTTTTAGTGAGCAGTCTTAGATTAAACAATGTGGAATTAATTTATTTTATTGAGTAATGCTAAAAAAGCACCTTTTTAAAATTTGTTGCATTTGCAAACAATGTTGAAAATGAACTTTCGTTTACCTTGCATAAATATTTATTGATCGTGCATTTTATAAAGAAACCCATAATTCCCCGTTACATCAAATTTAGATGCTTTTCCTTGTCAAATTGCAAAAAAGATGCATGATTTTGTTCATGCATTGAGTATGTTTTTTTTTTTTCATCCTTAAATTGAATAAAAGTGACTGTACATGCTTTACATAGTTACATAAATTCGATTTCAGATTAGTGCTGTTTTTTGAGCTTCATATTCATAAATACTGATACGTGCCAGAATAAATATTTAAAAATAGCTTACAGAGGTAATTTTGTTTCTAATAATTAATAGTACTTACTGTATTTTACCATATTTTCCATTAAATGCTTCTGTCAGAGACGTCAAAAACTTTCAAATCAACCCCCCTTTTATTTTTTTTTTGTAATTCTCCTAATTTTCCTGCTGTTTTTAAACACCTTCAGAATGGATAACCTGTGTGGAAAGCTCTGTAATAACTCTGTTTCTTCTTCTCCTCCTCTGATTGGCAGAGATCCGAGCCCAGTTGGTGGAGCAGCTTAAGTGCTTGGACCAGCAATGCGAGCTCCGCGTGCAGCTCCTGCAAGACCTGCAGGACTTCTTCCGCAAGAAGGCCGAGATCGAGATGGACTACTCCCGCAACCTAGAGAAACTTGCAGAGAGGTTCCTGGCCAAGACACGCTACACAAAGGACCCTCAATTCAAGTAAGAGAACATTTGGCTGTGTTTCCAGCTGATACAGCATAGTCCTGTGATCCGTGCCGTTACCTGGGCGCAGTTTGAAATCAATATGTATATTTTTTTCCTCTTCTCAAACACTTTTCTGATTACATAAGTGCTGTTTTGCAGTGAAAGTTGAGATGGTTGAGTAAACTCTCACCAAGGTCATGTGATACGCAGTCAACACTTCCCTTTAGGGTTATTCAAGATAAATTCATTAAAATCTTTGGTAACAAGGTCATATTTTAGCATGCAAGTGTAAACGGAGTGCTTATTTGATAAAAAATGATGATGAATCAGCTTTGACATTGTAAGTAAAGTTTTAGTTTGTTTTTTTTTGCAAGGCTTTCACAAGAAAGCCTTATATAAGAAGCTTTTCTCATATCTCTGATGAGATAGCAGCAGGGATTTTGATCACGGAATAAAGTCAAAATTTTCTTCGAAGTCCTTGGTTCTGCTCCAGCTCCAGTGACCCATATCTGATCCTGTTTCTGTAGCGGTTAGAGGTATTATGAAGAAACAGCTGGCGTAACGTTAAGAAAAGCAAGTAAAGTGGGTCATTTATGTTCTGATTCAAGCTATAAATGTTCATATTATCCTGTCTGATTGACTGCATTAGCTTATACGGCTAATTTTATTGTTTAGCATGAAACAAAACAAGCTTTTGCATGCCCCCGATGTCATTTTTATACATAGGTTTGGTCTTTAAACTGGCTTTTTAAAGCTTAGTTGTGTAGAAAGGCAAGTGGCAATTATGCTGAAGACCTGGCATTAAATGAATGCAGGTTTCTCGATACTTACTAGCGAGCTTTGAGAATGATGCAGTCTTACGGCAGTCATTATGACAGGATATTCCGTTGAAGAGCCTATTAATCAGTGTTATATACTGTCTAAACGGATCTCTGCGGTCAGACGCTCGGATCCTGTTGGATTCGGTTTGATCTTGCGAGGATGTGGTAACCTCATCCTCAAAGAATTACCAAAGATAAGCTTAAAGACCGACTAAAAGTTAAAGTTTGAAGTGCACTTCCTTGCTCTGGCTGATGTGCGAGTTATGACAGAGTCTGCATGTCTAAAAATGAGTGCAGTATTTGTTGAGAATATTTCCCGAGCGCTATAAAGCAGAAATTTTTGCTTGAATTGACATTATCAAGGTGCTTTTGCAACTCCCAACAGCCTGTATTTGCAGTGACACACTGTCATCCTTTCATGCTTGCTGTGTAAATAGGTTGGACTGGATTTGAGTTGTTTTCCAGGGTCTACTGTGCGTACCTTGACAGGTTTCTTTCTGGCAGTTTTGCCCCAGGCATTGTTTTGACATAGGGGATATCCAGTGCTTAAAGTTATTCCTTTATTTCATTGTTTCTTTCATTTTCCACCTTGTCATGTGCTTCTCTTTGCTCCTTCCCTTTTTCACTCTCTGTCTTTTCACGTTATTTTGCTCTTTGTATTTGCACTTGACTTCGGTTCCTAATATAATGGTTTGAGTGCTCGAGGCTGGGTCTGGGAAAGTCAACATGGCTCTGACAGCTTCTAGAAATAATCAATAGATAGCACATGTTTTTTTTGTTTTTTTGAGAGCAGTTTTGTGTGACAGCTCTGTGCCTTATCAGACCACGGTGCACATGAGACCCCTGTGTATCTTTAGACCCTGGGGCAGGTTCAGTTTCAAATGGAGACCTATGCTCTAGTGTGAGCAGTGGATGTACTGTGAACGATAATGAGGAAATTACTAAAAAAAAAACAAAGACATAATAAGATATTAATTGTTTTAATAGTGATGAAAATAAACTATTAAATAATATTATTTTTAAACACATTTGTCAAAAATATTGAACTAATGAAGTAAAAATGTTTGTTATTGTTATTTGAAAAAATATCAGAATTAAAAGAAAATATGTAAAAATGACCCTGAACAATATAGAAAAAAAAATAAATAAAACAATTATTATAATCAATAATAATAATTGTAATAAATAATAATATTAATAATAATGCATATTATTGGATAATACAAATTTCTACATTTTCTGCATTTATCAATAATAAAGTAATAATAATGGATAGATGTAAACTAATAAGTGAAGAAGATGTGATGTCACATTTTTTGTCACATTTTATGATACTGTATCTTATGTCTCCATTCTCCATCACATATTTTTGCTCTCTTTTACTTGCATTTCCTCTCTGAGAACTCCTCATAGCTCTTGCATTTTCTTCTACATTAGGCCCACATTACACCACCTCTTTCTCTGAGCCCCCCCGTCACTACACCAAATCTTCAGTAACCCCTGCTAATGTCCTTCCTGATACCAGTGACCCACGCTGAAATAGATTCTCTAATCGACTCGTAATCTTGTTCAGTCTAAATACCATCCCCTGCCCTCCATGGGTCCCCTGAGCCCCTGGAATCCAGATCCAACATCCGTATGCTCAACAGGCAAAAGGCAACATCTGGGACGATGATGCCACGAAGGAATGTAAGGTATTTTCCGGTCCCGCTCCTCCAGAAGAACGTAGCTGTTTGTGAGGCCCGGCCTACAAACTGAAGGGTATCTATGGGGATCTTTTGGAGACAGATATACTGCTTATGTTCTTACAGGGTAGAGTTCAGCTCGATGCCTTCCGTTCTACCACTCAAGGGTTCAAAAGGCTCCTCTATGTGTGGTATGACAGTGTGCGTCATTTGTTCAGCAAACCAGCAGGAGGCCCGATGACGAGTTGACCGGCAATGAATGGACAGCATGGTTAAGAAACACGCGGTCTGGAATGATAACACGCCATGGCACTGACCGAATTTCTAGCATGCCTGATTTTCTACAAATGGATTGAGTTGATACAAAGAAGCAACTGAAACTCACCACAACGTCTGGACTCATGACAAATAGGAGGGGTGGCGGTTACACTGGTGCCACAGAGGAGCGGCGTTGTGTCATATGCTTAATGGTCCACTCTGCTGGGCGCTCATCCAAGATTACACTTCAAACCAATTCTTAACATGTTCCCCCTTAGTGGTTAGGGTCAATGCTGGTTTCGTCATTTCAAAGTTTTTAAAACATTGTCATATGACGTTACCTCACTTCCTAATGTCTTAAATTATATATTCTAGCATTTTAGTCCATTCATTATCCAATGAAAAAGGAGCCTCCTTCCTTTAGCTCCAACCTGATTAAAAAAAAAAACATTTGGGAAGTGTCTAGTAATCTTTAAGAACCTAATTAGCTTGTTCAGGTGTATTTAAATAAACCCTGCATTAATCATACACATCTCTTGTCTTTGAGTTGAGAAGTTGTGATTACAGCGTGAGGTGCATTCAGGTTACTTTGGCCAGAGCAAGATGGCAATGTACCTTTTCTACAGCAAGACTTTTAACTTTTTAAAAGATTCTGTATTAAAAATATGCAGGAGGTGCTTTTTATGTTTTTGTTGAATGAAAAAGGGTTAAAGGGTTAGTTCCTCACCCTCAGGTCGTTCCAAACACATAAGACCTTCGTTCATCTTTTGAAAACAAGAAGATATTTTTGATGGTATCAGAGAGCCACCTGACCCTCCATAGACAGCAATTTAACTGAAATGATCCCAGATCCAGAAACGTGGTAAAAACATTGTTAAAACAGTCCATGTGACATCAGTGGCTTAAATTTACTTTCGCAATGCTATGAGAATATTTTTATTTTTTTTTGTGCAAAGAAAACAAAAATAAAATAATGTACTCAATCATTCTTCTCCTATGACTTACGTCTTCTGCCATTTTAGAGAACATTATTGCATAAGCATACTCTTTTTTTCTAGACGCAAACAGCCGCAGATTAGGCACATGTGCATGCTTTCATCCAGATGTAAACAAGGCTGACCATGTCAGATTACAGATTACAGGTTACAGCTTGTGTATATGGTGCGTTGAGCATGGCGGAAGACTTAAGTCATAGGAGAAGAGTAAATTTTTAATGTCTGTGAAAAAGTATTGTCACAGCATCGTGAAAGTGAGTTGTTTTTTCCCCGCAATGTCTTTGCTACGTTTCTGAACCTGGGATCATTTCAGTTGTATTGCTGTCTATAGAGGGTCAGATGGCTCTCTGATATCATCAAAAATATCTTAATTTGTGTTCAGAAGATAAACTGAGGTTTTATGGGTTTGGAATGACATGGGGGTGAGTAATTAATGACAGCATTTTCATTTTTGGGTTATCTAACCATTTAATGGTACAATACTATATTATACATTTGCCTTGGCTGGTTTTATTTCAAATTTGTTTTTATTTATTTATACAAATTTACACATTTACTGACAATGGACTGTGTTCAATGGATTGTGTGACTTCCATATACTAGTGTCATAATGTTAGGGTTAGTTGACTAGAGGAAGTGAGTCTGTCTTGTCTGGTGTGTTTGCCTATTCTTCGTAAGTGTGTGACCGTAAGAGAAAGCAGGCAAGGCAAGTTTCATTTCCTCTCCAGTCTGACTAGCTTGACTGATGTCTTCCCAGCATCATGTCTGAACAGAAACCGAGGCCTTGTAAAACACTTCTCACCAGGGTGAAGAATTCCCCTCAACGTCTTCTCATGTACCTTCCAACCAAGACTGAATGAACTGGTCACTTTTCACGTTTTACAGTTTTTGATTTTAGTACACTGCTAAGCTAATGACTCGTGTAGTTTAACATAAATGTTTCAGCCGTTACTCCATGCTTTTGCTGATTTAGCACAGAAGAAACATTTCTTAGTTTTATTAGAATTGACACAGATGCATTCTTTGACTAATAAAAAAAAAGTATAGAAATAGAAATCTTTTGTAAAATTGATCAATTTCTTCACTTTTGATGAATTTAATGCAACCTTGGCGAGTATCGATTCAAATCATTTTACTCAAGCTAAAAGTCAAGAATTTCTTCATATTCTCCGTCTCTTAAAATTCTTCACATGCCATCATGTCACGTCCCTTGTATATGTCACCTAGGAATTAGCCCTTCTTGGCATTGTGGATCGTTTCTTTGGTGAAAGGCAGACTCTGTCTGCGATGACCTTGCTGTTAATTGGGCAATTCCTCCGCTCATGTGACCTCAGCTTTTTCATGGCCTTCCAGAAATGACCCGGAGCTCCCTCGTCTGAATGCCCATTTAAGAACACTTTCCGTCAGCCAAGAGGCCATGCTAATCTCATCAACTCCCCTTTGTTCATTCCTCGTTTCTCCAAGGACTCCATCTTATGTAGTTAAGCATGTTTTGCTTCTTTGCATATGAAAAAGCAAATTAGTGCGTTTGGGAGGATGTTTCTCAGGATTGTCAATGCCTCAAGTTGGTTTTAATCATGCAACAATCGTCAGACTGTTGGTTTCACTCTTTTATTCTTATTTTTTAACACCCAGTTTGGTATATGTGAAGATTTAAAGATTTGTTTTGTTTGCATATTCTTGTCTTCTCATGTTCCTTGCGTTAAATGCTCTACACCTTGTGTCAATTAATGGAGGTGTTCCCACCACTTTTTGGCACACATCTCTGAGGTTTACCATCAGGAACTTGCCTTCTTTGAACCGTTGTTGTGCAAGACCTTTATTTTTGTGGCACTTTTTGCTACAAGCTCGAACCAGTTTCATTCTTCCCTCAAGTGTTGCTTTATACCAGCACGTTGTGCGATCATTGGCAGAGCAAACATCGAGATCTCATTCCACTCTTTACCTCAGTCGTAGCCTCCAAAACATCCAAAAGCAATTATTTCTGCTACACTTCTTAACCGCTTTTGTTTAAATGGGAGGAAAGGGTGTCTGGGAAAGCTGGTGAAGAGAAACATTTTGTGGTGTGCACACCTAAGCGTTTTAAACAAACTATACTTATTTACTTCCAATCGTAGCTGAATTGTGACCGCTTCTTGTGTACTGCTTCTTTTTATTCAGTAGGTCTGTTTTAAAGCTCTCCGTACATATTCAGCTTTTTTATAAGGCATTGTTCTAACTAAAATAAAAAACTTTGCATTTACTGATACTTGTGCAATAACTCTATTGATAGTCACAATGTTATCCCAGTAGAGCTCTCTGACCGTGTAGACAGCAATGCAACAAACCACAATCTTCAGTGTCAGTCTCCACCATGCATTCACAAGAGTACCGTGGTGAAGGTTGACATGAAAAAGAAACTATGGAATCTTTTTGCACAGAATGTTTTCTTGTTGCTTCATAAAATTACAGTTGAACCACTGATGTCACATGGACTAGTTTAACCATGTCCTTACTAACTTTCTAGGCCTTGTGTTCCCAAGATGAACAAAGGTCTTATGGGTGTGAACTATCCCTTTAACACAACAGTCAGTATGTGTTTTGTAACACTTTACAAGTAGAAAACATTTGAAATGTTGAATAAAGAATAAGGAACACACAGATGAGCAATATTCGAACACATTCATTTGCAAAAATGAGTAATGCTTGAGGATTCAGTCAAGCTTACGATGTAAATCTCTGTTGCTTTCCTTTATCATCTGCTGAAATACTTTGATGTTTGGTGACGACCGTATATTTGCTCTTTTTAATCTGATCCTATCATCAAAAGAGTTACATGGGCGCAGATGAAGTGAGATGGGCCCATTCCTTTCCACAACACTGACAGATGTTGAGCTGGAGAACAGGCTGTGATGTACCTCCACCGAGCCCCCCCGGCGAGCTCTGAATGCTGGCTGATTTCCCCTCGCTTTGAACTCGTTGGGAGGAGTGTCTGTCTGAAGTCTTGTCGGCAGGCGAAGCCAGAGGGAATGTCCTGTACAGAGAGACAGGATCCCCGTCGAGTGATATGATTAATCCAATGTGCTCTTGAGCACGGAGGACTGGTGTCAGACAAGTGTTAATACACATCTGTGCATGTACTTCACTTGTGGTTTATTAGACTCTGAAAACTTCAGGACAACAGCAGTGCTTTGTTTCAGACCAGAATATGTATTTTTTTATTATTGTTATTTTTGAAATATGGGTTCAGATCTTGTTTATAGTGCTGCGTGATATAAAAAAAAGTGCTTTTTAAAATGTAAATGTTTTGTAACTGGTCTTTACTGTCCTTGCTGAATGCAATTGTTTAAATATAGTTGTTAAAATAAAACTTTAGTGTATGCCATTTATTTATTTATTTTTCATAGTTGCAGTGTTTGTTAAATTAGGGAGGACCTAAACTCTTTTGACTTTACAGGTCACAAATTGTTTAGGCCTTTAATGTACACATTTGCAGAACTCTGAAGGTTGCTTGTTGTTTGGGTACATGTGATAACTGTTTTACTTCACACAGATGCTTTGCACTCCAGTTAACAGCAGGACCAAGGTCATGTGTTAGCTGTGCTTCTGTAAACAGACAGTCAGTAAAACATTAACAGACAGCCCGATGCTGTCTGCGGGCTCTTTAGATCCAGTCCTTCCTAATTCTACCCTCTCTCCGGACATTTCAGACTGTCTGGTCTGAAGAAACATCAAGTTCTGCCCCACCCATTCAGAGGCATTTTAGCAGCAGGGAACGGGTCCCACCTCATGGGCTTCTATGGGACCCTCATCATCAGCTGTCTCCTCTGGCATGCACAGGCCACTGAGTCCATCCCTGCAGCATATGCCTAGAGTAACGCAGGGCTTAACAGAATTCCTCTTCGGTGTGACATCCATTGCTCTGTAATCCATCAGTGAACTTCACATATAGGGCAACAGGTTTATCAGGAGAGATCTATATGCATGTGTACCCTTCTTGACCGTACCAAGACAGTTTAGAGTAACCTTTGACATCCTGGGTGCATTCTCTATCAGAGCAGGAGTCCAGAGGTTTTTTTTTTTTTTTTTTTTTTGAATCTGTAGATCCTGGGTTGGGGACCTAGTAACATTATCGGGTTCAGTCCTGGAACGAGCTCTGTGTAAACCAAAGCCAGAGCAAAGGCCGGTGTCGTAGTATATATATATATACAGTATATATGATTCCTTTTGATTATATTGTGGTTAAAGTTGTTGCAGCTATTTTGTGGCTACTGCAAATGTGCTTTTGTAGAATGTATATTTTTTTAAAAAATAAAAGCTTCCTCTAACTGACTCTCCTGCTCTACTGTATGATAAATGATTAAAACGTGTTTTTCTTTACTCTTCTCTGCAGGAAAGAGCAAAATGTTCTGTCTCCAGTCAATTGCTGGAACCTTCTCTTGGCTCAGGTGAAGAGAGAGAGTCGAGACCATGCCACTCTCAGCGATCTCTACCTCAACAACATCATTCCACGCTTCGCCCAGGTCAGCGAGGACTCAGGACGCCTGTTCAAAAAGGTGACATTCATCTTTGCACACCAGTCGATTTCTCTACTAAACCTCTGTAGGTGTCAGTGAGATTGAGCCCTCATTTTTTACTTGCTTGTCAGTTCTACTGATATTCTCTCTCTTCTCACTAAAGTACCAGGTTTGACCTATTTTGACTTGATTATTATTGTAATTATTTAATTTTATTTGTTATATATATATATATATATATATATTATAATTAATCAATATTTATTTTAATTTAGGACAGTAAAATTGATTTGTTAGCAGTTATGTTCGTAACCTATCTTCTGTGGGTTCTTATGCATGTTTATGCTCATTAAAGCTGAGAGTGAGATGATTAGAATCTAAAATCTCTAGCAAGAAAAAAATTTGTAACCTGGCATGTTTGCTCAGGCAGGGCTGATAGATGCAAGACAGCATCCAGCCTTTGGTGTCTCATTCCTCTTGGCTTGTCTAGACTGGTTAGACAGGCAGGAATTCAGGTCGCTCGCTATCTGGACCCAGAGCTGTGAAAGAGATGCTTTCTTAATAACACTTTTCCAGTGTCCATTAATTGTCCAGGTGAATCCAGTTCAGTCTGGGCTGTTTAGGGTTAAATCCAGCTCTAGAGGATGAATGAACCTCCAAAACCTGTAAAAATTGGTTTTCCATTGAACATAAAAGAAGGTTTTTTGAAGAATGTGGTAGGCCTTTCGCAGTAATCAATATATCGACTAATCGCGTAATATATGTACGACCTCAATCATTTTCTGTGATGCTGTATTTCGCCCATTATTTTTACATTACATAAAAAAAAAAAAAACATAATATAAAAAAAACCCACACAAAAATGTTTGGGTTTTTTTGCATTCCACTTGTGCCTATGGCTTTTGCAGCTTCTCGTACATGATGTAGTGTAGTCATTAGGGACTAGTCCAAATGTATAAATATCCTTCTAGAAAAAAAGTTTCATTTGCAGATATGGCCTTCTTGTTGGCCATCATTGTTTCTACTTGTAAGAAAATGTGTATTTACTCTTTATTCAAGTATTTAATATTTTGATACTTAATTTCTATGATCTAAAGATTTTTTGTTGTCAATTGAAAGTGTGTAGGCCTGTTTGCATAATTATGCTGTTATATTATGATTCCACATTCAGTGGCATAAAATGACAATAGTATCACTTAGCGTAATTATTTATTGGACAACGTTCCGCACAACAAAAAGTTGTTATCGTGACAGGCCTAGAATGTGGTTCCTTAAGCAGTTGTTAGTCCCCACTGACTTCCATTAGTATGGAAAAAAAAAAATTTGGGTGAACTACAATTTAAAAGTCTCCAGTTTCTGTAAGCAGGTTTTTTTGATGTTTAGTTGATGAGATCACTCGTAATATACGTAGTCAGAGGTTTAAGGTATGCATAATTTAATGTTTATTACAATTTTGTCTTCTAAACCTTTCTAAAAATTCCAATTTAAGAGGGAGAAAGGACTTGCCTCAATCTTAACTCAATTTTTCCCCCTCTGCAGCAAGAATCTCTCAAACCCCAATCAGCATTTCTTTTTCTCCCGCTGTCTCTGTGTCTGTTCCTTGGTTCCCGTGAGAGAGAGAGAGAGAGAGAGAGAGATGAACCTTCCTATCAACTTTCTCGTCAACTCTTCCAGTCTCTCTCTTCTGTAGTTTAGCTCACCCGGCCCTCTGTACAGGAATAGCAGTTCCTTTAATTGAACGCTCCCGGCCGGCCTCTCTCTAGAGGGTTCCCAGGAATCGCTGAAGTCTGTGCGATTGGTTTTTACCCCACCTCCCACCTGTCTTAAAAGGGCTATGACATGCTGGAGAAATTCTGCTCTCTATATGCAAATACAGGCAAGGGAGCCATGTCCAGAGGAGGTTCACGACTTTATTGAACCATAAGCGCAGACACACAATAAAGGAAACTCTCTTAAAAGTGGAGAGAGAGAAGTTTTGGCTGTGGAAGTTGGGATGTCAAATCCTGTTCCCCTTAATCAGTGCATGATGAGAAACATAGCAACTTTTACATTCTCATGTAATGTGCAATTAATTAATTTACATTTAAACATGCTTTCATGAGCAAGAATAAAAAGATTGCAAAGCAGTTTTCTACTTAATTAAATGTGGCAGTAAATAGTAGAGAAACAAGGTTTTTGAAATAAAATATCTAGATAGAAAATAAGTGAATATTTAAAAATATTACTAAAAATTAAAAATTGCTGTTTTCTGTTTTTATTTATATATTTCAAAATAATTGTATGCCAACATCTGGCTCTCACTTAAAGATAATATTACATTTTTTACATTTTCCCCTTATATTTTAATATATTTTAACTGCATAAATTAAATAGCCAAAATGTGTTTTGTTCAAAGGAGAAAAAAAATGTAGTAATATTTACTTATATAAATACTTTATAAATAAATATCAGTCATACTTTATATACTTTTATGATTTTTAAATTAAAACAATAGTTTTTTCATTTCATTGTTAGTGTTTGATTATCTGGCATTTATTTAAAAAAAAATAATCATTGACCTGTCTGTATCGGCAAGAATTTTAATATTGGTTCATAGACATGTTTGGAAAACCTCAGTTAGTGCCACTGACACTAGCTATGATGAAAATAAATCAAAAAGATTTCTCTTTACTGGTAAAAGACAATAAACTGTGGAATTAGCTGTGCTAATATTCCAACCAACAAACATTATTCATGTTACGAACTACTTATGATTTTTCAAGCATTTCTCAGCTGAATAAGTGTCTCTGATCATTCCGAGCACAATGCTTTTCATTTGCTCTGTTTTTTACATTAAGGCAGATGATTTTCATCAATTCAACTACACGCTCTTGTTTGTTGGGGGAATTAGTAGCGGAGGCGGAAGTACAATCCTTACAGATAACAGCAATCCTTTGACATGTGACTGATGTTGGGTGCCAGTAAACCAATCCTCTCACACACACCCCAAAGTGATGCTTCTATGAGCGATTTGTGCAGAGCCAAAGTCAATCTCCTGCCAAGCTCTCAGACAAACGTGTGATCTTTTTCATTTAACAAGTGCATTTCACCATTACGGCTCATAAATCCATGTCCTCCCGTCCCGGTGCCTCTCCCCTGTTGTCCAATGGATTTATTGAGGCCTTCATGGAAAATCAATAGTTTACTCCCATTTTTTGGGGCTCTTTTCTGTTGTCTTTGGAGTATGTCTCTGAGCAGATGGAGAAAGGCAGCTTTGCAGCTCCGACCGCACTCCTAAAGATCTATTTCACCGCGGGAATGTAATGCTGCTTAGAGGGGAAGTGTAATGTGTGTCTGTGAGAGGCGGAGCACAAGAGAGGAAGGAAAAGTGGAAAGTAGTAGCTTAGACCTAACACTCCTAATGTAAAGAGAAGGCTAAATAAATCCATCAAATGCTCCTTATTGAAGTTGAGTTAGGGAAACCAGCAGGGCAGACTGGAGACAAACCCTTAGTGTCTCCCTCTGATAAACTTCTGAAGAGACCGTATGCTTCTGAACATCTTCCACACCTTCATTTTAACGCTCACACATGCAATGGGACAACATTCTCATAAATAATGTATTAGGATGTTTGTTTGCAGGTATTTTTAGGCATTTTCACTGGAGAGATCTACTGGTCTGAGATTGCTTCCAGTGATGTTATTGCACCAGCTGTGGTTGTTTAGGGGTTTGTGAATCCCTGGAACAAGAGCTCATATGTCTATGTGTGTTTCCTTATGGGATTATGGTTGCTAATTATGTGTGTTTGTGATATTTAAATTAAGAAAAGATTAACAAAGGTTTTTTTTCCTCTTTCTTCAGTCTCCACTGACAAATAGATTAACTTTCTAATACTAATGCACTTCAATATTTCGAAATGATCCTAAGCGTATACACAGAATGTGCTCTGTTTCGAGGCCACCATGCACATGCCAAAAATAACCAGATTTGCTTCATTTTATGCCTTAATTCAATAAAAAAAAGTGTTTTGATGGCATCTTTTTCACCTTAATACAGTCTTCACTGAAGTGAATGGAACTTCGACATTACACAGCAATTTCATTTATATTTGAAGTGCATGTTATTATTTTAAAGAATTCTATGCTTAAATGAGCTGTTTTACATCAATTTGAAACATGTAAATAACAGTTAGATTATACGTAATTTTATTTGTATGAAAAAAGTGGCATGCAAAAGTTTAGGAATCTGTCACAGAATTAGTCACAGAATCTGTGAAAAAGTGAATCATTTTAACAAAATAAGAGATATCGTGCAAAATGCGTTTTATTTTATTTTTTTGAAAGACATTGTCCATAAGACAACCAAAAGCGTTTCCAAGCTTTCGCATCCCGCTGTATATTTAATTTAATCTATAGATTCTAATATTCTTTTGTTTGTTAATATACATATATCTTTGTTCTTGACTCCAGCTAGTGAAGACAATGCAATAGAAAGGCAACTTATCTTGGCATTGTTTCATTTGTCTTGAACTTTTGTCTTTTTTGCTATATCTTGTGCCAAGCTTGACATGTTCAGAGCATTCTCACATATTACTCAGTCCACTGCCTCCAAATAAAACCCATCAGAGCTCCATTATGAATGGCTTCCTCAAGGTAATCTAATGTGGGGCATCTCCCAACAGCCTACTCATCCATCTCAGCTTTCAAAGGGTTAAAATGAATTCCAGTCTTTCCACCCTAGATGGAACATGATTTGGACTGTGTGATTTGACAATAACTGTTTGTGAACATTGACTGTGTGTGAACACTCTCTCCATTTCACTCTTTCACCCTTAACTTCCCGTCTGTCTTTTACACCCATGCACAAACTCCATCTTCTTTTAGCTGCATTTTTCTTTTCTCTTCCATCATTTCCGTCACTTCTAATCCTCAACAACTTAGGAGCTAATTGACATCTGTCCAAAAACAACCATAACATTTTTGTTCAGTACTTAAAAACCAGCAAAACCCACAAAAATGTCAATGCAGGGAATATGGAAGGAGTGACTGAGTCAAAGCCCTCGCTGAATGCTAGACATCTTCTTGGCTGACTCTCAAGTTATCAGCCCACAGCGATTGAAGTTTGGACTTGAGTTCGCAAGCACTTCATTTTCATGTCATGCTGTGCCTTCGTTCCCGAACTTCCTCTTACAAGATCCAGCATCCACCAGAACATCAAACCACTATTTCCATTTCACACAGAGTTTACCAGACCTCTTTATTCCATTATCTCTAGAAGGAAGTCTTTCCCAAATCTCAAGAAATGGTTTCCAGTTTCAGTTCAGCTGCACACGTTTTGACATTCATTGTAATTGATTGACACTGAACTGAAACTGAATGCACGGCTGCAATTTTAAGTAGCGATGCTAGTGACTTAAAATCTCACACACTTTCCTGGGTAGAACTTTCCTTTTAAAGTCAAATAAATTGCCATTTTAAGCCATTTTATTTCACTAATGTTCAATTTTTACAACTGAGACAGAATATATAAGCAGAATAACAGGCTTTATCCTTTCCGCGCTGTTTGAAAACTCTTTGTACGGCCCCGTTTTTGACATGCCCGATTGCCTGAATGTTTAACCCAGCCCAGTGTGCAGTGTTCGAGTATAATGTGACGGTTTGGGCAGGATTGTATTGAAATGGATGTTTGAGTTAGCTGGTGATGACCTCCATTACTAAGAGGGCAGAAAACATCTCATCAGTCTAATAGTGACAGCTTCAGGGCTCACAGCCCAAAACGGATTATCAGTTGTAATAGAGAACAAGAAACTACTGTTAATCATGATCTACAGCATTATTGTTTTATACTGATGTTTTGGGGGTTTTTTTTCTCTTGCAGAGTAAAGAAGTGGGCCTTCAGCTGCACGAGGATTTCATGAAGGTCCTCAATGAGTTGTACACGGTAAGCTACAAACACAACAGAGTCAAGCATAACTTCATTTTCAGCACTAAATCTGAGATTTTTATCTTTATTATCCATTTGTCACTTTCAGTTTTCAAAAGGAGTGCTTGAATCCTGTCTTTCTCTTAATATCTTTGGTTCCTCTGCGTCAGCCTTCTGCAGCGATGAGGCATCGAGTCTCTGCTTCAGTCGAGTGCTTATTTTGGTCTCTTGTGGTTGTAGTCCAATCAGTATTTTTGAGGCGTGGGGTTGGCTATAGTTACTTTTTCTTGTTGAAAATATTTTGAGAGCTTTTGGTCACTGTGTGGCCCCCTGTGTGTGGTTGTGTTACAGGGTGTGCGCGAAATGTAGTTTCCAAACGGTCTAGAAGGATCCGTTTAATGTTTATGTGCCTTGAAATGGGTTTGTGTGTAAGTGAACAAAACAGTGTCTTACCAGGCAGTCCTTGTAATTCCTTAGTAAGACAGGGGGTATGAACAAGTATCGAATGATGGTAATTATAGGCATCAGTCAGCAATGAATCTAACCTGCTGGCATTCAGACTGACTGCTTGTAGCCTACCTGAGGCTCTAAAATAGATCTATTGCTTTTGCAGTGGAATGTAGAAACACTTTGGAATATAAATGGTGATGATGCTCTCAGGATGGTAATGTCAGAAGTGCAGAATTAAGTCTCGCTCATTAAAATATAGATTTCCTGTGTTCTTTAATCAAGCGTCTATCTCTTTTTATATTCTGTCCTAATTATTTGTTGAAAATCTGATCAAATGTAAAACAGTCTGATCAAATGATCTGCTTTTATTACAATAAGATTAGTAACAGGTTTGAATGGTTGAGCTAGATGAATTCAGACAGTAATGTGTTTAATGCTATTTCGGTACTATTTTCATTTTAAGTGATGATTTAGGAAGCATCTAATTGAGTCACTATAACAACATGAAATTTGTGCCTTTTATGCTTCATTAAAAGTAATGGGGAAATTGGATACCAACATGCATCCTATTTTTGGAAAGTGACTTATCGGGAACTCCTTCAGTGTTTACATTTTAGCACGAAAAAGCCTTTAATGGCAGTTAACCTCTGTTTTAACCCTCAGTGACAGCATGATTACTGTTTTCCAGACTTAGCTTTGCAGTATCCACAGATACCCATGTTCCATGGCAGTGCCGCAATTAGCAGTGGTGCACGGAAAATTTAGGGATGATTCAGTGGATTGTAAGTCATGTTATTATCCTGCTGTGTAGGGGGGGTTTCTGATACACAGCACAGTGTTGCACGAGGCTTCCTTAAATGATCCATATCATTTTTATTTATATTGGGAGAAGAAATTCAATTAGTAATGACTTTTGTGTTTGGCCACGTGTTTTTGTATTCCTCATTTTTGTGGGGGGAGAAAGGAATAGTTTGGGGTTTTCAGGGTGGGGTGTTCTGGGCTCAAATGTGGTAGGAGGGAGGACCCGTGAAATTGGCTTTCTTTGAATGGTGACTAGATTCCCCCCCGTACGCATGCACACATGTTCTCCTGGGAAATGACTGTAACCCATTTCAATACCCCATAAAAAGTAAGCAGATCCTTTAATTAAAGAGTTAAGGATGATGAAAATAAACCTGGCATCATTTTTAGTGACATCTGTGCTTTATATGAAGAAAGGAAAGAATGAATGGAAAAGCTGATGATGATTATCTCAGCCTTTTGGATCACAGAGGAACCCCATAGGGCTGAAAATGGTAAAAAAACAACAAAAAAAGTATGAACTCAATTTTAGCTCAACGGTGGCTTGTTCAGTAGTTCACCCAGAAATGAATATTCTGTCAACCTTGTCGACCCAAACCTTTCTTCTGTGATGTATTTTTGGTGAACTTTGCCTTTAAGAACTGGAAAAGAGCCTGACACTTCTTTGCACTTTACAAGAGCAAGAAAAGGCCATTGAGAGACGCCCACATTTATGTTCCCCAGATTCCTCCTGTAAGTGTTTCCTATTAATGATGAGATTGCAAAGAGCTTATTAAATGTATTATACCCGCAATGGAGGCTGACACCCTCATGAAAGCCAGTGTAAATGGAGGGAAATGGAGTCCATTAACTTTCTCTCTCACACAGACAACGAGCGATGGCTCGGGATCATCTCTCTGGTCTTGGCAGTGAGTTTGATTGCAAGAACAAGAATGGCGTCACTCTGTGACATTCCTCTCAAAGGAGCAGAAGTTTGGAATGAGATCCTCCCTTTTAGATTTCATCCCATTCCCAAATTTAGCATCTGCTTTACTATCAAGCTTGGTGGTGTCTTCCATTCATTGGCAACAGTCACAGATGGCACAGATCTTTCATCATAGTGTTTCATTGGATAAAAAAAAAAAAAACTGCTCTTTATAAAAGTCTAAAGTTTTAGATGTTTGCAATTTGTATTGTTTGTAATTTAATTTGAATGAATAGTAATAAACGATAACTTCTTATTTGTTTCATCTATTTTAGTATTTATATAACACTTTATATATAACAACATTCCTTCATTTTACTCTTTGTGTTGTTTTACGAATGGAACACAGAATAGGTTTTTGGTGTGAAATTATGTTAATGAGCTATTGTAAAACAGAACTTTTTTACATTTTAGCTTATAATTGCAATTGTCTTGCAATTCCGAGTTTATTCATCAGAATTGAGACATGAAATTTAATTATATTAACTCAATAATATTAGAAATTGAGTTTGTTGCAATTCTTTTGCAAAATCTTGCAAAAGAAGTGTGATATCGAAGTCAAAATTCTATATGTGCAATATATATTGTATATATCCATATATATATTCCATACAATACAGGCTTTTAAAAAAGTCCAATTCATCACATTTAAATAACCTACATCACTGGGCATGATGCAATTTCTCTGTCCAGTCTACAATTTCGTGCGCATTTAATTTATTTTTCTCTAATGCACAGGTGATGAAGACCTATCACATGTACAACATGGACAGCATCAATGCTGAAAGCAAGCTGAAGGAGGCAGAGAAGCAGGAGGAGAAACAGATGAGTCGCAGTGTCCGGCATGAGGACAGGCAGACCCCGCGCTCACCTGACTCTCTCACAAACATCAAGATCGAGGAGAAACACGTGCGCCGTAGTTCTGTCAAAAAGATCGAGAAGATGAAGGAGAAGGTGAGCAGAGAGATCAGTGGACTCAAAGGAGAAGAGATGGGGTGATGGAGTTAATGGAAGGAGAAATCAGAGTTTCTTGACAGTTAAAGCAGAGAACGTGGAGGAAAGGTGAACGTGGGCAGGAGAAGAATGAACAGATGGAAAGAGATATCAGGGAAATGGGAAAGGTGATAGAGTGGGAGTTGAGAGAGAGGCTGAACGATGGAGAGCATAGGAAGCAATGAGCTGCTAAGAGATACGAAGGATGCGGTCACTGCCAGATGCGTGTTGAGGGTCCTAAACCTGATCCTCAACAGCTTTAATAAACCGTTGACAGGGGTTTCATTTATAACATGCATCAAATATGATATTCTATGAAATTGTATTATGTCTAAATAATACTATGCTTATCACACAATGCTCTGAAATACTTAATTCTGATCGGCCACGCCATTCTGCATTTGTAAACATGTTAAATAAATGTTAAATAAATAAAAATGAAAAAATAAATTGACCGGCAATGGTAAATAAAAATAAAATACTGTATGTTTTCATGCCATCATTTAAATGTAATTAATTTATTAAAACTATAGTAAATAAACTATAGTAAAAAAACTATATTTAATATATATTTATATAGAAAAATAATATGAAGAGATTAAGAGAAGTCAGAACTGAAGACCAATAATGGTCTTTTCTTGTCATTTTACATATTTCATTTGTAAGTAGCAAGGTAACACATCATAAAATAAAATCAGCTGGTAATTATTACAAAATAAACACTCAAGGGGAGAAACCAGATTTGATTATACACTCTGAGATTCCAGGCTGCAAAATTCCTGAAATTTCCAATTCGATATGGTAATCCCAAGCGCTAAACGGCAGCTTAATTCATCAAGTCAATGGCTCCACTATGACTGTATAGAGTGTGTTGTAGAATGTCATTTGATGATGTAATGAGATGACATGGGTGCAGGGGCAGGCATTAGCATGTCTGGGCCAGATATTGTTGTCAATCCATGTCTTTGTTCTTCTGGGGTCCTCTGGTTACCGTCTCTGTCCAGTACCACCAGCTTACGAAATGAATGATGGGATCATCGCTGGGTTGTTCCAGGGCCACCTCTGTTTCCACAAGGCCAGCAGCATCTCCTCTATGTCTGTCCCATTAGAGAGTGCCTGTGGTCACAGATGGAAATGTAGTACAGTTTGTGGCGGCAGCTCTAACACGAGCCTGTTCAGGGAGGCATAGTAGAGGTTAAACAATATGCCATCCTCATGTTTAACGCAAACTTTAAAAATCCAAAATATGTCTGTCACTATTTACCTACCATCATGCTGTTCCAAACTTTTATTTTTTACACACGAATTGTCCTTTTCAACCATTGTCTAATCTTCCTGGTTTTACTTGTTTCTTTCTTCTTAGCGGCAAGCAAAATACACTGAAAACAAGCTGAAAGCCATCAAGGCCAGGAATGAGTACCTTCTGGCTCTGGAGGCCACCAACAGCTGCGTCTTCAAATACTACATCCATGATCTGTCTGACCTCATAGATGTAAGTTTTAGCTCATCACTCATGTGTCTCTAGTGTACTGTTATAAAGAAATGTTTACAGCACTGTTTTTGTAGCTTAATCACAAATATTCCTCCATAAAGCTTTTGATAATTATGATCCTCGACCACAAAACAATTCCTAAAACATATATACATCATCAGAAAAAGCTGAATTGTTCTTAGCAATGCTTATTATCAAAAATACGTTTTGACATACTGTATTTACAGTAGGAAATTGACAAAATATCTTCATGTAACATGATCTTTAATTAATATCCTAATGATTTTCGACATATCATTTTTACAGATACAATGTATTGTTGGCTATTGCTACAAATATGCCTGTGCTACTTATGACTGGTTTTGTGGTCCAGGGTCATATTTGATGTTATAATGCAGTCAAGCTTAACTAAAATAACCAATGTTTTTTTTAGTATTATTTATGATTTGTTTTTCATCTACAGTATTAGTGTGTCTGTCATTTGATTCCAGCTTTATTTATGTATAAATTATAATTTTTAGTTTTTAGTATCTGTAGTATGATTTTCATTGCTTTAGTTTATCAACACCAGTTAAACTAGTTTGTTATAAGGGGTTTTAACACTTTAGATGGGTAAAACTTGTTAAAGGAATCGTAACCTGTATGAATTTCTTAGTTCTGCCAAACACAAAGGAAGATATTTAGAAAAAAGTTTGTAACAGGCGGTTTTTAGGTCACCATTGACTTATATAGTATGTTTTTTTCCTACTATGGAAGTCAATGGTGACCAAAACAGCCCAGTAACAAACTTTTCTTCAGCAGAATAAAAAAAATCATACAGATTTGGAACTACTTGAGGATGAGTAAATGCTGACAGAATTTTCATTTTTGGGTGAACTATTTCTTTAACTATTAACTACGACTTTTACCTCAATAAGTTCTTAATTTGCAGCTTACTAATAGTTATAGTAATAATCGTATAGTCATGAAAATGTAATCAGTAAATAATTAAATTTCAACACTTAGAATGTGCAAATGACATCACTTTTTTTAAACGGTCTATTATTCTTCTTGTCATGTGAGCAATAGCAAACTTTTTCAGATCTTTGCATTTTGATATTTTTTTCAAGTGTACTGTGTAACCCTAAAGGGTGTTAAGGTGTAATGCCCTAAATATGCCCATGTACAGTGTCCCACAATGTAGTAATACCTTCTGACAGTGTGCTGCCTCATCAGCCTTCTTTCTTCAAAGTGTGACCCTGACGGTAAACTTGTAGCAACCCCTCTTGTTGACTCCGCAAGAGGGCCCACTTGTCCCACCAAATCAGCATCAGACTCTTTATAAGGCAACCACAAAATACTGTAATCTCCTCTTCGTATTACCCTCAACGTAGGCAAACACAGGGGCCCATCCTCTTTCTGAGCGAGGAACTGATGGATTTAATTTGAAGCAGTCAGAGCATGGAAATTAATTTTTAGCTATGCATCGTTTAATACACAAAAATGGTCTTCAGGAGGACTACAAAGGGAAAAGGGCTATTTGTATTATTTTTTTTTTTCACAAGTTTTAGTGCTAATAAAAATACTTTAAATTCCTTTGAATGAAATTCACTTGTATACTCTAGGTTTCTCAATTCACAGCTTTTACATTCACAGCTTTAAAATACACCCTCTTTTCCCCCCCCCTCTCAGTGCTGTGACCTGGGCTACCATGCCAGCCTGAACCGTGCACTGCGTACCTACCTCTCAGCTGAGTTTAACGTGGAGACTTCCAAGCACGGTGGTTTAGAGACCATTGAGAATGCTGCAGAGAACCTGGAGGCTAACGCAGACAAGCAAAGGCTCATGGAGACCTACAACAACGTCTTCTGTCCTCCGATGCGCTTCGACTTCCAGTCTCACATGGGTGATATGGTCAGTCAGTGGGATTATTATTGCTTATGGCATGACAGTGGTGAAATTAAGTAATGGAATATGTAGTGATGGTAATATACCCAGAGCAGACTCACAATGTGGGTAAACAATGACACGCAGACATTCTTAGGCAACTGAGGGCAGCTTTACCGATGCCAAGTGCTTTTGCTCCAAAATATCAAACATCTTGATGAAATCAAGAAATCAGCTTTGCTAAATACCAGTCGGAACTGTTACGCAATGATCAGCATTGTCTTTCTGAGATGATTTGCCCTGCTGTTACGTGTGACTATTGCAATACTGTGTCTCATTGCATGTCCAAACAAACTCAGACACCTCTAGAGGAATGAAGCATTGCTCAATCAGATGGTTGCATAGTGACAGACATGCCTGCTGAGAGACCACACTTGCTTCAGCCCTCTATTACCTCTATTATTATAGGTTGTCATTTAGACTGTCCAGTTATTATGTTTTACATTATTCTCTATTAAAATGGCGAATTGACTGCTAGCCTTGTTAGTGCTGGATTTTTTTTGTATGGAATCACGCAGAAGTTGTGAGTATGGTCTGACAGATCTTACAGAATTTTGTGTCTTAGTATCACAACTGGTTCAGGTATTTATGTTTTATTTTATATTTATTTATTGTTTAGCAAGATGTGTTCTTTCTCTGCCCTTTGTATCAGTGGTTAATGCTTCTACAAACAGCCAGTTATTTTTATTTATTTATTTTGTTTATTCTTTATTTTATTTATTTGTTTATTGGTAAGAAATAGGCTGTAGTTTTTTGTTTCTCTTTTTTTGTTTTGGTTTGCTTTTTTTTTTTTTTGCTTTACTTTTTGTTTGGTTTTGTTTTGCTTTTGCTTTGTTTTGTTTTGCTTTTTGCTTTGCTTTGCTTTTTGACACTATTGTCACCAAAACAAACATAAAGGCCCGGTTTCACAGACGGGGCTTAGCCTAAACCAGGATTAGGCCAGTTCAATTAGGACATTTAATTATTTTTTTATATGCGTACCGTAGAATAAGGCATTATTGCTGTGCATCTTAAGACAAAACAAAGACACTGACATGTTTTAAGATCAGTCAGTGCAGGTTTCTTTTAGTTGAAAAAACTTGTAGAGACACAAAATTAATATGGGATGGAAAACTGGGATGGAAGGTATTTTAGCATTGACAAAAATAGACACCACAGCTCAACCTAAACATTAATAGTGCTACATTCTGTTTCTGTGAAATCAATCAACAATATTTTTCTGTTTTGCTGAACTTTGTGCTGATGTGTTTGTAATTAGCCAACTTGCATCAGGGGTCCTGGATGTTTGTATGTGTTTGATGAACAGAGCAGCTGGTTTTCCCCAGTGCACATGTGCCCTTGTCATGTGTTCAGCCCTCAGGGAGAGGGTGGACCACAGTGAGCCAGATGTTCCCCAGCTGTTCTGGGCAAAAAAGAGAGAGAGAGAGAGGGAAAGAGAGTGAACAAGAGGCAGAGTGAAGCTTGCTCGGGTCACTCACTAAATTAGGACATCAGTTTTATCAGTGCTGGAGATGGGCTTGCTTTAGTTCTCCTTCATTATGTTGTTGAAGTTCTCAAGCACTTTCTTCTGTCTATCTCTCTCAGGTGGGACATTTATGTGCCCAGCAGCCCGTGCAGGGGGAGCTGATCCAGAGATGCCAGCAGCTACAGTCCCGTCTGTCCACACTGAAAATAGAGAATGAAGAGGTGACAGCAAATACAATGTGCATAACTAATGTGTGCATGTTCATTCTTCATGAATTTCTTTCTTCCAACTTTTTTGTGCACTTTTCCATATCAAAGCATCGATTGAGTCATTTTTGATTGGGCTGTCGTCTTTACACATACATTCCTAATTCCATGGATTTCTATTCAGTTGGATTTTTTACATTTGTACATTTAGCAGACAATTTTGCCTAAATCAAACCCATGACAAATATTATGGCTAATTTGATCAAATGTTAAGCTAACAATTAGAGTTTAACATTATTATTAAACATTTATGTTAAAATCCATTAAAAATCCATAAAAAGGTTTAAATAGAATTGTTTGGACTAGGGAGGTAGTGTATTATTGTTAGTGCTTCAAAAAAGCTTTCTACGTGTTCTGTTTAGTTTTATGTAATATACATATATATTAGGGATGCAATGGTTTTCAGGTGGTGTATCGAACCGTTTGGTTCAACCAAGTGAACTGTGATATTTCGGTAGCCTATTTGAGTTATTAAACTTTAATTTTAATTAAAATGGGCATTTTCTGTGTATTAAACACATAGACAATCAGGCGATGGTCAGAACTTCTCAAGACTAGTGATGGGTCGTTCTTGAACAATTCATTCATTTTGAACGAATCTTTAATGTGACTCCGGAAAAACGAATCGTCTCGTGGGAGTGATCCATTCAGTCGTGCACGGGTCAGGCTGCATAGGTTACCGTTACGGGGCTGTCACGTGATGAACGAACGACTCAAAAAACCTTGAGAGACGAACAAATCAATTCTGTTTCTGGCTCAGGCTGCATAGGTTAACATTTCAGCAGCAAAATTATTCCAGAACTTTATGATGCGAGTAAGAGTGAAGCTGAAATAGACTTGAGACAAGCCCCACCTGTTTATGTTTACATTTTACCTGTTATAATAGGTCAAGACAGGCATTCCTGAAGTGTGTGCGTCACACAATTATCCTGAATGGATGGTGTATCATGTTTACTTTTGAGATTATTTAATAATAATGAAACACAGACTATTTTAAGTAGTTTAAAGTGTAAAGGTTAGATGGTTTATTTAACCCAGTGGTATTGTAAATGTTCAGTGTAAGTTTAAAGTCTCTTATGTGTTTGATACGGCACATTGTGATGCTACCTCACCAGTTATTGAAATAAACAATTGTCCACCATTGTTGAAAAATAAATGTTGACTTAATCTGTACCTTTTTTACATTTAATATCATCTCTGTACCTTGATAACTTGAAATAGAAAGGACAAATGACCCCCTGCTATGTAAGAGCTCACATAAAGTACTGTACAGTAATATTGATGTATCGAAACCGAACCGTTACTGTGGCCAGAAAACCGTGATACAAACCGAACCATGGGCTTACTGTACCACTGCATCCCTAATAAATATATATATATATATATATATATATATATATATTAGGGATATTATATAAAATGCTTTTAATGGAAAACAAGACAAAAATAACAACCAAGAAACTGATTTAATGTAGTGCAACAGTCTGTAAAATTAAATATCTTGATTGAGTGATTAAAGCAGGAGAAATTGCTGTTACTTCATTTTGAATGTTATAATGTGCATACTCTTTCTCCAGGTAAAGAAGACGATGGAGGCCACTCTACAGACTATCCAGGACATGGTGACCATTGAGGACTTTGATGTGACTGACTGCTTCCACCACAGTAACTCAATGGAATCGGTCAAGTCCACTGTGTCTGAATCTTTCATGAGCAAACCCAGCCTGGCCAAGAGACGAGCCAACCAGCAGGAGACAGAACAGTTCTATTTCACGGTAAATGAGATGGAGAAGGGGAGAAATCAGTTTAATACAGGGTTGTAGAAAGGGTGTGGAGGATCGGGTGGTGGGAAATCTGTAACCGGGGGAATGAAAGCACAGAAAGAGAAATGGGAAAGGAAGGGTGATGCATGGAGAGATAAGAGATTGAGTGTTTGAGATAGAGCTTAATGTCCTTTCTGCTCTTTCTGAGTCTTTTAAAAAGCCTTTGATTGAAAAGACTGCTGTTAGAAGAGACTGCTGCAGATGACTGCTGTTCATTGATCTCTGCTTGATTGTAGACAACTGAAACTGTGCAGTAATTCGACAAATAAAATTACAGAGGAATTCTGTTCTCCAGACAGATTTACAAAATACCCAGAACAAATCAGCAGCATTATAGCAATGGCCTGGGAGCCACCAAAAGCACTTCGCAGCAACTTTGTGAGGGAGACTGGTCACATGGGGGTGTTGTTGTCAACTCAGTTATATAATAAACAAATCTTGTTTTCAAAATCTGTAGTTTTTTTTGTTATGTTTCTAGTTCAAAACCTCCCAAAATAATATTTATTTATTATTCATTCAGTTTTGCGTGCAAATACATTATTTCATTTATTATAAATTTTGTTTTTTACATCAATTATATATTTTATATTATATTATTATGGTTATTTTTGTTTTTTGGGGGGGCTTTTTTTCCACATTTTCACTGTTTTGTAAGTTATTTGGTTTCTTAATCGTTTTGTTGTTGTTGTTTTGAGGAGCCAATTTAATGGCAGGTACTTTTTTCTTTTCTTTTCTCTTTTTGTTTTTTTCATTTTAGCCACATATGGTGTAAAAGCTACTGTATTGTGTGTTCCGTGAACTCTATGTTTGATAGCTTTTTTTCAGCCAAGACTTTGAAGTATACAGACATGGATTTTTTGATGTACAGCTGCTTTTTAAAAAAATCCAAAACAATCGTAATTAATAATCGCAAGTACAATTTCAATGGAAATTATCCACAATAAGAGTTTGTCATAATCATGCAGCCCTACTGGGTACAATAGGTAGAACAAAATAGAGCAGTATAAGCACAAATATGATCAATGGAAGCACAAGATTAACAAGCAGAGGTTTGTCACTTGATGTTGTGCAGGCTCTTTTATCACATCCTCTTCATTAGACCATATCCTGATGTATTCCTCCCCTATATCTTCCGCTCTCCGCTTTCTTTTTAACTCCCTATGTACGTTCAGCTCGTCTCTTTCTGCCAAAAGCACTAGTGCATGGCTCCGTGTGTTGGCTGTCCTTCCTGAGTTTGCATGACTGTAATGCTGGTATGGCTGTGATATATGATGGATGAAATTGTAAGCATCTGTCTACCCAGCTCCCTCATTCCCTCCACAGTTCAGGTTTCTCTCCGTCCGTCTCCTGACTCCTCTATCTGTCTCTGCGCTGTCAGGTTTCCATCAGGTCAGGGTTCTCACCCCCAAAGAGCCATAAGCTATTAGAGCACATAGATCCAATGCCTCCCTGTGCTCCAGTGGATATGAAATTAATGTTTACGCCAACAAGATGTATAGTCTCCACACTACACAGCAAATTGAAAGGGGCGGAGAAAGGATGCTTCGCCGAGGAAAGGAAGATCGATTATACAGCTTACTTAATAGCTATTCAAATGAAATGACTCAGCAGTGTTTGTTCATTAATGTTAAGATAAAGTAACAGTTATGCTGGAGTTGAAACTTTTTATATTCTCTATTTTAGAAACTGAAGGAGTTTCTGGAGGGCAGGAACCTCATCACCAAATTACAGGCTAAACACGACCTGATCCAAAAGACTCTAGGAGAAAGTGAGTAATCTTTCTTAAAGTGACTTGTGCGTGTGGGTTTATGAGCTGTAGTTGGGCACAGTTTAAATGGAAAAGCTAATGCCTTCAGTAGGACACTGTGGGTGTAATATTGCTTTTGTTCAATAAGCCACACATTAATTTGAATTAAATTATTTTTTAGACAGTAGTACCAATTATTTTTTTGCTCAAGTGATGATACTTCAAAACGGAGTTGAAGAATCCACCTTTGTACTTCTCAGAGCAGCACGCAGTTCTCTGAATCAGTGTTTTGAAAGAATTTGTTGAGAAAAGGATTCATTGCGAGTCGTTCATAAAGGCTTGCTGTACATGAAACCAAACTATTCAGTACGTGGATTTAATTCTGACTAAATAATACTTTGTAAACACCTAAATTAACCCAACTGAGCTTGATCTTGAGTAAATAAAAAAAAAAATTGTAATGTGTGGTGTAAACAAAATAATCGAATCAATAGGAAATAAGAAATATATGAAAGCCGTTTACTCCACTGAATAATAAAAAAACATGTAATTGCAACTTTTTATCTGAAAATACTTTTTTTGCAATTCTCATTTCTGACTTTTTTCTGACCATTGTGAGAAATAAACTTAAAGTTGCAAGTCATGCAAGTCAATATTGTGTATATATCTCTCAATTCAGAGAAAAATCCAACTAGCTATTTTCTCAATTTTATTTAAAAACTTGTGTTCAAACAAATTTGTGAATTGGATTACAAATTTTAAGGTTCAAATAAACATTCAAAATCTGAAATTATATTGGATTAATTCAGATTGATGACAAATAGTGCATGTAAACATACCTAGTCACAATTTTTTTTTTTTTTTTTTACAAAAATTGGTTTTTGAGAGAATTATTTGAGTGAATGATTTAAATGATTCCCTTATAAACAAAACAATGTTGTATATTTAACCTGTGGCTTGTCATTAGACTGTGTTAAATTATACATAAAAAAAAAAATGATTTCATTCTTTATCTATATACAAACCGGATTCCAAAAAAGTTGGGACACTAAACAAATTGTGAATAAAAACTGAATGCAATGATGTGGAGA
>JAUYWG010000045.1:13335678-13374764 GCA_034779775.1 Enteromius afrohamiltoni
TTTTTTTTTTTTTTTTTTTTTTTACTCTGAATGCAGTTTGTTTGAAACAGCACTACTGCCAGGCAGAAGTTTGGGATCAATAAGTTTTGTATTTTTTTTATTTGTATGCTATTTAATCTGTTTGATCAAGATAGAAAATCCAGAAAACAAGCTGTAATTTGTGAAATATTGCAATTTAAATTAACCAGTTTTCTATTATAATATACTTTAAAATATATTTTATTCCTGTGATCAAAGCTGAATTTTCAGCATCATAACTCCAGTCTTCAGTGTCACATAATCCTTATCCTGATTTACAATCAGTGTTGGAAACTGTTGTGCTGCTTAAAATTTTTTGGGAACCTGTGAGATTTATTTGTTTTTGGGTTTTTTTTTTTTTTGGATTCTTTGAATAATAAAAAGTTAAAAAGAACAGCATTTATTTAAAAAAAAATACATTTTGTGTTACAATGCTATTAAAGTTTGAGGTCAGTCCATTTTTTCTTTCTTTTCTTTTTTTTTTTTAAGAAATTAATACTTATGTTCATGAGGGATGTGTTAAATGAATAATATATTCATTTAATATTACTGTTTTTTTTCTGTATTTTTAATCAAATAAATACAGTCTTAATGAGCAGAAGAGACTTCCTTTAAAAAAACAACGATGAAAACTTTTAAACAGCACCTTGTGTGTGTGTAGTAAATAAAAAATATTGACAGTTTAGGTACAGTTGTGATTCCCTAAAAAAAGTGTTTGACAGTGTCTAAAGTAGAAGTTTTGTTGTTGCTGAGAGCGTCTCTGGGGAAGACATTAAAAATCACAGCAGCTTCAGACCTCCCTGAACAGAAACTCCTCTGCTCATAGGTGAAGAAGCCACATGGATCGTTTTACCGTAATAGCCAAGATCAAAGCTCCACTCTGTCTCTCAGATGGAGTGACAGGAGGATCACAGGACCTTCTTCAGCCTGTCTGTCATTTTAAAGATTCACAGAAACTGTGATGGACATGTACTTTGCCAAACCTCTCCGACAGCATCTCCCTACACACACACCAGGCAGAGATTAGTACATTATACAGTCATTACCCTCAGGTTCCTTCTGTTTAAAGCTGCTTTCTAATGAAACTAAGCTTTTCATTAGCCCAGGCTTCGTGCTTGCTAACTGTCCATGTAATAAACTGGGATGGTCTTAGTGAGAGAGATTCCAGCTGGGCAGAGCACTCGCTCTACAGAGCTTGAATTTCCTTCAGCATATGTTACGAGACAGCAGCTTTTATTAGTAGAGTTATGGCAGTAAATTAGGCAGTGTTTTTGCTTGAGTGCTCAATAGAAGATGGATATTTTACAAAATTAATACTAGTGTATTAGACGGTTTCTTGGCCTGTAAATGGCATAACAGAGTTGTTATCAGCACCGAGGCCCTCCCGACCTTGGGAATGAGCCATTTTCTGTGCATTTAGTACTGTGTTTTATGGTCACAGTAGATTCTGTGCTAGAGTTTAGTTGAGTGAGCGCAGGTTCAGTTTAGAGTCAAGAGGCAACAGGAAAGTCTAGCTTTGATCCTCGTATCTGAGCTCTGCTTCCTGTTTTGCTTCAAAGAAGCATTGTCACTCTATTTCAGGCCTGAAGAGTAGACGGAGAGAATTATAACCGGTTCTCAGAAATGTTCTGCCGTGTGCTTATTTCAGCTTTCCTTCTGCTTTTTCCTTCTCATTATTACTATAGCAGTCTTTATACATCTACATGTGAAAAAATATATGGGGGGGAAGTAGTGGACGTATCTGTACAAATAGTACATTTAAATACGATTATGAGCTTTTAAAATGGCTCAAGTGCTTTTAGTCAAACTTTGTTGGTGGTGCACCTTTTATTTATTATTTTCACGCAGTGTTTAAAAGTTTGGATTCAGTATTTTGTATTTTTTTTTTGGTTTACTTTGTTTAGGCAAGAATGCATTCAATTGATCAAAAGAAAGAGTAAAGATGTTTAGAATGTCATTTCAAATAAATTTGAATTCAAATTCGTTCTTTAAAATTGTAATACATTGCAATAAATTTGCTTTTACTGTTCGAATTTGCAGCCTTGGTAAGCTTAAGAGACGTCTTTCAAAAGCATAAATGATATCACTTAAAATAGAAATTCATAGCTTAATACAATTCATATCATTAAAAAAAAAAATACACACACATATATATTTACACACACACACACACATTTACTGTATTGTATTGTAGATGCATGTGTCTATTGCATGTAAATGTTCCTGTATTAAAGCAATGGTTAAAGTTTGTGTTGTTGTCTAATGTCTTATTGTGGTTTATTGAACAGTGATAATCCACACATTGAGCCCCCTCTAGTGGATGAACCTGCACCTGACGCTCCCTCTGAAATCCACAACAGCGATGATGGTGAGCCCAGATGCCGTACTAACAAACGCACACATTTTTCTTAAAGACACACTGTTGCCGCCGGCAGCAGTCGGCTCACTATCATGGAAGCTCCTATTTCACGCACTCTTTTGTCCATGCACCCCTTTTGCAGCGCCAAACCTGTTATAATAAATGTGCTCTAACCTGCCTGGCTTCCTGTGCAGTAACCCTTCCTCTTTTCCTTGTGCTTTTCCTCTTTTCTCACTCTCTCCCCTTTCTGTCCTCTCTCTTTGCCTTTCCCCGTCTTTCATTTCTCTAAATAGTAAAGTCAGGGTCATTGAACGTTTCAGAGTCTGACCCCATTGAGGCCATCGCGCGTTTTGACTACTCTGGACGCACCAATCGTGAGCTTTCCTTTAAGAAGGGAGCGTCTTTGCTGCTGTACCACCGTGCTTCTGAGGATTGGTGGGAGGGTCGCCACAACGGCACTGAGGGACTGGTGCCGCACCAGTACATAGTAGTGCAAGACATGTAAGCTGTTTGGTTTATTGACTTGAATTAGTGATATCTATCAGAACTGCTTGTTTAACCAGCTATTCAGTGTCCTACTGTCAGTATGATGTGATGAACTGTCAGTAAGACCACCCATAGTGTATGTGAAGTTTAGAGGTGTTTGTGATTTTGTGTGATAGGCCGGATGGCTATGCAGGCAGAGGAAGTCCCAAAGCTGATATAGAGGCTTCCCATGATGCTCTGGAAGAGAAAGTGTCCACCAGAGCCAGTGCCAGCTCACCCATTGGAGGTCATGTAGCTGATATCTACTTAGCTAACCTCAACAAGTAAGTTTACAGTTTATCTGTAAAAAATGGTATATACACACACAACATGTTTCTCATGTTATTTGTATGTTTTTTTTTTCCCTATATTTTTTATATGTCACTCTATAGCACATATGTTATGTCTTATGTGTCAACTACCTATTTATATATGCGTATGTATCTGTGTGTGTGTGTGTGTGTGTGTGTATATATATATATATATATATATATATTATATGTATATACTGTGTGTTTGTAAACAAAAAAAATGAACTAAATGTTGATTATCATATAATTTTGCCTACACTTTATCCATCTTAGGCTGAGGAAACGACCAGAAGCGCCCAGCATCCGAAGAACAATCCGACCAGTGGACGGACTAGGTGAGGGCTCATCCGGAGCAACAGGGGGTTTAAAGACCTCCTCCATGCCGGCAAGTGGACTGGCTAAGGAAGGGACAGACAAGCGACCGGTCAGTGCTCACAGCATCCTAAACTCCGTCACCCGACACTCCTCTCTGAAGACTAAGGTGGAAGGTCCCCAGCTCCGTAAGTCCACGCCTGCTGGGAGATCCAAGAGTTTTAGCAATCACAGACCACTGGACCCAGAGTTCATCGCTCAGGTGGAGCACAGCTCACAGGTACCACAAACCCATTTCATTTAAAAATAAAATAAATTTAATTCAGTATGGCACAGTGAATATGAAGGACACACGTGTAAGCAGAAAATCAATTTTCCTCTCTGAAAAATAGTGCTGAGCTCTTCAGAGGAGTGTCTGTGTTTTGTAGAGCATCCTATTTATCTTTGAGCTGTAATTTCACGGCTGGATAGAGGTCCAGAATCGATCCCGGCTGTGGCTGGGTGTAATTGAGTTGGAGTTCTGCAGTCCAGTCTTTATGAGTGTGGACATCTCACCTTAGCTAAAGCCAAAGCTACGGATGTTGTCTTTTTGAAAAGGAGTAAAGTGCTGCAGAGTGGCACTAAATTCCATCAAACTGAAAAAAAGCCAGAGGACATTTAATGTATTTGCAACTGCAGCTACAAAACTAGACTAATAACTCATACACTGCTAGCTATTTATTTATACATTTTTTTATGAAGCATGTCTTTTGCTCATCAAGGCTGTATTTATTTGATTAAAAAACACATTGTGAAATAATATTGTTTTTGGAACTTTCTTATTTTTTATAACAGCATTTATTCAAAATATACATTTTTCTTTTAAGTCTTTACTATCACATTTTTCATAAATTTAATACATCCTTGTTAAATAAATGTATTTTGAATAGTAGTGTAAAAAAATATATATTTTTTTAATAAACACTGTCCTGAAAAGATAAAACGCACAAAAAATATTAATATCATGTGACATTTAAACATTTTTGATGCTGAAAATTCTGGATTTTTTTTATACAGTATATACATTTATATAAAAAAATATTTTTTATTAGATAAACAGATAAATAATTAAAATAAAATAATTTAATAATGTTTTAGAAATTATGTTTTCATGTGATTTTTCCTTCTTCTTTTCACTCTTTCTTTCAGGACATTGAGGCGACGATGAACACGGCTCTAAGTGAGCTGCGAGAGCTGGAGAGACAGAGTAACGTCAAACACGCTCCTGACGTCGTGCTTGACACTCTAGAGCAGCTGAAGAGCGGAGGAGCATCTGAACCCTCCAGCCCGCTTCATTCCCGTCTGCTCCGTGAGGCCGACTCCTCCCAGCATCCTCTGCAGCGCAGCGCCAGTTCAGCCAGCGACATGCCCTCCACCTTCCGGCCCGGCAAAAGCTCAGGTCCCAAAAGCCCTCTATCATCAATGTCTACCACAGGCCTGTCAGCTTCCGGCTCCACCTTTAGAGATAACAAACCCCCGGCCACCAAACCCAAGCCTGTGGTGTTCCCAAAAAGCAGTTCGGCAGGGGGCAGTCCGGCGATGGGATCCCCAACCACCACCATACCGCCAACACCACCACCCCCTCCACCGCCCACCGACAAGTCTTGCCCCGTCTGAGGGTTTACAACCTCGATCGGTGATCAGTTTCTTAGTAATTTCCTTTATTACTGACTCTTCGGATCTTAATTAAAAAACCGTGGACAACGTAACTGATATTGGATGCTTGCGTGATTGAGCATGAGTGTGTGTGCGTGTGTGGATTTAATATACACATGTGAAATATTGGAGTGATTTTACAACACTGTTTTAGTTTGGATTGAGATATCAACAATCCCTCTTTTCTAACCGCCAATTAGTGTTTTTTTTTATGATTTTATAAATAAGGTGTCAGACTTTGAAGACAAACAAGCAGTGGATGTGCTTACTGAGGACACATTTTCCCCCTCAATGCATCTTAAATCAGGTTACAGGCGGCACAGCATCTCAGTAAACACACACACTTTCCTGATATGGATTTGCCCCTCCTTGTCACACAACAGCATTACACCCTGATACATCCTGGTCTTTTTCTGAAGATTCTACTAATCTGTTATACAACTATCAGTAGTTACAGTTTACACAATCCACAGATTCTGCTTAAACACACCAAATAAAGGAATAGGAACATCTCTGCATGAGGATTCACAAGATATTTGCATGGCAAACGTGGATTCCCTAACACACACATTCAAAAGCACTTCTGGCATTATTAACAGTCTAATATGTGGTTTTATTGTACTATTATATCAGAGGGCACATAAAAAAGAGGGTGTTGTTTTGTACAAGTTTAATGATCATGATTATAACTGGAAAAAGTGATCGGAAAATGAGGAATGTCATGCAAGCACATTATTTCTTCGTGTATAAAACTGAAAAACGGATAAAAGAAACATCATTTTATTTCATTTTCCCTAGGTCATTACTCGCCTTTGGGTCTGTATTATGGTATCTATGTATTAGTATGTGTGTTTAAGTACAGTATGTATATTCTGAATCTTAGCAGCCTAACAGCAGCTTTTAGAGATTGACCATGCAAAAAAAAAAAAAAAAAAGGGAAAGACTTACAACAGACTAATGGGGGATACATGCAAAAACGTAGCTTGCTTTCCAACTCCGGAAAGGATGAGCATGCAAAAAGCCTCTTGAAAAAAGTCTGACAATCTTCATCACAAGGTCTGCCTGATTATGCCTTCGACAGAATGGAGTCTGTATTTTCCTAAGCGAGGCCTTAATGTCCTATAGAAATTAGGACATAGAAATCGTGGTGGTATGCAAAAGTAGCCTGCTTCGCTTCGAAGCCTTACAAGCAATGACTGTGACTCCTGGAAAATATCTACAGACCGAGATGCTTTTGACTGAGGCATCCTCCCCTACCCCTCCCAAGGACAAGCCTTTTCCTTGCGTGTTATTTTCCGAATGTGTTGTCGTGTTCTGAAAACGTCTTCGCAGGTGGTCACATGTGTTCACGTGTTAACGATTGGAAGTATTCTGTGTGTGTTGTTCCTGATACCTCATAAAGGCAACTGGAAACCGTCTTATTGGAGTTCTTTTGGGGGCGGGACTTGACATTTGACATGCAAATGACAGCAGGAAACTCACGGTGCGCGTTTAATGTGTAATGTTTATAGTATGCTGTTGGCCGAGGCCTCCGTTTACACACATACTGTTTTCTTTCATTTAAGTGAACCGAAATCAATCACAATGCACTTGAATCTGCATTGTATGTTTGTGAACAAATTAAGTGAGGGTGATTTTCTTTCTTTATTTGTAATCATAACTATTGTTAAAATGTAATTCCTGTCCGATTGAAACAAGACTGTAAAATGAATCGTCTTGTCAGATATATTTATAGTTGTCCATTCAGATATCTGTTACCAGAGAAACCTGTGTTCAGATGTACTTTGTATATACAATTGTGTACATTACAGAGGTACATTCTTTTTCTTCGTAATAATTGTTTGTGGTTTTCTTTTTCTTTTTGGTACAAAATTGTACAGTTACAGCAATAGTAGATGCCACTCAAATATACATTCTATAATTCCACGTGTAGTTCTTGTAGTAAACATTTTTAAATAAAAAAAAAAATTGCTTGCTGAATGTGTATTTGATTATTCGCACTAAAAATGAACCCCCTGGAAATTATCGTTTTCACAATTTCCCAGTCACTTTTTTCATTTTCAAATAATGCTTTTTAAAATAAATAAGAAATAAACATACCAGGCATTACAAATACAGTATTTAGCTTTTATTCATTTGTTGTTTCTGAAACACCAGAGTGATTCACATCATACAGTATCTGTAGGTGTTTCTGTGAAACTAGAAGTGACTGTCCAGATACAGTTCCCATTTTTTATGAACTTTACAAGAAACCTAAAATTATATATATATTTATATAAATGAATGAATTCAATATAGTGTTACATTTCTAGAGAAGCAGGATCAAATATGATTTATTTTTGCAACAAAGAGTTTAGAAGGAAAAGATGCCTGTGTTTTGAAGACACTTGAGAAGCATGTTCTGTTCCTCTTCTATCTTTTTCCCCTAAAGAAAACCAACACTAGGTAAAAGTTATTTCCTTGTGTGTGTTTACGTCACACTTTTGATCAGACGCCAAACAAAAATGTTTTTTTTTTGCGTGTAAGAAAAACACACCCTATGATTGCCCTTCTGCATTATTTAGCTATTTTAAATTCTGTCCACGAGAGGACGACATCCATCTTTAGGTTCCCTGTCACTTGTAACGTGGGCTAAAATAGTTAGTGGTTTGCATATAAACTACGTTTTATAATAACATCATATTTCAACTTGTGTTGTTGTTGTTTGTTTTAATTTTAGTCGAAAACATATGAGCAAAATATACGAGTGCCCTTAACACAAACGCGATGTAACGTTACCGAACAAGGAAGTTCCTGACAGAAATGAAATGAAAGTTCCTGGTGACATCGGCTTCCGTCGAGCTGCTCTCAAAACTTATACGGGAGGAATTACTCCACAAGAAGACACACGGGGATTAACATATTCGGATAAAAGTGGAAAATGCGCAGGCATCAAATACACAAATGGTTGGTTGGGTTTTTGTGTTGTGATGACGATGCCGATGATGATATGAAGGGGAAATCCTCAGAGAGTGTAGACTGTGGACATTTCACACGTTTTCACGTAATAATAATAGCTTATTTTTTATGTTGTCCATGTATGTTCCGTGTTTGCAGGTCATATATAAAGGAAATTGATTTTATTTGACGCCTCTGTCGTACGTGAGTGACTTTTACACCGTGTGTTGTTCAGAACCGGTAAGTTAAGTCACTTTTGCTTAACAATTGGATAAACCTTATGTTTAGCACTTAAAATAAAGCTCTTACATTTTTTTTTTACTCAACTTAACCTACTTAACCTACCTGAAATCAGGTATCAACTCTACTAGTTACGTCGTTACGGATAGACACAAACACATATTAATATAGTTTCTGAGAAATTAAGAGTGTCTTAGATGTGGAGGACAGGTAATGTAATCATGAAGGAGAATGATCATTATTTAGATTGTTTTCCTGTCATGTACAGATCTGATCATGTCATCTGTTCACACAATGACCGGAAGTACAGCAAACCACATTTGGTCTCTGGATGATGTTCTTGGTCAGGGAGCCACAGCGAGCGTCTACAAAGCACGAAACAAAGTACTGCATCATTTTTACAGTTTGTGATATGTTCATCACTCAAACACATCATAGACAGGTCATGCTTTGTTAAATGCCAATTTGTATTGCTGTAGAAAACAGGTGAGCTTGTTGCCGTGAAGGTCTTTAACTTGGTGAGCTACAACAGGCCGTATGAAGTTCGGATAAGGGAGTTTGAGGTCCTGCAGAAACTCAATCACGTCAACATTGTCAAACTCTTCGCTGTGGAGGAGGTACGTATCTGATGTGGTTTGTGATGCTGTACATGATTTTCCAGCCACAGCACTGCCGATTTTTTTCAAATTGTACTTTCATGTTCGATTTTCTCATGATGCATTGTGTCAGATAAATCTTTTGGCACGCTTAGATTACACTTTACTTTCAGGTCCATTTCTCACCATTAAGTAAACTAACCATGCCTACATAAACTCCTAATTTGCTGCTTATTAATAGTAGCGTAGTTGTTAACTTAAGGCATTGGTTAGGATTAGGAATGTAGAATATGATCATGCAGAATATGCCCTTTTAAGAGTACTAATAAACAGCCAATATGTTAGTAATAAGCATGCTAATAATCAACTGGTTAATATTAATTAAGGAATCCTGAAAATGGTCCCACCAAAAATGTATAGTATGAATGTTTATTGACCTCCAAATAAGCATATTAGAATCATTCCTGAAAGATCATGTGCAGAAGATTTCGCTTTAACATCACATAAATAAATTACATTTTATGTAGTACTGTCAATGTGTGTATGTGTTGTGTCTGTTTTCATTCATGGACCATCTCATCTGTTGTCACAGTTCCCCATTGATGTCTCCGCCCCCCTTGTATGTTGCCATAGCCACTCATGTCTAGTCTCCTCCCACTGACCTAGTTTTATGTGTATATAACCCGGAAGTGTTTGTATGTTGTCGATCTGTCTTGTGTTTTCACCCGGGTTCCTGGTTCTTGTTGCTCTGTTTGGATTTATCGTTGCTGACCTCTGCTCTCGTTTGGATTATCGCCTTTTGCTTCTATCCTTGGACTCTGTTTGCTATTTGTTTCGACCCACGCACGGACTCTGACTATTCTCTTCTGCCTATGCCTCCGATAACCCTGTTATGTTGATGATTGACCCGGCCTGTATCACTCTGTCTTGTAAATAAACAAGCTCTAAATAAATAATCTGCTCATGAATCCGAACGACTCCTCATCTCCCGATCGTTACAAATCACATTCAAGATAAAGTGTTAGTTTACTTAATATATATATATATATATATATATATATACATATATGTGTGTGTGTGTGTGTGTATATATATATATATATATATATGTGAACTATGTATATTTGGTGTATTTATATATGCACACAAATACAGAATATATTTTGGCAAAACCTATGGCAAAAAAAAAATGTGTATATATATATATATATATATGTATGTATATATGTGTGTGTTCACACAGCAGCAGAATCCTGTATTTGGGATTGGCAACCGTATTTTCTTTACCGGTGTGAGTCTCAAAATGTCTCGTTCACACAGCAGCTTAAAGTTGTGTTTAGAATTCACGGTCGCTATGGTTACTGGTAAGGAATACGGGCTTGACTCCTGTTCCACGTTCATACAGACAGAAGGAATATCAAAGATAGTGACGTCCACAAAACTAAAAGTTTTATCACCGTCTGACATGACAAGAGTCCACTTTTTTGTTTAATTTGGGTGGAGAGAGTTTGTGCGGCAGAGCGGCTCTCTATCACAGTAAATGACGTGACAGACAACTAGTTGTCCAGTTCTGTTCCGTTCACACAGCGTATGTGTTCCATGAATGCGGTTGAGTCAGGACAATTTACTGGTGTGAGTTCGGTTTAATAAAGCGGTTGTCACACCCGTAAATAACAGAACTGTGTGTGAGCGTAACTGTATTCAAGACTCTAAAAACAGGACTCAGGACTCAACACTCTAGAAGAGACTCCTGAACAATAACTTTGCGATGGCAGTTGGCATATCTTATCAAGAGCCTGTTTTTTGGAAGCCGGCTTTACTGACGACTTTTGCGGGCATAAAATCTTTGCATATATCTTCGCTCTGTAAAAATTCATGCTGTAATTCTATTTAGAAATCACGCATGTTCACATTGCGAATTCGATACGATTTCAATGAATCGCACAGCCCTAATTTTAATATAAGTTGAATATATTTTACAATAAATATGTTTTAAATTATAGGGGAATTTTCAAAACACTGCCTTCATTTTTTTTCTTGCTTGTCAGATACATATGAACCCAAAGCAGAAGGTTCTGGTCATGGAGTTCTGTTCAGGTGGCAGTCTGCTGAACCTGCTAGAGGAGCCTGAAAATGCGTTTGGACTTCCTGAGTCAGAGTTCCTCATTGTGTTACAGTGTGTGGGTAAGAACCAACAAAGAAAATGAAATCGTTAATTAGTTTACACTCCATTACACATGCACCTGTTGGGAGGCATTACTGTGGATGAATGGAGCTCTTCTCAAATTTTGTCTTTCTCCCATTTGGTCATATACAGTCCAAGGAATGAACCACCTGCGAGAGAATGGTGTGGTGCACAGAGACATTAAACCCGGCAATATCATGAGGCAAGTGGGTGAGGATGGGCGCTCTGTGTACAAGCTGACAGACTTTGGTGCTGCTCGTGAACTGGAGGACGATGAGAAGTTTGTGTCCATATATGGCACAGAGGAATATCTGGTAAGAATGAAACACCATGTCATTTATTTATTTAATTATTGCTGAAAAAAACCCCTCAAAGGTTCCTCTTCCTGTACTCATTGAATCACAACAAAAACAGCATGTGCAGTTGTTATCAAAAATGTAATCAGGTGTTTGATGTGGTTCCTTTAATCTACCTGTGAATATACATATCATGTGAAAAAAGGGTACAAATGGACGTTTGAGTGAATTATAATGATTTATATAAGCTACCAGAAGTAATTCCATTACTGCGAACTAACCTGTTTGTCCATTGAATATTCAGTGTAGTTTCAAATCAAATGGCCACAGGAAATAATGTCTTACAGCACAAATGCATTTGAGCATGTAGCAAGATCAGTTTTTGTTCAAGTTAACACTTATGTAATAACTTGTGTGGTTCAGCATCCGGACATGTATGAACGTGCTGTGTTGAGGAAGCCCCAACAGAAAGCTTATGGCATATCTGTGGATCTTTGGAGCATTGGTGTCACATTCTATCACGCTGCCACTGGAAGTCTTCCTTTTATACCATATGGAGGCCCACGCAAAAACAAGAAAACCATGTAAGTTCTATTTATTATAATCAATTATATATTAATTATAACTGTAAATGACGATTACTGGTACATTACTGTGAATACACCTTTGATGCTTTCCCCAGGTAAGGAAGTGCCGATAGACGATAATATCTCGTCACAGTAGAACACGTAATCCTAATAGCAATGTATGACTGCTGTTTCCAAATATATGAACTAGCTGTTTCAAATATTTTCCTATTTAACATGTTTTGGTTATTGGTACTTCCAGGTGCAACCCCCTCTCTCTCTCTCTCTCTCTCTCTCTCTCTCTCTCTTGCACGCATGGTTTAAAATCATCAAATAGTCATGAAATCCCTATGACAAGTACAGAGAGTCTCTCTCTGGCCCCCACCCACCCATACACAATAATATCATATATCAGTTATATCAAAAATTACCATATTGCCCAACACTATCCCCAGGTACAAGATCACAACAGAGAAGCCAGAAGGAGCTATAGCAGGTGTGCAGAAGACAGAAGACGGACCTATTGAATGGAGCTACAGACTGCCACACTGCTGCCAACTTTCAGAGTGAGTTTCTCAATGCAAAAGTGGTTAAAACTTTGTGCACAGACAGCATTGACAAGGAAACTGTATATGGACCTCCGTCAGTAAGCTATATATATAATTTATATGCTAGAGATAAAAAAACATTAATTCAATGTGTCATACTGTATCAAGGGCCATTCACACCATGGACTATATAACTACAAGGTCTTAATAATCATTCTAATTCTATTAAAGGAAGTTTCATGCTTTTATTTATTGTAAAGAAATCCTTGATAGTTCTTTGAACACTGAAACCTCTTGGTAGCACATGACCAATGTCTCTGTTTTTTCACAGGGGTTTAAAGATCCAGCTGGTCCCAGTGTTAGCCAGCATACTAGAGGCCAATCAGGAGAAGTGTTGGGGCTTTGTCCAGTTCTTTGCTGCCACCACTGATATTCTGCACCGTATCACAGTCCACATCTTCTCTCTCCAGCAGGCCACAGCACACAGCATCTACACCCACTTTCATAACACGTATGTGACCTAATCTTCTAATCTCTACAGCAACTACGGCTGAAGTACTCCATTCAACTTCAGTCAAATTTTGCCCAATTAATTTTTATGATGCTGTAAATGGAAATTCTGGTTCTTTTTTTTTTTGGTTAATACAGATGTCATTTGGTTGTAGGGCCCCAAATGGTCATTTAAATTACTTTTCACAGTGACTACAATTTTGTTGTTGTTCTCCTTCTCAAGGGTCCCAATCTTGTTTGAGGATGTTCAGACCCAAACTGGAATTGAACCGGAAGCTCAACAGTACCTTTTTCAGGGTCATCCTCTCATACTGGAGCCAAGCATGAAAGTAGTGAACCTTCCCCCCACAACTCCAGACCGCCCTATCATTCTCATCTGCAGACGGCCAGAGAAACTAATAGGCCATCCATACAAAGAACGTACGGTCATTGTAAATATGTTTATTAGCCTTTTTATGAACCCTGAAGTTTATCAGTGTAATTTATTTTTATGCATATTCACAGATAAATAAGTAACATTTACAGAGGTAACTTTGTCTGTTATTTATTCTTCCATCATTTTATCTATTTTCATTTTTTCTGTAGCTGAGGCCCCTGTGTTGCCCACAAAGTTTGACATCACAGCAGATTACACGTTCTCCAAGGTAAGCCAGCCTCTTTGTTTGATCTCTGGTACTTATTTATGATTTAACATTAAAATACCATTATCCCTACACTGTTTCCTGTTGTTTTTGTTGCTCCTAAAGAGCATTGTCGGGGTCATCCATCAGTACCTGCGGATAGCCCGCTCACTCCAGAAACAAAGGGAACAGATTCTACAGGGGTTCTATAGCCACATGTGAGCTTGTATATAATCTCTATTCTGCAAGAGTCAGACTCCTGATAATTATTGCCACAAGAAAACCAAACCTGATCTTGACATTTTAGTGTGTCCAATAACAATATTCTTGACTTTTCAGTGAAAACATTCGTTTTGAATGCAGTACTGTGGCAAACAGGATTGCCATGGTGAATATAAAGCGGCTTTCTTCAATCAGAACTGAGGAGCATCTCCATCTATTGTAAGAATCCACCATCGAGAAACTGGCTGAATTTGTGTGTTACTTTACTACATGGTATCATAAATCTACTGCTTGCTCTAGTGTAATAAACCTATGTAGTAAGGTTTTTTGTGATGGATGTCTCTTGATTCTTTCCAACCAGTTCTCAAAGGCAGGAGATTCCAGACTTTGTAGACAATAAGAAAAAACTCAGACTGGTAAGCTTTGTGGAATGCATGTTGAATAAATAAACTAGATCGCACAAAAGTTTGCATCCTTAGGGTTTCTCATTGTGTGTAGATTGAAAAAGATCTGCAGCGCTTGTATAGCTGTGGAATCAAAGAGTTTCAGAATCAACTACAGCATTTGCATGTGATGCTGTCTAAACACTCCGAGACACTGGCCCAGGATAAGAGGTAACACAACCTGTTAGAATAATATATTGTTATTACAGTTTTATTATTATTATAGGATTATTATTACAATTTATTCGTTTTAAACTTATTAATCACAACATTAATTCTTTATCTTAATGCCATTGGATTTTTGTATTCTCTTATTTTATGTCAAAAAATATGTGCATTTGTCCTAGGAATGCACGATAATCATATGTAATGCCGATATGTAATGCACAATTTAATGCCACATTTACTACACACAGCCGTTGTTCACTGACGAACTGCGCAAAACCACGTTCATTATCAAAGCTGCGTGTAGTAAATACGTCAAAATGCACAAACATGTCAGCTGATGATTATTGTGCATTTCTAATTTGTCCAAATGTTGGGGGGGGGGCTTGTTTCTCATTGGTTTCCACTTTTTTGGAAATCTGAAATGCAGTAAAACTTGATGTAGCGTCACAGGATGTATGGGCGGGGCTCAGGCTAGAAGTTTGTAGCAAAATTGCTAAAATATTATTATATGACTAATAACTAATATTACAGTATATTGAAAATAACTAGTTTAATCCTAAATTGTGATGATAAATAAATGTATTTTTCTTTCTCTTAACACAGCGTCCAGAAGATGGAGGTTTTATTGGGGAAGATTGTTGCAGTACATCAACATTATTGCAAAGACAGAAATACAGAAAGTAATTGGATGCATGTTTTTTTTCCCATTAACTTAGCAACAAATTGCAGTTGAATCTGAAGTACAACACCTGTGAAATCACTCTTTCTGAGCTTCTGCAGACTTTAAACCCATGATAAATGTTCTAAACAAGCCGTATGGTTTCTTGACGCTTAGCGAAAATTCACCAAACTGTGAGATTTTACTGTGTATTAGATAGTGACCCATTTCTGTCACTCGCACTTCTGGAGCTGAACTCAGAGTTTGATGAGTGGAGCCAGTGCTGAGATTAGTTCTCAGTACTTCGCTGCAGGGAAGGGAGGCACTGTTGTGCTGCCTTATCTCACAGTGCGGGCCATTCCAGACAGGCAAGCATGGAGACGGAAGAATATAGCCCCCTTTCTGCCTGGCTGCGTTGATAATATTAGATATGTCTCTGCAGAGAAGCCAGTCAGCTAAAATAGTGCTTATCTTGAGCAGTCGCACAGAAAAAAAGGTTTTAAAATGACTTCTCTGACTGCTGCTCATTTATACTGCAGGGCTAACCTACAATGATGAACAGATTCACAAGTTTGAGAAGTAAGTATTAAACACCAGGAGCATTTTGAATGAGTGCCTATTCTCACTGTGATTAAACAACTATTTTCTGCTCAGGCTCAATCTGTCTTCATACATAAAGAAGGTCAAGAGTTTATACAAGGATGACTGTTTTCAGAAATACCAGGATGTTCTGATGGCTGCTGGCAACTGGAGCAGGTATGACACGTTGTCACGTTGACCACCCAATAAATAACATGTATGGGCCTTAATGTCAAACGTATTTAATAAACATTTTATTAATGTAAAAAAGGCTGTCAAAGGACACCATGCTGTATGCTGCGTTGTTTTTGCAGGGTTCTTTACGAGATGCAGGTGAGTCTAGAGCATTTTGGAGTTGTCCTGCGCCAGAGGATGGGGGATCTGCAAATGTGTGAGGCCCAGCAGAACAAGGTCAGCCCTCTTTTTTCCCACAAAAGACAGGCCGTCTGTCTTTAACCCTGTTCAGGCATGACAAGTAGTCCCTGAGGAGGTTAGGTAAATTTAGTGTTTTACACAGACTCGCTTTGTGAATTTAATCCTATCCAAAGTGAAGTGTATAAATTACACAGCAAATTAGTTATCCAATAAAATTTGGACTTACTTTGGAATCAATCCCAAAGAAAAAAATGTCTGAGAGGGAAGAATTTCAATTTTTACAGCACTTCCCCGTATTTGTGTAGACTTTAGTTATACAGCGTGACCACAGCTAAATTTCTCATTATTCTACCTGTGCACAGTCATTAGGAATTTTAAGTTACATTCATTTCAAGTGGAACTTGCATCACTTGCAATTTGTAATAATTATTCGAATTAATAAGGTATATGCAATATATTGCACAATATAGTCATGCACATCTCGTTACTAAAGCCGGTTCTTTGATTAGCGGGAAATCTCTGTCACCTGTTTTCAAATGGAGTGGCAATTACTACAGAGCTGTAGATCACTGACAAGCAACGCAATATCATGTTCAGTTCCGCCGGTGATTCATTTGTAATACTAACTGTGATATTGTGTAGCTTGTCAGTGATCTACAGCTTTGTGTATTATCTGCCGCTCTATTTGAAAACAGGTGATGGTGTTATACTGCTAATCAAAGAACCGTCTGTACTGTACAAGACACGCTTGACTATATCATGTGATATATTGCCCAGCCCTACAATAAGGAATGTCTAATCATGGCTGTTCAGCCCTTTTAGGAGGTTAGATACATTTTGTGTTTCACAGATTCTAATTTTAACGCCTTCTAAAATTAACATGTCTATTTTTTCCACACACAAAATTGAACAATAAATTTTTCTTTCGGCCAACTCCGGGTTCAAGCTCATCTGGGTAGATTTTTATTTTTCACAGCAGTCACAGAGTTAGTTTTGCAAACCAAATCTCCGTTCAGAATTTATTAATAAACAAGTTAAGAGAGTCGAATAATGTCTACAGTAGCAGCGTCAGGTATGATCCTCTCAATACCTGCTCATGATTCACATATCTTTCTGCTTAAACCCTAACATACTATTCTGAAGTCAGATGTTTATACAGTTCCTGATCCACAAAAAGTTTGGATATATAGCATCCTGATCACGTTCTTCTCCATCCTTGCAGGCTCTGGACATAACTGTGCTTAGAGCTCTCCAGCCGTCTGTAGGAGCTGAGGGGGTGGATGGACAGAAAAAGGATGAGCACATGATTCTAAAGTATGTTATTGCATTGAAGATGACACAGCATTTATCAGTTCCAAATAATAATCAAAAATAAAAATTGTTTCCAGAATGAACAGATTAAAGGATGAGATGGAGGCTGTGGCTAAGGAGCTACAGAATAACAACAACATGATAGAAAGGTACTGAAAGGTAATGTTTTTGTGTACAACCAATGTAGAAAATCCTTTCAAATTTAACAAGACATCTTTTTTTCAAGCCTTGCAGAAGTTACCACTAAACTGCCATTGGAGAAGAAAGTACCTCAAGCCAACAGACCATGAAGACCTCGAAGAATACACAACAATATTTATATTAACAGAGCCTGGAGCTAAAGGGAATGCACAGCAAAACATATCAAAAATGTTGAATCTCTCAAACCATAAAGAACAGATTAGCGTCTTAACGGCTGTTTCCAGGGCAGGCAGCTGAAATTGCGTGATTTGTACTGATGTGCGAAGCACAGACTGAGTTATGACTGGTCCCGAGTCCCTGAACCGTCCTGTGACAGATCATAAGAAAACAGGAGTGTTTAAAATTGCTCTTTGGTTTGATATCGATCACAAAAGTCATATTTCTCAGATTCAGTGTTCATGCAGTCACTGCTTTTTATCTTTATGCAATCTAGTAGTATTGACTTTAATAGCTAAGAAAACAGGAGGACTTGTAAATATTGATAGCACAGTGCATTCAGCTGACAATAATGCTGTAATTATTGCAGTCATGGGATAAAGAGAGAAGAGTTCAGTCTGCTTTGTTTTTGAGAGATAATTGTTCAATAGCACTAATTTAATTAGTGTATTGATCACAACACAGCATCACACAGTGTGGAGCTTTAGACGAGGTTTTGTTTATTTGACAGTGTTCACCTTGGCTTTTGAAAAATGTGTGAACTGTAGGTGACTCAAAATATTATCATCATGCAAATACTGACAAGAGTCAATAGACTCATACCATGCTGTATTACAGATCGTTGCAATATGGAAAGTGAAAGATGTGTTAGGAGGGTATTGATGGTTAAGGGGAATTCCTCACTCAGGGGGAACTATGGTGACCTTACGGAGACCACACTGTGGTTCACTGTCAAAGCTTGCATATGTTTTACTTAAAATGGAATTTTAGCAACTTTCCTTTTGCCAGTCTGTAAACCAAAATTTTAAATATTTAGTATTTAGAACTTCTTGACTTCTGTATTGTGAGGTAAGAGGTACCTTTTAAATGTGAAGTGCTACCGGACAGACTATATAAGGCGCTAATAAATATATAAACACAACTGGTGAAAATTATTTTTTTATTAAAATGTTTTAGAATACAGTAGACAACATATTATGTAATTTCTCTCTCTCTCTCTCTCTCTCTCTCTCTCTATATATATATATATATATATGTGTGTGTAGTCTATTGTATTATATAAAATTATATCTGTGTGTGTATGAAGAATTATTTATGTGTATTTCAGATGTTACAATGAATAGTGTAGATAATGAAGCATAAATACTTAATACAAATAACTTATATTTGAAATGTGTGTTCACGTCATAGGGGGCCCTTTGACTAAAAACAAGAGTTGCATATGAAATTCTTATAAACTCTTGTACAGTGAGAACAAAGTTTATTCATGCAGTTTAAAAAAATATTTCTGTTATTTAGCTGGAATAATTGTGATCGACAAAATCGTTTTTTTTGTGGTGGGCAGTCTTGGCATTTTGAAAATTCTCTTTCTTCTCATATTTAGTGTAATAACAGAAGTGAGCGACAACATCATGGGTTTGTAAGGGGCAGGTTCGCGCAGCCAGTGACATTTAAAGCGCGCAGCTGATTCAGTGCGCGCGTCACACTCTCGCCGCTGGCGCTTCAATTTAGTTTGTATTCTGCCGACATACAACTCTTAGCCGAAAGACATGGCGTCCATCACTTTAGGACAGCACCCTGCTCAACACCACCTCGACTCGGATCAGCAACTGTTCAACAAGCTGAAGTCGAGAGACGGAAAGAAATTCACGCGCAAATGGTCTCTGGACAAGATGATCACGCGAAACAGAGCGAGTGATGTGGACAGTGGGAGAGCCGCAGTCTCAGCATCGCTCGCGTTATTCAATCACGAGCCGCCTCCAGCATCATACAGCCGTGGCGGCTGGCCACGTAGTAATATTGACGGACCTATTGTGGACATGGACCGACAGAACGCGAACAATAATAACGGGATATTTCGCAGACACAGTGCCGGCGGCCGGAGAAGCTCGGTGAAGGACACGGCAAAGATCCATGCGTCTTCATCCCCACAAGAAGTTCGCAATGCCTCGGCGCGATCAAACTTCAGCTGCCCGACAGACGAACTGGAAGGTCTGGCGGTCGACAAGCTGACACAGGCAAGGTCGGGAGTAGTGAAGATGCGAAGCGAGCATCTCAGGAGGGAGGCATGGTCCATTTTCAACCAGAGAGATCCGAGGGTGAAGGCAGAGAAGGGAGAGGGCCACAACTACATCTACAGGCGGCTCAACCACGACTGGTGCGACGCTTGCAACCGCCAGATCAACTGCGTCGCCCTAAAGTGTAAAAGTAAGTGGCCGCTATCTCTCCTCTCCTAATTTGACCTTAGATAAACACGAGGGTGGAGGGATGGGTGTAGACTGAACGGAAAGGTGCGTGCAATGACGGATAGATGAAAAGGCAGATTTAGATCAGGGAAGTCTGTGGCATGCAAGGATATAACGAAGGTTGGATGAATGCAGATGGATAGGTTTGTGCAAAGGACTGATGGAAGCAGATGAAGGGATGGACGGATAAATGTACAAATACCTATAGACATGTAAATGTTTGGTTGGTTGAATGGAGGATAGATGGATTGATTGGTGAATAGTTGGAGGAAGATGGATGGAAATATGTAGATAGAGAGCTGGGTGGATAAATGTAAAAATACTCAGATAAATAGATGAGAACACTGGAATATATACAGTAGATGGAGGTAGGATGGATGCATTAAATGATTGGCATGGTTTCAAGATAAAAGTAGTTAATGGATGAACAAAAGGGTGCAGGACTAAATTGCTGCATATTAGAATGGTTAAAGGAATGATAAATGAGTTAATGGATGGACAAATGGATTGAGTGTTAGATGGATGGAGGGATGAATTAAGAGATTAATGTAGGGGGATGCATGGGCAAATGTTTTGAAAATAGCTGGATCAAAATGATCAGATGAATAGACAGGTGATAGATTGAAATATAGTTGTATGAATGGATTAATGGACAGATAAAGATGAATTTATTAGCTGTTTGGATGGATGGATGGATGGACTGGGTAGATAGATAAATTATTACGATTATTTGTTGTATGTATTGTACATAAAATACTCTCTAAACTTAAAGGCTTGATACGTGTTGTAATTGTGAGGAAGAGGGAACCATCTCTAATGCAAAAAAAAAACTCTTTAAAGACTTTTCTGCTCAAGGAGTTGTTTGTACAGCTCCAGTGTTATAGGAACTTCCAATAGTGTATTTTTCATCAAGTTGAAGCATGCTGATACATGTGAAGGGTTTACAGAAGATAAGGGGAAGTTCCCAGCAGAGGTCATTGTTTGCATTTCTGTTTCGTTATTTGTTGTGTTTGATTAGTTGTGTATGGAGGGGAAGGGGCATATCTGAAGTTACCCTGTTTGTATCATTTTGGATTTTTCTTAATGGTTTAGAGGCACTCGCTCCCTCTCTTTACGTGCTTTGTCTCTGCACTGGGATTGCTGCAGTACTTTGTTGCTGCACTTTACTGTCCCGTTATGCATTTCCGCTAGTTCAGTGCTTTTAAAGGGCTGGTATGACAAAAACCTTCTGTTATAAATAAAGCTTACTTGGACAGGTAGACAAAATCAAATTCCATTTATAGGTCTGTGATGAGGTTATAGCTTAAAAAAGCTCCTCTAACGCAGCCTATTTGAGAGATTAAATACATACAGTGTTTGGATGTCCTACCGTGATCTGAAATGAATGAGTTCACCCCAATGCACCCTGAGAACATAAGGTTCAGCCTGTTTGTGTGTGTGTGTGTTTGTGTGTGTGCACATGGTGCATCTGTTTGCTGGTCTATGTGTGTGCATGTGTAAAGCGTTGCTGAGTTAGCAGTGTGTCAGCAGTTCTCTTTTGGAAAAGGTACTGCAGTGAACAGCTTCATAAGAGGCAGCTAAATTGCAGGGGTTTATGGAGTGTGTAATTTAGAAGTTGGGGTTGATTTTATGATTATACATTAACCCCAATGACTGTTCTGCCCTTCCAGTACAGTGAAAAGTCACATTTAGGCGTCACTTTAACTCTCCCTTCAATCATTTTTATAATCCCTTTAAAGGCATAGGTCCCCTAAAATAAAAAAATACCTTTCTTTCTAGAGTTTTTTGACCATGTGGGTAAAATACTTCAAACATTCTTTAAAATTTCCCCTTTTTGTGTCTTGCTTAAGAAAGTCGTACAGGTTTGAAGCAATGTGAGTGTGTAAATAGTAACAGAATTGTACTTAAAGAAACAGAATGTTGTATGAATGTCTTCGCAGAAGCTCCTTATCAAATTTCATAGAGTTCCACTATTTCCATTGAAACCGCAGGAGCTTTTAAAACACTTGTTCCTCTTTCTCCTTGACATTTATTGTAAATGCCAGGGTTGGGTGTAATTTTTTCCTGGTGTTTTTGTTGTGGTTTGTCAGAAGAAATAAGAATGGGATACGCTGGGGATTTCCAAATTCTAAATTTTGCCAGTTTCAGTTCACGGGAGTTTTGTGTTGCATTCCAAGAGCTTGTCCTGATATGCCTCCAACATTGGTTGAGATGCCCCTGGCAGAGTTATTGCACATGACCAGAAATCACTCATGGGTAAAGCACAGCATTGTAGTTTGTAATTGTTGCTTTTTTTGTTTAGAAGTGTCTTGGAGCATGCTGGGAAATGGCGTATTTAAGATGTTGCGGCGGTGCAGACAGGCTAAAGATGGAGCGTCTTGACTACTACAGATCACCATTTTAGTGCACACAGCCCATAATTATACACACCGAATGAAAGAGGCAGTCAGAGAAAATCAGTGGTTACTTCGTCTAGAAACAGTTCCTTTGTGTTCTTACTCTCCCAAAGGAAAGAAAAATCACAAAGAGGTCTCTTTAATAAATCAATTGTTTCTCTTTGATAACAATACAATTCATAAGAGAACAAATGGAGACTTTTCCTTAAGTCACCTGGCTCTCAGATGTTTTCCTTTTAGATATTAATATCTACAAGCTATGGAAATGGTTAATATTCTAGTAATATGCATGGTAATAAGGAACAAATAGGTGTAACCATGTAATAAAGTGTTGCCAAAGTTTGTTTTGTTGGTCCAATTTAATTTAATGTCATTTTGAACCAGTTTTTCTCTGTATATCATTTTGCCATAAATAATCCCATTTAAATTTCAAGGAAATTTAGAGAAACATATCTGAAATCTGAGTGATAAAAAAATATCCTTCGAACAATAAAATGTTCCTCTAAGGCAACTCTCGTTAGTCTTCGATTGCACAAATAAATGGCGACAAACAGATTGTGAAATGCATGCGCCATTGTGTTCAGTACTTTCATTTCGTTTCTGAATTATATTCCCTTTATATGACGGATATGTGTTGGGCCGAGTCACAGCAGGTTTAAACAAGGTCTCAAGGTTTAGTCAAGGAGAGTGAGTGAGTTCTCCTCAGGTAGCCTCTCTGCTAGTGTGACTCAGAGTTACTGAGTGTCTTAAAAAGCGTCCCTCACTGCATGGGCCTGTCTCAAAGCATCAGTCTTACCTGCTCTTTCCCTCTCCTTCAGTCTGGCTTTATTTGTCTAATCTGGCAACCTCCCCCACCCAATTTAGTACATATCCGTCTGCAATGGAGGGATGCTGCCTGTCTGGCTTTGAGTTTAATCCATGCTGGAGTAAAACAGTTTTTAGCCATATTGCAGATGGATTATAGCTTATGGGTGCCATTCAGATATCGGATTGATTTTTAATTAAAAGTTTCAGACAGACTGTAATACTAGAAAGAGGAATGTTTTCTTTTGGCCTTCGACGAGGTAAAGGGATGCTGCTGGGTTGATGTAATTTGTTGTTTACTTTCTGACCTTTGGAAGCTTAAATTAGCTTTTAGACTTTATATATATATATATATGTATATATATCTAGTCTTTCAACTGAAATGGAAACATTTACAGCTTTTACTTCCCACTCTTTGTAAATCAAGTTGGCTGCTTCCCCAATTCTCAGTTTTGCAAACTAAATCAAATCCCTGGCACAAGTCTGACTGGGTACACCACAAAACCCCATTGAAAACGTGTTATTCATGTTGTAGATGGTTTAGTGGTTATGTGCGCAGACAGAGTTATCCTTGTTAAAGCACATGGTTAAACAGATAAAGCTTTGTCTACTTTCTTAATACAACATTCACCTCAAGCGACAGATGGACTGGGCCTGTTAAATCGTCACTTCCTGTTTGAGTACCGTGACTTCACAGTATTCAGAGGTTGGATAGGCAAGCTAGTGCATGAAGGCTTCGTTGGTTTGATATTAGTGTCAGGCAGTCAGCTTGAGTTGGAGGTGTAGAGTGGGCTGTGTGAAGTAAAGATGTGTTAATGAGGTCTGTGATGGGGTGTATGGGGCAGTTATTGCTGAACAGGAGGAGCGAGAACGCAAAAGTATGACAGACCCATTGGGAGTTATCTCAAGCTATAATTAGGCTGCCCTTGGCTACTTCTCTCTACCTCTATCTCTCTCTACCTCGCTCTCTCTTTTGGGAGACCTGGGGTGAGGACAGCAGGAAATGTGCCACCCATCTATTATAGTCAACAGAAGTTAAAAGCAAAAGTATATTATTCAAGCATTAGCTCATGAAACCTTTACAATAATCCAACCACTGAATCTCTAAATTGGAATATAATAAACTAGTTGATATATTAGATGAGCAATACTCTAGATTTTATGATGAGCTAACCTCTGAATCTGTTAACTGCAATATTAGATGCATTATTGGGGTTCATTACACTTTATAAAATATGCATTTATTAGCTAATTCATTATGTTGGAATAACCAAACCTTTTAATCTATGAAAGGGAATATGAGGTGCATTTTTGAGCTATTTTATCTCTATTAAAATACATTTATTTTGGTTAATCCACCTCTGAATATCTAAATTGCAATATCAGATGCATTAATAGACTTGTTGATATATTAGATAAAACATGCTATATTTTATGATAGCCAAACCTCAAAATTTATATACAAAGTGTGTTATTGAGCTGTTAGATAATTCAGAATGTATTTTGGGAAAATCTCATCTCTTAGCCTCTCAATTTTAAAACGAGGTGCATTAATTGATATTTTGGATATTAGCCTAATCAATAATACCCTTTATTTTATGATAACCAAACCTCTATGTACTGAAATTAAAATATAATGTGTATTTGTGACCAGTTAGGCCATTAAAATGCATTTGTTTTTGGATAATACAACCTCTGAAATGTGATATGAGATGCATTAACGAGCTTGGTGATGCTTAATATGCTTTTATTCATGCATCATCAAAGTTCAGAATCTCTAAATCGAAAAATAAGGTGCATTATTTAGGTATTAGCTAAAACAGATGCATTTTAATTGACATAACCGAACCTCTGAATCTTTAATATGAGGTATTAGATCACAAATCTGAAAACTGAAATATGTGCACGAGGACGAGGTGATTTATTAAGGTTATCCAGTACGCCTCCATTTTAGTTGTTGTTGAGATAAATGGAGCAAGCACTGAATTCTCTTTATTTATAGATATACACAAGAGGGAACGAGGAAGGTGTGGAGAGGAGGACTCACATGTTCAGAACTTGAGATGTCCTTCAGGACAACAGGTTTCTCCAAGCACGGGACTGTATTCTCACACAGGAAGTGGCACGATGGCACAGACTGACAGGAGAGAGATACAGAGGGAGGAAGATAGAGAGATTGACGGATCGATCAAGATGGAGAGAGAAGGACAGGGAGGGAGAGAGAGAAAAAAAAAGAGAGTAGGAGGCAGGAGAGCAGTGTGGCTGTGCCTTTAAGGATTCAGTGAAAAACATGCTGCAGAGAGCAGGATGAGTGGGTGCAGTCTGAGCTGGTACAAGTTCTGCACTGCGTGAGAAAAACAGGAGCACGGACGCAGAGAGGCAAGAGCAGGAGAGAGAGTACCAGCAGTCAGCGGAGGTGGCGATTGTGTCAGAGGGTAGGGGTGCAGGGTGGCAGAAAGGCAGGGAGGAGGGGGGGCATCCAGTGCACAACACAAAACCGAGCGCAGCCCTGCGATGGTGGACACACAGGAGCGACTGGCGCAGGGAGCCCACACCGCGACGCAACGGAGCCGCAGGCGCCAAGCCCCGACCGGGACGGAGGCCACTCACGGACCGGCACCTGGAGCGGGACGCAGTGGTGGCACTGGGGTCATGGCCGTCACAGGCCGCAGATAGCGGCGGTCATGCTGCCGGAGATGAGGACGGAGGAGGCGGTGGCCAGTGCCTGCTTCGGACAGGTCTCCAAGCGCCTGGGACGCTTCTTCCGCCGCCTGCCCAAGTCCCGCTCCTGGTCCGAGGGCCTCCGCATGCTGCGGCGCTCCAGCAGTAGCGGGACCCTTATGTTATCAGGTAAACTTGAGTCTGAGAGGGTTTGAGATGGGGTTTGGGTTAGTGAGTGAATGTGAGATTTGACCTTAATATACTTTTATCCTCTGTGACTAGACCTGTCCAATTAGGCTTCAGTCACAGAGCTCCGCAGTGTCTTTCAACCTTCCTTAAATAGCCCTGTTCGGTTCTTGTTGCCGCATCACGTTCTCGTTCTCCTTTCCTGCTCTCTTGGTCTCTTTCTTTCCCTCTGGGTTTCCTTTTCTCTCTCGTGTTGTATCTATTGTTGTCCATTCATGTGTTGAATAGACATTGATCTGTAACTCAGCCGCTGAAAGCTTCTGTGGTTCTGGAAAGTGCCAGTAAACCAGACGGACGGAGTGCAATGGAATAATGCATATGCATGGATAATTCTTGATTGTGCTAGAGTTTCAACACCAGATTTTCCTGATCCTAAATGTACATTTACTAAAGAACATTTGCTCAAGCGTACAGGAAGATTGCCTGGGTGTTATACAGCTGCTTCACTGCTATGTGATTTCTCAGTGATCTCATATCTTGATGGTTATATTTACGGGTGTTCTTGGTGAATTAATTGATAAGTAACAGAATAACACACCAACCAGTCTGAAGTATCATTAATGTCTTGTAACACTGTGATATAGTACTGAAGTTTAGTACGGGCTTTCTCTAAAAAGCACCACTTATTAATATTAGTTAAAGTTTGTCTCTGTTACGTTGTGTTTGTGGAATCAAATTGACCCAATGTATCATATCATACGTATTCTCATCTCTATTTCAAGTTAGACGCCCGGGCATCAGTGGATGAATTTGATCTCAGTGCTGTTTTTGGCAAAATGACGTTTTGATCAGAAGCCAAGGGAGTTGAAATTGAATTTCCCATTGATCTGGACCGGAATGTCTCTTTGAGTAGACGGAGACTGGGATACAGTACACCAGCCTAATGAATAAAAAGTGATCTGCTTTAGTGCAAGATAACTTTCCTTCTATTCACTTAGCAACATCCTTGAATAAAAAGAAAGCTACACTGATGACACTTCTAAGTTTTAAAGAAAGTGGAGATTGACGGATTCACGTGTGATGGTCTATGTGTGCTTAGGTTTTCATAACAGTGCTATTTTTTGACATATAGAAACATTTAAAGTGTCAGTGCAGAACCACGGATTGAGTGCTCTGATAATGGCAAGACTACAAGACTTTCTAAGTCATGGCCAATTTAATTGGCACTGAAGCTGTTTGGCAAATATGAGCCTTTTTAGTCTCTGGGTCGGAAATGCTTACGAGTTGACGAGTGCATGAGATGATGGCAGCACTTTTCTCACCCTTTTTGCTTCACGATGACGTTAGCCATCAGTTCCCGCACACACTGACGCACTGCTGTGAATGATTGAGTGAGTGAGACAGAAATCAGCAGCGGGCGGTGTGAATTTTACATGTCATGAAGTAAATAACCAACAGGATTTAAAGGGACAGTTCACTTTAGGGACAGACTTACCCTCAAGCCATACTAGGTGTATATGACTTTCATATGAATGCAGTCAAGAGTTATTAAAAAAAAAAAAATCCTGGCTGCTTCAAGATTTTATAATGGATGGATGGATGCACATTGCTTCAAAATGAGTAAATCATGTTGTCATTTTTTTCATTTTGGGTGAACTATCTCTTTAATGTAGTTTTATTGAATATTTGAGAAATTGAATGAGGTTAACAAATGCTCATAGTCCAGTCTAACGATTAAAACAACCAACAATTACTTTGCTTTAATGCTTTGTATATCTAATATATATATATATATATATATATATACATTTCATGTCAGTCTAAAATTGCAGCTTAACCTATTTAATATAAACCTGCTAAACACCACATAAATACTAAATAACCTGTGGTTGGTTCCTTAACTTGTTGAATCAGTTGCTTTATTTCTTTTCAAGTAAATTGTTCTTGGCCAGAATGAGCTACAGTGTGTTCATAGCCAAAAGACCTTAATCTAGTGAGCCATTATGTCCACACATAACATAGATGTGACTGAAGTAGAAGTATTCTGTCAGCTCAAATTGACACTAAAACTTTGCATGTGAGCTTGACTGTGAAAACTTTGCTGTGAAATGCTGATAAGGCCATAAACAAACCCGTCTGTATTCAGACTTTGTCAGCATCTGTTCAAAGTAAACACTAGACACATCCTTCGTTATGTTATTTGTCAGTAGCGATCCACTGGTCACAATTGCTTTCAACTTCAATTAACAATTTCCCTCCCCCAGTGTACTCCAATCTGGCTCAAGTTGACATTTCTGTGAACAAGCTGGTTGTACATGTGAGGCTGTGTCCGTGGCGTGTGCTCAGGACCGCAGAGACCTGACCAGTGCAGCTTATTAAATCCGTTAGACTGGATTTTAGTGCAATTTCAGCATCTTTAGCATATAAAAGGTTTTCCCATGCTTCACGATACAAAAGATCCTGATTTGCACTGTCGATACTTTACACCTCAGTAGGCCTCTCTTCCCCTAAGCTAAGCATTAATGGGATCGGTGCTATTTATATTCATTATGTTTTAAAATGGTATAAACACCGAGTGCCAGACATTGTTTTACTGTGGGTTAACTCCTCCCTGGATAACAACAATATTTATTTTTCTCTTACACTATATGGACTAAAAAAAAGGCCATTTTTGATTGTGTATTCCAATATCCCCTATGCTTAAACTTGTGGTATAAAAACACTTAACAGCAGATCTTAAAATAAAGGTTTCATACTTTATACTTTTGTTATACAACTTATAGCAATTTGATTTATTTGGACAAAATACAGTATGTATTATTGCATTTTATATATTTGTATACAGCCAAAATGTTATAAACATTAAAATAATTCAGTGTGCATTTCAATTAGTAAATTATTGCAGAATTTCACACAACCTAATTTGAGATTAGGTCGGATTTTGAGGCAAGAAAGGTCGGATTTTGTTGTGTGGTCGCTTTTAAGACAGAAGAGATCTGTTCAGTTTAACTACAAACTAAATAGCCACCAATTACCCAGAACTATTATCCCAGGGGTTGTGTATGAATGGTAAAGTCTATGCTTGCTCGATATAATAGAGCTACACGTTAATAAACACTACAAACTCAGCGTGCCACTAATAAAGAGCGGTCATTGTATGGGAGTCTACAGAAAGGTTCTTTACTTTAGCACGTTTGTTGCCGTTTAAATGAACCAGTGTGTTTTAGTCAAACTGCGGCTGTGTTTGTGTCTCTTCATTGGAGTTTTTGTGTCTGTTTCTAATTTAGAAACATTAATTTAGGTTTAAATTACAGGGTTGTTGGAATATGATGCTATGTTGTGTGCGTGAATAGAGCACTGCAGCGATGACTGGTTCCCTCTACAAAAATTCGACTGATGCTTGCCTTTTGTTATGATGGCATGCTTGAATCATGGGAAAAGATGCACAGCAAGGTTACAGGGTCAGGTTGTCTGACTTGGCAGGGAGAAAGAAACGGCAGAAAATGCTGCTGACTGATGCAGAATCTGAGAAACAGAGAGAAAGAGAGAGAGTGAAAGAGCTTGTAGGAGGGTGAACACAGCTGGGAAGCATATGAGAAGGAACTGTGACTCCTGAGGTGGAAAAATGCTGATGTATGGAAGAGAAGGGGAGATCAGAAATGTCAGAAGGAAGTAGGAGGTGAGAAGGCGCATGAGGGACAAAAAGGCGTCAGTGTTCTCGTTCCCTCTATAAACTCCCCCTTACATACCAGCTATCTGAGGGGAGTTTGGCACGCTTTTCCAGCTACACAACTGAAATGTTTCTACTGATCAGCAGACTCGGTTAACTCCAAGAGGAAGTGACTGTGTTCGAGTGGGAAGTGATGTTTTAAAGGGACAGGCCCAGAGATGCGTATTTGACCTCTTGTACTAAGGAAATTCCGCACATGGCCGAATAAACATTGTGTTTAATGTGACAAGGACAAGAGTTTGACCTCCTCTGTCACAGGCACTCCTGTTTTATAGCAGCACTGCAGCATTTCCAGGTTATGTAAAATATGCTGCAATGCTCTATCTGTGGGGTTTCTCTAGCAATGACCCCAGCGGTACTCCAGAACATGAGTGTGACCGCTATGTTCATAAAGCTCTGCAGCTAAAATGAATACATTGAGGTCATGGTTTAATGTGCAAAAAATATATATGCATGGCCCTCCGTTTGTATTTTTATTAACAGTGCATTTCCATTAACACATCTTCAATTTGTATACGTTTCCCCCTTAAAATGAATTATTGCATTGTTCATATTTGGTTATCCTCCCATTTAACATAAACGTAAATCCTTTAATTATTGTCATAATGCACTTTTTTTTTAAACCAAATGCTTGAATGTACATCAATATTATGCTTTGCAGCAAAAATGATAAAACTGCATTCAAAAAGTGCAGAAACACTAAAACGTGAAAGAATCAAAATACAGTAAAAAGCAATACTGTGCATTATTTAATTTAATTTAAAAAATGCATAATAAATATTTAAAAATGACATGTTATTTGTGATTTGTGTCTGTCATTTATTAGAAAACCTTTTATAATTTTATAAGTGTTTCCAGACTTATGAATGGTGGTTTATATAATACTGGCGAAATAACTAAATCTGAATGTTTTAGTGAGTTTAAATCTTGTTTGGGAGTGATTTTGCTAGTAGTATTCCGTCTGGTTCATTAGGGGTGAATCTTGCATATTGTGTAGCATGTAAAAAAGTGTTAAATCTCTTTATAGTTCTTCTGTCTGGAACCCCAGTGATTAGCGGTTGGTAGTGCTATATCTTCAGATTAATCAGGTTCAGGGGGTTCAGACCGCTCTGCAGTAAGGACGTGATGATGGAGGGGAGCATATGTGAGCACACAGTTTGTAGGATAAAGACATGGGCTCTGGGATCCTGCAGCACTAATTATCTCATCTAAAGAAGATTTGGCTGATGTAAACCTCCAGTCTTGTTTGGGACCATGTCTTTACGAGGGCCTTTCTATGTAACTGTTGCACGCATAGCGTGAGTCTTCAAGCAAAAATGGGTATCATTTGAAACAGATCTATCTTGTACTTTTAATAAATATCCAAGCTAGATGAATGAATGTCAGTACATAGAAGGATAACAGGAATGATGGTAATGGGGTTGAACGTTGTCATGTTTAATTTGACATGAAAAGCCTTGAGAATAATCTCATGAAACCACAAGCTAATGTTTCTTTTGATTATCACTTGTTTATTGGTCAAGAAGGTTAAAAACACTGTCACAAGTGATAAAGAAACAACTCGTCCTTGAAGCGTTGTCTTTTTGAAAAGATGACAATGTCATTTTGACATTTAAGCAGAAGACAGGTTTGAAACAATGTCTTTTTAATAATGCTTTTCAAAAAATAATGTACTCAGTTGTTCGGTTATACATTATAAAATAAAAAAAAAAAAGGTTCTAGCTTTTATATTTGAATCAGTCTGTAACAAAAAAAGGCCCGAATTCTTCAGGATGGCCCATGGCACCTGACTGCTGCTGCACGTGTCAGGTCTTTCGTTTAATAGTCAAAGCTGCGTAAAGTTATCAGGGTGTTGCATTAAAACACGCTGTTGATATCAAGCTGAGGTTGAAGGTGAGACAGAACCGGACGGAATCCTTACCTCCTCCCATAATGCATTTCCTAAACCGTGAGTCATTTTGTTTGGTTTGGACACTCTTTCTCACAGCCACTCTCAACGCTCCCCTGAAGATTTATATTTTGCCAGTGTTTTGGCGACAGCCCATCGAAAGTGACGTCCATTTTCCATGTGACTTATCTGTGTTGTGTAGAGGCTCTTAGCATTCGCAATCTCCTTCCAGAGTGATCTGCACCTCCCTGTTCTTCCACAATGACGGTGGCAATGTGTTTGTCCCTGATAATCATTTCACTGATAATCAATCACCGTAGACTGTTGACATCTGTCACTCCCGCGGTGTGTAGAAACAGATATCACGTGAATGCAAAAACAACAAGCCATTTCTATGCCATTATCACTAAAGCACTTTGGGTTGTCGGCTAGACTATTTATAGAACATATATGACACTGCTGCAGTCTCACTGCAGGACACCACGTTGTGTAAAATCACGGTCAGCCTGTGCTGGAGAATATCCAGTGGTGCAGAGTGTCGTTTCCTTGGTTACTGCGTGGCTCTGAGCAATGAATATAGATGCTCAGAGTGCTTTTGAGCTATTGAAATTACTCCCTGTGCTGGTCTGAGGTCGTTTTATTAGCTCTCTTGTAATGATATTGGGAATTTTAGGATGATGAGGGCAGCTTGCAGTGGATTTTCTTTAATAAAATATGCTACTTTCTAAAGCAAATATGTGGAAAAAGTTCACTAGATGGGCAATTATGGGAGGAAAAAAATGAACCCCAGTGTCAATGAAACGTTGCTTGGCAAAAATAAAACAGCAGCTGTTTGTTCCAGCCCTTAAATAACCTTATTTCATTGGCCTCCGTTAACCTTTAAAGATGTTGGCACAGTGGCGCCATCTAGCGTTTGATCTTGCAAAGTTTGATTCTTACTCTATTGAGAAAATGTTGCATTGTTGTATTATATAAATATATTAGTAATATATAAATATGTTTTATATATTTTTAAAACTATAGAATATTAAATAGTCTGTAATAAAATATAATTTATATATATAACTTCTATAATATAATATATATGTATTTTTTGTATTTTCTTTTTTCTTTTTGTATATTTAAACTTTATTTTTTCCCCCACATATTTTCAAGTAAAATAAAGTATTTGTATTATTTTATTAATTAATTAAGCAACGCCAGAAATAAAAAAAACTATTATAATTATTAAATGTAAAAATTATTTCAAATTATTATTATATTTTATGTAAATATTATATATAGGCATTTATTTATTTGATTTTGTGTTTTATTAAAATGCATCTCTTAAGAAATAATAAAGCGTGAGCGAAAAGATGCACTCATCTATAATTATTGATGCCACCAGGGTGAGATTTGTAGGGGTGCTCTATGCATCCCTGTCTGTGCAGAATTATTTTTATCCCCGTTTTGAATCAAATGATTCGCGAAACGTGATCCGATTGGAGCGCTTCGAATCATTTTTTTTACTGACTCTGACTTTGAGTTTAAAAACATTTTAAGCTAATTTATCATGAGGTGATTTATCATACATCGTGATTTATCAGAGAAATCGCACCCTGGGTGTCACTCTTCCTCCTGTGCAAACGGAGCAGTATTTTATATGCGGCATCCACTAGATGGCACCACACACAACAAATATGTCAAAAAGAGCAAATGATGTCAATGTAATAAATGTTACGGCTGCTAGCTGGCACTGAGTAAAAGAAATAAGGTCTTCTGATTTTTATAAAAATCTATCTTGGGCTCAAGTCAGTTGAGAGTGAATGAATAGGGCACTGTTTAACCGAACACATGACTGAATTCCTTCTTATAATTAATTTTTATTTCTGTTGGACATTCTGTCCAACGTAAGTGGCACAGCGTCACTGTTCATTCTGAAGCGTCTTTGCTGTCTCTAGTTTGTGGAGTGCACGTGTCTGAGACAGATGTCCACAACATGCAGATTTATCATCAGCAGCTCCAGTCGATTTTCTCCGAAGCATTCTGCGTTCATGCTGACACAGACATTTACAGTAAATAAAACACATGACCCAGTCCTCCTCCAGTCTTTTCAATGCTGAAAGGAGCCCTCGTTGACTCTCTAAACTGTGCTGTGTGTCGGTGTGCTTCATGGCTGTTAGTGACTGTGTGTGTCCTGTTTGTCTCTGGCCTCCAGACTGCAGCTACACATGTCATTTGGAGTGTCAGGGGCTTGTTCAGCTGGACTGCAACCAACTAGACCAGTCGACGGAGGATGTGTCTACCCCCGCTCCACAGAGGCCCGGCGCCAAAGACCCTCAGGAGACCGTAAGTTCTTTTACTTAGCCATTATTGCTTTATTCACAATGTTAGCGGGAGCTCCTCACCATAGAGAAACAGAAGGAGATGGAACTGATAGAGACTGTTCATCCCATCTGGTGGAACAAAAATAGGTCACAGGCCTTTTTTATTTGGGTTTATGTTATCATGCATACTTAGAAATACATAATAGATTGACTGTACTGCTTCCAAACCTTCCATACAACAGTAAAATGTTCATATTTTGACATATACCATATTTTTTTAACTTTTTTTTTTATTGTAAGAAACAATTGTATCTGTTTTTGCAAATAAACACTTATTAAGAAAGAAAAGTATTTTTAAAAAAGCATGCCATATTGGACTATATCTAGTATCTAGTACAGTGAAACTTTTGTGATTTAGATTTTTCGCATGCAGAGAGCTCTCCAAATTTAGAACGAGCATAAAATGATGTTGTGACATGCAGTGGATGAAGCGAAAGCTAAATCTCATCCTCCCTGGGTTGCTTGGCTAGAACACATTATCACATGCTTAACTGCCTCTCTGATGCTTGGCTGTATTTTACGAGTTTAGTCCCAGGTACACAGGAAGTGGCAGCACAGTTGGGACTGAGGAAGAGCAGCAGGGGCACACTGTCCTCAGCAACATGCACACAAAGGCATACGCTTTCTAAGTTTTTAGATGAGCCCATCCTCTTCGAAGCATATGATGCCTGACCAAAACGTTATGGGGCCAATCAGACATCCAATAGCCTATTTCTCTCAGGGCGTTTATATTGTCATAGCCATTACTTAAAAAAGCTTTTCCGTCCCTTGTAGTGTATCCATCTTATTTATGAATCCCCTCCTGTCTGTTCCTATCTCCTCTAAATCAGGAAAAGAGCAAACCCAGCTGGCCTGTGCTGTCATTGAGATTGAAAGCTATTGAATGGCTGAGCTGTCAGCAGAGGGCATCATGGTTATTTTTCAACGGAAATGAAATTCACATTAGTCGTCTCCTTGCATAGGGCAGGGCTTCGGTCGTGTGAACTAGAGATTGTGTCTCTGATTTGATGCCGCTTCATAGAATAAGAGATAAAGTTGCATTGTACCTTTAAACCATTTTATTTAACTTAAATAACTATTTATTGTTGTCTATCATTCCAAACATTTCCACACGGGGCAGATATATTAAGCACAAAACGGTTCTGTGTGATTTGCATGTGAATGCCTCCATTACAAAGTCTAAATGAGTATCTTTTGCAACAAAACAGGCGAGACGTACGAGTAACTTAATTCATTTTGTTCGTGTAAAAGCTTTTTTTTGGTCCATATGCCTGTGACACTGGCTAAAAGTGTATTATATTTGTTTTTACTGCCATTCAAACACCCCAGAGAGATATGCCTTTCTACAAACAGACAGGCTTTGGACATGAACAGGAAATGCAAATAGCTCATAAAGACAGCCCCAGAACGTAATTACAGCCAAAACAGAAGCTAGACACCCCCTCAATGGCTTCAGGGATTTTACAGACCTCTGCAGCCAGAAGCTTTTATTTAAACAGAGCTCCTTCAGAGTCGCACCAGCACCATGGGACCGGGGGGGAGGACCACTGACCTTATGTAGATGATTCACAGAGATATATGTGTGTGTGAATCTCAAGGCCATTTGCTAAGACACTTCTTGGACTTGGCAAGCATTTCTGTTGTCATATTGCTGTTTTATGCCCATTTATACACAGTAGACTAATGTTTTTTTAAAGAAGTCTATAATGTTTACCAAGGCTCCGTTTCTTTTTGGGATGGTGAAGCTGAATTTTCAGCAGCGATAAGCCTACTCCAGGCTTCAGTGTCACATGATGCTTTGAAAATCATTATGATTCATAATATGCTGATTTGCTGGTAAAAAGATAAGTCCACACCAAAATGGAATGTCATTATCCATTTTTGATGAAATTGAAGAGCTTTTTGACCCTCAATAGACAGTAACTGAAATGTTCCCAGGGCCAGAAACTTAAAGGATATTGGTAAAATTAGTCCATGTGACATCAGGATTTCAGCCATAATTTTTAAGAAAGTTCGAAAATCACTTTTTTGTTCTCTTGCACTTCTGTCAAATTACATGGCAGAGAGCTCTCGGATTTCAACAAGAAAAGTGTGTTCCGAAGATGAACGAAGGGCTTACAGGTTTAGAATCACATGAGGGTGAGGAATTAATGGCAGAGTTTTTATTTCAGGGACAGCTTATCCTTCAAAGAGGTTTCTGATTATTATTTCAGTTTAATGTTTATTAGGAAACTATTCCACATTATTTTCAGGATGCTTTGATTAATATAAGGTTAAAAGAAATGGAGTTCATGTGAAAGAGAAATCTTTTGTAACATTATAAATGTCTTCACTGTTACTTATAATAGTTTATTACACCTCTGCTGGATAAAAGTTATTAATTGTACCCAGGCCGGGCTCAGACAAGCGCTGAAATCCAAATGCAGCTTTATTAAAACACAGCATGGTCAAACAAGCAAGGTCCAAACACCAGCAAACAGAGATCGAGACAGAATCGTAATCCAGTAATATACTGTACAATGGTCAGGGCTGGGAGCACAACATAAAAAAAAACAAAAAAAAAACACAGGTAACAGTCCAGGGTCAAAATTCAAAATGGCAATCCAAAGTAACGAATGAACCAAGACGATGAAAAACAAGACTAATGAACAAGAAAACAAGTCATAAACGGGGGAAACGATTGGTAGAGTCCACTACAGCATAATGCATTTTAAATAACTATAATATGTTGTATCATCTCATGAATATTCCTAAGAACAGTTTTAATGTGTTACAATATTTACTTGTTTGTGAGCTTTTAAGAGTAAGAACCTTTATAACACACAGCAGTCAAATACCACTTATAAGTAATAATAATAACAACAACAAAAAAAGATCAAACAGCCATTAGATCAGATATCAGATCAGATGAATGTGTAATATGACAACTTTTTTCTTTTTTTTAGATATTAACAGTTTGATCATTTTGATGGTACCCATTAGACAGCTGTTGATAAGTAACTCTGTAACTACAAGTGTGATACTTTGCAAGTACATTCTACCACTCTACTAATAGTAGTCTACTAATACTCTTAGGTTTATATAATAAACATAGCATATGATAGCATTTTTTAGCTAGCTTACATTAACCTCAATATCAGCCTCACTCAAATAACACTCAGCACCTAAAAACTCGCAAGTTACTGTGCAGATCTTAAATAAACAAGACATGATATAGTCCATTATAAATAAAGTAGATTTAATATGGCGTTAATTGCGTGTTACTCTTTTCTTAAAAGTTATAGTCACAAATATTATAATGTATTATAGTAAGGTTTTTTATAGGGAGTTATGCATCCATTATAATGCCTTAAGAATACCCTTATAATGCATTATAAATACAGGCGTCATAGTAAGTGTTACCAAAAACTTTGATATATTCTAAACGCATTCCTGTCAACACTTCACATGTCCCCTGTTATCCTTATTAAGTAAATTTCTTGTTGTCTTTGTTTCATGAGAATACAAAATGTTCTTCATGCACATTACCCTAATATCCTCATATCATGCAGGCACAGTGCGCTGACCCTCATGTCCCCGTGGCATCAAAACATTAGCCCGTTACTGCTTTCTCACAGTTAGCTGTGGAATAGCTCTCGTTTTATTAGCCTCGCTGCCCTTGAGTAACATTCACTGCTCCATCCTGAGGTCTTGTTTATCCCTACAGTTTTGGTTTAAAAAATACAGCTGATTTGATCTGAAAGCCCCAGAAGGTCTCTTAAGGTGAGTCCCGGTGCAACATCAGGCACAAACAAGAATAAATTAGCAAGTTCAGAGAAGCTGTTTTTATTTTCTGCCGTAGACCGTGTGCTGAGGGTTTGTTACCTCAGCTGCTGGAGGTATTTCATCGGCTTGGACTTTTGTATAGGAGTGCAGATAGACTGTTGTCATCTCTCATACACTTCCTTTTCCTGTCCTCGGGTGTGTACACATGCATAGACACACACAGCAAACACACTTTTTATATGTCACATGCACAGTAGCCCCCTCAAACCACCACAGCAGCTGGAGATATCATTTGCAGTTAGCAGTAGAAACAGAATTTATATTTATATTTTTTATTTGCATGTGCCATTTTCAGGTATTTTATCAGGTCTGTCATCACAGCGTAGAATTTCCTGTTGAGTAACTTGTGTGGTAGTTCACTGCAATGTGCAGTGTTCTTTGTGCCATTTCCAGTATACTCATTCAGTGGAATGGTGTACTTGTTTCCTCCTGTCTCTTTCTATATTTTTCTCTCTTTCTGTTTGATTTTGAGATGTGTTGATTTTAGCAGCTTGATTTAGATTCCTAAAAACCACACAAGAGATCCTGGGATGCGTATGTGTGTGGGCTGATTTCATAATAATTTGTGGAGAAAGCTGTAGTAAGGCACATTTACACACTGATCTGAGTGGGTTCTCTCGTCGCAATTTTGCACAGAGGATTCCAAAAACAGAATCTGTGTAATGTCTTCCGGCTCTGTGGTACTACAAGAAAGCGTGAAGAGCACAGGAAGTGAGAGGCTGCTCATGGGGATGAGCTGTTTAACGTCAACATGAAACAGCATCCGGCTTGATTTCAGTTTAGTAACGTAACGTCATAGAGTAAAAGCTGAATTAGCCAATTAAGATAGAGTCTAGATTGTTATCATTTTTACCTAGGGCTAGGAAATTTTCATAACTGAAGAATAGGCAAGCTTTCGATTCATAAGTGAGAAAATGATTTGCATTGGCCACGGGAAGAAGAGGAAGTCTTTGGGGAAATGACATGTTGTCGTTGTTGTTTTTAAGTGCCCCAGAATTTTTGAAAATTACTTTTCAAGTGTGAATGAAAACATCCTGCAAGAGTTTTAAATCTGAAAGTGGACCATATATAAAGTTATTGTCTCTGAAAAGACTCATTTTTAAAACGAGGCTCAAGTAGTTTTGTGATGACTTCAACATATGGCCATTTTGCC
>JAUYWG010000045.1:13374864-13409640 GCA_034779775.1 Enteromius afrohamiltoni
GTCATCAGACCGAGACGCAGAAACAAGCAAGACTCCTAAGAGATTGAGGTGTTTTGTTGTTGAATGTATTAATGAACACAGCAGTAGTGATTTACTCCCAACAGTGGCTGAAGACGCAAATGTTACATTTGGTTCTGAAGGGAAACGTGCCCTTGATCAACTGAACTGCGTTTGCGCAAATCATTCTTGATCCAGCCTCACCTACAGAAGCAGTGTGTATAATGTCTTTTAATGAATCTTTGCAAATCGCCTTTCCTAATAATGTGCTAATAAGCAAGTTTCACTATGAATACAACTAAAAAAAGATCCTCTGAGAGTGCCCCAGAAAAGAGGGGTGGGGTCAGCGGAGCTCGTGAAGATTTAAAGGGGAAGTACAAAGAACAGAGTGATTTCTAAAGAGCTGCTTTTGACATGGTCAAATTAGCGTTTTTTTACTTTTTTCTTTGAGAAATTTTAAAACAAACTTACTATAAACTTTTCATTAAGACCCTAAAGAATCATATAAGCTTGTGGAAAATTGGCTTTGTATGACTTCTCTAAAAGCTCACAAACACTGCTGTAAATGAAATCAACCAATAACCGGAGGGGTTTGGAAAAATTAATCATTGAACGAATTGCTTGGGAGTCGTTGAACAAATGAAGTAAAAATAAATGCATTTTATAAGAAATTTGAAGTGTATTTTTGACCTTGCATGCATATCAAGCTTGTTTTGGACTCCCAAAATATGAACATTTCATAACCCCAAATATCTGGCTAGTTAGCCTCAAAGGAAGTGTTTTTCCTGCTTCTAACCTTTCAGCTTCTGCATTCAGCACTCGGATCTGAACACATAAAAACGAGAGATACAGTAGGTACTGACAGCATTACAGCATGATGATGGGTTATAAATATATCATTGTTACATAGTAAGCTACAGAAACAGACCTAAGTTTTTAAACCATACTTTGTTTTCACCAAGTGTGGAAATCAGAGACCATCTGCATTATTTAACCAAGTACGAGAGCGAGGGAGAGAGGTGTTGTAGCCGTATCAGAAACATATCATATGGAGTGTTGTAACGGCACTTAACACCACTGCGAAACACGAGCCGAGTCCAGTGTCAGGATCCATGCAAGCCTCCAGTTTCTCCTCTCAGAATGTGTCAGCAGCACAATATCAGAGCGATTACAGGAAGGAGCGTTTATAGGGAGAATACAAAACCTCTTGCTTCCCTGTAGAGAAAAATGTCTGATTGTTTGAGATACAGATTCATTGTCAGGCCCATTGATTACCCAGAGTGTGCCTCTTTGCTCCATACCTCATACAGCAGTGAGACAACTTTAGAGCTTGTATTTAACAGTGACAAATGACACTTTCCACTTGCATTTCTAACAGGAGGTACCATGCTTCATTTCGGACCCCTGTGATGCTCTTAGTATGGGTGATTTTACTTTGATTTTGCACACCCCATCCATCCATCCGTCTGTCCATCTACGGTATTGATTCTGGGCAATTGCATAATCCCCCCTGCACTCTTTTGAGCGAAACGATTGAGTTCTAGTGAGAATTAATTGGGGTGTATTGACAGTAGCCAAAAGAGGACCTTTCTTCTTCCCGTGGGGTTTGGATGTCCTAGCCCCTGTGTCTTTTCCAGTGATCCAGTACATTGATTATGATAATGAAACCCAAGGCCACTGTTTCAGGTAATTTGTCATAAGCTGCTAGTGATGATATTTTTATGTCCATAGCTGCTCTAGCAGCACGTCAGCCATCAGCGTTTATGGGTATGGACTCAATATATAGTTCAGGACCTGAAAAGGAGCTACTGTAGTGAAGGAAGATGGAAGAAATGTGGCCCAGTACAGTGTTCAATGAAAATCTAATAAAGCTGCCGAGGGGGCTCCAAAATGGCTTTCAACCTCCCCTCATTTATAGTGGCAAACTCTTTCTTCTTTTCTTTTATCTCCCTTTGTGAGGAATCGTCTCCCTGCTGGAGAAACCAAGCTGAGGAAAGCAGCAAATGAAAAAGAGTTGATAAATGATCTCATTTCAAGCTGACACAATGCCATAGTAACATTATGTGGAATTGCATTTACTAAAGGAACGAAAGGCAATTTTGTTGCTTTAAGGTACAAAAATGTATGTAGATAAATGTATGTAGATAATTAACTAGAAGTTATCATCTAGTTAATGGCGGGGATTTGAAAAAACATAATAGTTTGTTGCCTTTTGAGGAACTTTAGGGTCCAAACAGTATCGGACCCTATTGACTTTCATTATATAGACAAACCAACACTGAAATATTTATAAAAAATATCTTATTTTGTGAAAAAAGGTTTGGAATGATACAGATGGCAGGCTAATCTTTTTTATTATTATTATTTGTGAACTGTCTCTTTAAGGAAGTTCTGGTTCATCTGGCTCCAGGTGTATTTACTACATGTGATGGAGCATGACTGGAGCGGCTATGAATTTAAAAGTTTAGTTTTTATTATGCAGAATGACGGATGCTACTATATGAATAAACTAGTTAACCTGGTAGGGTGGTGAATGACTATTCAATTAGTTGACCATTGTCACCCGTGCCTTGTTGAAGCACTGATGAATATGACAGTGACTTTATATCCTTTTTATCCTGTACTCACATTTAACATATATTGGTGCTCCAGCTGGACTTTTTGTCTAATTCCCTCAAGGTCAGGGTCAAAGGTTAAGACCAAAGCCCTGACAGATGCAAAGAGAGATCAGATTCTGACCTCCAGTGGAACATATGCACATTTAATGTTGTAATACTTCTAATGAATTCTGTTGTTCTGGAGCCTACAGTTTTGTGTGTTAGTGTTTCCAGCTTTAATTGGCGTCCATTTTTTTTGTTTTAGATGTAATCGTGTTAATCTCCTTCCGATCACGATGACATCTATTGAATGTTCCTTGTAAAAAGCACTGCAAAAAGATCTCTCTCAGTTTATTATTAGCGGTAGATGGCTTGTGCAGGGAAAAAGCAATGAGACATTACAGTGTGATGAATTATTTATAGGATGTGCAACAGTAATGATGATCAGTTAGAGCTCTACCTGTGGCTTTTAAAGGCTCTCAGAAATACTTACATTTGCATTTACTCATTTAGAAGACGCTTTTATCCAAAGTGACTTCAAAAAAAGGAGCATCACAAGTGATTTATTACTAGAGCCAATGGTATTTGCACTACACAATAGGAGATTGTATGCAGTGTAGTACACAAGCTAAAGCAGAAGTGAAATGCAGGAGAGAAAAGAAACATACTTGATTCTGATTGGCCACATGCAGTGTCTACAGTCAATTTTTTTTTTTCAAATATTAATTTTTTCCTTCCTTAATCCAACCAATCAACTATAACCGAATTTTTATCATAGAATAATTTATTTATAGACTATCAGTTAACACAAAATAAACCTACATTTAAGATAATACGAACCACCCCAAACATCTTTATTTTGTACCTTTATTTCTGAGAGTATACGTAGTCCCTCGCTTTTTACAGACTGAAAATGCTTTCTTGCAGTCCTGTCTGTATTAACGTCACAGTGTCATTTAGCAATGCTCTAGATTCATGCTGCCTGCCATCAGTGGCGTTTTGCATATCAGGTACTATGTAAAATAGCCTTCAAAAGACCACATGCAGAGAGCTCTCTTTTTTTCCCTCTCTTTCCTTCTCTCGCTCTTCCGGTTTATTATCTTTTTCCATTTTTCCCGTCTTTCTCTCTTTCTCTAAGGTGGGAAGTCTCTTGAGTTGAGCAAAGAGCAGTTGCATGCAGGAAGAGAGATAGTGGAGGAGGTAGGGGGAAGACGGAGGGTGTTTGCGTAAGCTTGTAGGCAGATAACAGACCTAACCGCAGATGGTAGAGCGAGCGAGCGAGAAAGAGAGAGAGAGAGTGTGCGCACTGGTGTGAGAGAAGAAGGAAGGGAGGGAGGTGCAGTACGTCAGTTCTCTGCTCACTCAGTCACTGTGAGGCAGGTTGATTTTCTAGCGTCTTTCAGGCAGCCGTCGCAGACCTCACTGTTGACCGGAGACTTCTGCATCCAAGGCAGCCGGCTGGAAGGATATTCAACATAATGTCCGTGCAACATTCTCACACCTTTGGTGCTTTTTACTGTGTGACTGTGTGCTAATTGGTGGATGCCAATACAAGCAATTTGTATTGCTTGCCATGCTTTCCTCCACCCTGGGCTAGTTTTCTCATCTCGAGCGGTCTTGGTTTGAAGCTCCACGCTGACGGCTGAATAGAGCGGGAGGAGCTGCTTCTGTACATCTGCCTGTTTGTGACCTGTGGAAACAGGAACTGAGCATCAGATACCGGCCGCAACGCTCGCTGAGCGTCATCCTGCAAGTTTCGGCGCTTGTTTCCGCCGGCACGTGGAGCTCTGGCCCTTCATCTGAACCTGTGGTCCCCCGCTCCCAGCCTATCCTCCCCTTCCCAACCCTGGAGCCTGGAATGGTGCGTTTGGTCCCCCGAAGACCGGCATAGGGAGTCACTCAAACTGGATCCATCCCCGCAAATGACCGGTAGCAATAGCATGAGCAGTGGGTACTGCAGCCTGGATGAGGAGAGCGATGACTTCACCTTCTTCACCGCCAAGACCTCCTTCTTTCGGCAGCCACAGGCTAAGCAAGTACCTAAGGTAGTGTATGAATGCCAGACGGATGCGATTGAGAAGATTGTGTGTATGTATATTCTCAAAAAATGAGACGATGCTCACGGAAGTCTGTATACGGAAGTGCATTTGCTGCATACGGAACAGGTTTATGACCTGATATGTTTTGAGTGACAACACACCCTGTCTGTTTTGCATTTCGTTCAACCTTGTTGAGGTTATTAAAGTTAGATAAAACAGGCTGTAGGTTTTTCTACATTTTCTACAGTAAAAAAGCTTTCACTGGGGCTATATCGTTTCGAAAAGGTACTAAAAATGTACTATTAGGGTATGCACTTTATACACTAATAAGTACCTTAAAGGGACCAGTGTCTAACCATTAGGTGTACAGAAGGTACAAAGGTGTCGTTTTGAAATAATACTGGCCCAGTGACAGTTTTTGTTTCTTTTTTCTGAGTCTGTGTCTATGGAAACGCTGTCAGTGGAAACCTTGCCCTGTTTAGAGCAACTGCAAACACTTTTTGATTGGATGACTAATGATTGGATAGGAAAGAAGCTAATCTGTTGTTTTTCTTGCTGTTAGTTAATATGATTTTTAGAGCCGCCATATTAGCCTCTCCTACTTTGAAGTCACAATTTAGACAGTATGTGTACCATTTTTCTAACTTGCAGATAAAATGAAGGCCACAGATTTTGGTAGAGCATAGCTCTAATGTTCCACAATAGAGCTGGTGTATTGAGTGTACTTTTGTTTTATGGCTTTCATGTATTAGCGTGAATACCATCCACTGAAATCGTTAATGCATGCATTAGCTTGACCTTCATTGTAGACACTTTTAAATATGGCAGTGTACACAGAATGCACTCTCACACCCTCAGAGCTCTCTAATGCTGTGAGGGGAAGGAAATGGCTGCTGATTGTGCCAGAAAGGCCTGTCTTTCCCTGTATCAAAGAATGTGTTATTTTACAAGACCCCATAGCTTTTACACCAACTTCCTGTTAATGTTGGCCTCTCTCTATCTTAGACTAAGGTAGGTAAAGTTGTTTTGTGACCAAAAAGTCAAACATTAGTAGATTCGGTCTTATAACGTAGCTAGCAAATGAACACCACAAAAGTGGAAATAATATTTAATGTCCTCAATGACTTCAGACTTTAACTCCTGTACCTGAGCTGACCAGCCTTGCATCACTTTCTGCAGTATCAGGTTTGGAAAGAGCTTCTCGGGATGTGAATTATTCATCTTGTACGCATCTCTGTCTGGACACAATGTGAGCTGCTAGTTTGAGGGCATTCAGTGGGCACAGCTTAAATTATTGTGTTTTTATGTGGATGTCAGTCTGTTGCAAGCACTGTTATTCAAGTTTATTTATTTTATCATTTTAAAGACTTGTTTGATTTGTAAGGTAATATTTTAAATAAATATTAAATTAGAAATAACAGAATTTGTTTAATTTAAAATAAATATATAATTTGAAATATATAAAAAAGATCTTTTGTAACATTAGAAATGTTTTACTGTCATTTTCTATCAACTTAATGCATATGTGATGAAAAAAGAATGATTTTTTTTTTAACTTACTAACCCACGACATTTAAACAGTAGTGTAAGTTATGTTTGAATGCTGGTGTTTTACTGAAGTACCAAATATTGCTTATACCACAATTAGTTTTTTTCTTTTCTTGTGCTTTAGTCCATCACCAAACCAGTTTAAACCAACCTAACCCTACATAACAGTTCATCTTGCTGTTTCCAGTAGGGTTGTTATGAAAGACTGTTTGTGTATTGCGTTGCTAGGTGCAAGTCGTTGCTTATACAGTCATTTCATGTATTAAGTGACAGCCGTTTGATTTGTATACTGGATTGAGATAATACCTCTATTGTTTGTTCATTTAGATTATAACATCACTTTTACATTGTGTTTTGCTTTTACTAAACAAAATGAATGCAGCGTGAATAAGCAGCACAGAAGGTGAAGTTAGCTTGTCCTAATTCTTCTTAGCATCTCTGGAAGTCCTCTTAGAAGATCTCCAGGGATGGATAAAAGGGAGATTAGCTTATGTTCTTATTTTAGTGTGCACATTCTTCTTATAAATTATGGGGTTAAAATTGCTTTATGGATCAATAATACACTTCCTATTCACCTCGCCGGGTTAAACGCAGTAGACCGAAGCTTTTGAACCAATAGCACTGCGTGAGTAATAGTACCTTGATAAATGCTGCTGCTTCTGCGTTCAATAATTATTCCAGGAACTTATTAAAGACAACACGTTCAAGGAAAACATCCATTACACAAGTCTTGAATTCTTTTAACCTGTCGATTTTAGACCCAGATGACAGCTATTAGCAGGAACAAACAATAAATAGCTTCCTGTTCAAGGGCACCCAGTGGTATTTTTACATTTGAATAGGGAAAGTCATTCAAACGTGAGGCCGTTTGCTCAAGGGTTTGCACTTAATGAGCACTGAAAGTTATAAGCCATCTCAAAAACCTTTGTGTGATTGTAGAGAGGCTCAAGTCTAGATGTTGCCGCTTTAGCGTTGTTTCAGCAAATGGCTGCCTTGTCTGTAAGCTACTGCAAAATGAGTCGAGTTGTTGAAGATAGCTGTTTAATTGAATGACTGTTCAAATTCAGTCATATGTATCAGAATACTATGGTGATGCTATGATGTAATGGTGCATAAAAACAAAACAGACCCGAACACAATGCACAGATAATTAAGGTCTTCATTATGAAAGGCATTTGAATGGATTGATAGCGTAGGGCTTGTGTTTACTGGTGTCGTGGACTCTGATGATCTACGCTGTTTATTCAGGCGTGCAGATGATGGGCTTTGCATTTGTGCAGGGCTGCAGAGAGGGAGGGGAGAATCTCCTACCACAAACTTGACCCAGTAATGAGAGAGAGGGGGAGAATGAGTACACACATGTAACGTGTGGGAGGGAGCAGATCGCAAGACATCATTCCTACACTGCGGCAGAAACAGCAGAGAGAGACATGCTAGAAAGATCAATTAAAAGCATTTCAATCTTTGAAAGCTTGCTGAGGAATGCAGTCTCGCACCTATCGATGCTTAGGACTAGGGATGAGCATTTTGATTACTTATGTGGTCACTTTTTTTTACATGATTACTCCGAATATAATAATAAAATATATATTTAAAAAGTATATATATTTTATAGAAACATACACACACACACACATATATATATATATACTTGCACGTGTACTGTGCATATATATTATGTGCATGTAAACGCATGTATATTTTTAAGTAAAATATGTTGTTTATGTATTACATTTATTTATATATAATATGAAATATAAGAATATAAATATATAAATGTATAAACATGCAAATATTTTCTAAATGTATACTGTATATATATGTGTGTGTGTGTATAATAAATATACACTGTACACATGTAATGTAAACGAAAACCTTTATTTTGGATCCAATTAGTCATTTGACAGCACTAAATATACAATACATATATATGTGTGTGTGTAAGTATTTGTTACTTTTGTAAATATTATTGCTTTTAATACAAAATACAGAAAACGCACTTAAAAGCCATGTGATCAGTTAAAAATCATGCATGCAGCCATGTGCCTAAGCCTTTCTCTTTCTATAAATAGACTCCCATTTGCTTACCTGTTTCTGACTAGCCATGGCTGTAGCTGAAGGCAGTGCATTAAACTACATTATCAATGCATTAGCAGTCACTTACATTGTATAAAAGACTTCCTCTGGACACCAGGCTTCCCTAGAACTGATGTCGGCTAACACTTGCAACTCTCACTTCCTGTATTTTGTTAGTACAGTTCTCACGCTGATAAGCAGTACGTGCTGCGTCTAACCGAATTAGATTATTGGTTTGAGGCCATTCAGCAGGTGCAGACATAGATGACTTGCTCGTTGCCTGAAACTGACACTAAGGGCATCGTGTTCCTTAATCAGTCTGAGTAGCTGTGTGATGCGCTTAAGGACACCTGCCTGACATGAAGTGATGACCCTACGAGAGCTTTTACAGCCGTGCCCTTTTCTTTTGTGTCATGTAGACTCTGAAAGTTGATATTTGTCCAGGTCGTGCCCCAAGGCACCTTTGTATGTACATGGTTAACACCCTCCACTTGAGCCTTTTATAACTTTCTTTCCTCTGTTTGTTTAATTCTCATTTTGATTTAAAGAATGGCCTGGAGTGTTTAACAATGAAAGTCATTCTTCAATAGAGGAAAGCATATTGTTTAGTTCATACAGGTTAGGTAGGTTTTATCTGTTTGATTGCTCAAAGCAGGCTTAATTGTTCTGCCAGACATTGCGGAGAAAGAAATATATATATATACAAAATTCTAGAAAGATATGTTGCAAGACAGTGTATTTTTTTTTTGTGCATTGACAGGATATCCGTGTCGCGTTTGATGTCGCTTCTGCTCAGTCACTGCTAAAATCTGAAAGGTGCGATTCACAGCTTTCTCTTCACAGACTTCTATCTCAGACCTGAAACCATGTGTGTGCAGATCAAGGTGTTTTTAAAAATGTGCATTTCTTTTAATGCATGAAGCATGCAATTAGGCTAACTGATCAGGGTTTGCTTTTAGTGATGGAGGTTCATTTTGGATGTGTAGCTCAGATGTGGATTAGCTCCCTGAATGAGAACAGATACTGTGAGCCTCAGTGAACAGACAGGAGAGATCCCACACGTTTCCCACCCACTTACAATCACACACACTTATGATGCCCTTTATTCCAATTACAGCTCCCACGCTCACTGTCACATGCACTCTTACACGCTTTCTCCAGCAAAAAAAAACAATAATTCTCCCACAGACAATAAGGAAGATCATAGCTCATTCATATACTCACATTGAAAATGTAATGGCATACGATGAACACCCTTGGATCCCGTGTAGATGCATGTGAAGTCAAACACACACATTATTTCTGAAAGAGACCATCAGGAGCAGAGTGAACATTTAAACTGGTCTCCATTGTTTTGCCCCATTGTTCCAAAAGGCCACTTTCTCTGCTTTGGATTTGAGGAAGGGAGGGAGAAAGATATATTTAGCAGCTCACAGTCCTCTGGTCACAAATACAGGAATTCCTGAGAGATTTTGGTTGTGTGCATCGAGGGACCCAAGTTAGTGGGAGAAAAATGAAGAATGAGGATGCCACAAAAATCTACATTGTGTTGTTACTTGTCATTGTTAATAAACAATATCAGATCTAGATTGATTGTGGAATGGCAGGGGATTTTTTTTTCAACTTGTGTGGCTGTGTACGTAAATCTGGTTTATTGATTCATATTTGATTGAGAGAGTGGAAGTGTTTGGGAAAACCGTTTTTGAAACTGTTATTATTTTTGCAGTATAGTTTGTTGCCACTAGAGGCACAGAAATGACACACTTTACATTAATGGCTTCACTTTTTACTATTTTTGCGGGTGAGCTTTGACACGTGCTTTGGATAATCTCACACAGTAGATCATTGTCTCTGGTCAACACCACACAATGTAAAACAGAGAAATTTGAAGAAGTGAATGTGACTTATATTGCTTGAGTGATTGCACACACCGTGAGATAGCAGAACACTGACAATAAGATGTCACAGTGGCTATTTTTGCATTTTATTTGTGTTCCCTCCTCATCTCTGCAAACTCTGCAAAAATAAGCATGAGAGTGTTAAAATATGTTTCAACTGCATAGGTGTAACATAGGTGTAAAACAATATGACTGTTAATTGTAATTTTTTACAATATATAATTGTACATAATAGCTTATACATTTAGATAATTAAATATCATTACTCTCTGCCTAATTTAGAAAAGAGAAAAAATGGTTGGAAAACATGCCTACATTAATTTTAAGTAAATGTAACTGTATGTTACCTGTTGTATTAATTCTTTTAATTAACAACATTGGCTGAAATTAATAAAGGGTTAGATCGCGCAAAAATGAAAATTCTGTCATTAATTTCTCACCTTTATGTCGTTCCAAACCAAGAAGACTTTTGTTCTTCTTCTGAACACAAATTAAGATACTCTCTAAAATGCCATAATGACATAAGTCAGGAGAGAAGAATGGTAGAGATAAATTATGTTATTTTTGTTTTTCTTTGGCTAAAAAAAAGTTTCTGGATCTGGGATCATTTCAGTTGTATTGCTGTCTATGGAGGGACAGATGGCTCTCTGATATCATCAGAAATATCTTAATTTGTGTTTCTGAAGATGAACGAAGGTCTTCTGGGCTTGGAACAACCCCTCTTTCTCCCTGAGAGAACTCTCTTGGAACTAACCCTTTAAGGAAGAATCTGTTAAATCTAAATGTTCTACATATTATATATTATGAAAAAATATATAAACTGTGTAATAGTAATACAAATATAATAATTTTGCTCATGTGAAAATTTTGGTCTGACATTTAAAGCTGTTTTCCCCCTCACTGAAGATTTTGTGTCGCTTCATTCGGCGAGGTGTTTCATCGTGCCACCACACACCACAAGACGCAACAGCACAAGTGCAGCAGTATTGCACATTTCCTGTCTGCAGATTCCGTCTTTTATAACAAGCTGTCTCATTTAAGAAGATTTCTGAACTTTCCACCCATTGAGCTTGTTCATGGCAGTTGACAGTTGTAGTGTGCTGGCCAGGCAGAAGTTAATTTGTTTGCTAAGTGTCCAGATGAATTCTTCTTCCTCTCCGCTCAGGCTTAATGTTTGTGTGTTCATGTGTGTATGAGTCGGTCTCTTTCTGCTCAATGAGACATAGAGCTGTCATGCTGGCGCCCTGGGATCTCCATGAATAAATGATCTTGCTTTTTCATTCTTATTCTTTCGTCCCAGAAAAGAAGAGAGAAACTCACTTTGCGTGTATTATGGGGAATGCAGCTAGTAGCTAAAAATACCTCCGACAGAATCTTTGTTGCTAAGGCTTGCTCAGCAACTGAACTGGATGCCCCCCCTCAGAAAACCCTCCTTAAGAGTACCGTTTCTTTCTGTCACTGGAAATGATGGCATATTTAGTATCACATGCCCTGTCATCATTCCTTTTACCCATTATACCCATTACTATTTCTACCCATTAGAGTGAATGTGTGACCCTACCAAGGATTTTGCTATATCAGTGCTCATTTTTAGATATGTGGCGAACAATGTCTTTTTTCATTTATTTGAGCAAAAACACATTAAAAGCAGTGAATATTGGGATTTTAAATAACTGATTTATTTTTTATATGTGACCCTTTATCAAATAATCAGTCATGAGGGCCAGTTTCTTGAAATTAAGATTTATATGTTAACTGAAATCTGAATGCATAATATTTTTGTATGATGTATGGTTTGTTAAGATAGGACAATATTGGTTGAGATACGTTTTGAATATCTGAAATCTGAGGGTGCAAAAAATGTTCAAAGTATCATCAAGGAACATGATTTTTACTTAATTTCCTAATGATTTTTGTCAAAGAAAAAACTATAATTTTGACATTGTTGGCTAATATATCCATGGTAGTTATGACTGGTTTTGTTGTGTATGTATTAGGGCTGCACGATTTGCGAAAAATGTCACATTGCGATTATTAAGGTCAAAATTGCGATTTGCAGTGGTTTGACTCAGCTTGCTTGTTATCAAGGAAAATGCACACACAGATTACTAATAATGCTGAAATATGTATTTCTCAACTGAGATACAGTATACAGTGTAATCTAGCAACAACAAATTAAAACTAAATTGTACAAAATTAAATAATAGTAACATCTTTAAATCTTTAAGTACATTAAATTAACATTAAAATACAATTAAAAATGTTAGGATGTAACATATGTTTATTTCTTCTGGTATCTCTTGTCCAGTGTGCCAATCATTTTCTCAAATCCCTTTTTGTTAAAAGTGCGTCCACACCTGAGGTAATTTGGGCGAATATATTTCGCTATTCGTGTGTAGTTGGACGCTTGAACATGTCGAGTTTACGCTGGTTTCACACCCCGCCCATGCTAACGGATGAAAACACACAGGAGCGGCGCAGAAGCGCGTGAATGAATGAATGTCTTGTTACGTCCACGAATGCATTTGTTTATTTAATATAATCGCAACATTTGCTGTAATGTAATCGCACAATCTGACATCGCGATTTTGATTGCTATATGATTACTACTAGCTACTGTATTTGTAAATTTTGTTCACTTTACTTACATAGAAAATTCAAAAAATTGCCTATTCAAAAAATTACTGAACCTAAACATAGTAGCCTGATAACCCCCTTTTTTTATATAACAAACACGGTTCAATTCAAGAGGTAATAAATAGCACATCCTTTGGGATTTGACTATACAAGAGCAGTAAAATGACAGGTGTTTCTCTCTTGTTTATTGATGAATTTTTATGGAACAGTAGAGCACTCCTCTTTGAGTAGACTCTAGTCTTGTCTCGATCAACCTAATTCGTTTAAAGAAGTCTCAAGAGGCATTTAATCTGTTACTGCAATCCTGTACACACACAGAGAGACAGAGGGTTCAGTATCTATAGTAGCACTTACTGAATGATATTGTATTGCCCCTGGAATTTGATCAACAGGAGTAGTAGTAATATTCAGACACTTTTACGTTTTGTAATGCCTGTTGATGATATTGTGTTTGTATACCACCATTCAAAAGTTCGGGGACAGTAAGAAGCATCACAGTTTCCACAAAAATATTAAGTAGTACTGTTTCAATGTTAAGAAATGTTTCCTGAGCAATTCAAATATATTCAAATAAACAACAACTTGAAAAAATAAATGCTAATTATAATGATATATCACTGTGTTTCTGATTTCTGGTTTCCTTGGTCTTGACTCGGTAACTGAACAGTAATGCATTGCTGAGACACGAATCACCATCACAAGCATCATTGTTCATAATTCTTATATATATTCTGTACATTTTCAATGTACAATCTCCAGAAGGTAATTTGTGTTCATATTAAGCAGTACATTAGGGAATAGATAGCAGACATGACTAAAAGCCACACAACTCATTTACTATACTGCGAGTTAAAGGTATTAGAGTCCATTATATCCATTATATTCAGTTCAGAATCTTGTGGAGGATCTCCCATCCTCCAATGTTTCACTCAATACGGATCCAGCAGAGGGCAGTTTCTCCATCTTATAAGCACCACACATCACATAAAGCTTCTTGTGAAGAGCAGATAGCTGGTTATCTTGATAACGTAAGTGTCTGCAATCTCAGCAGCAATCAGCTGTCCCCTCTTTCTCCCTGAGAGAGATGTTCCCCTATCTGTACACTCAATACCAGTAGTCTTCATAAAAACAGTGGAACTAACTCAGAGGAACTCTAAAAAGCAGGCAGTCCAACTAATGCAGCATCTTCAGATCAGTTCATCTGTACTGTACCCTCATCATGGCAAATGCTTATAATGTCAACATCAGCTTTTCTGTAGTGTTGATGTTAATGGACTTTTCCTCTATCAACACAAGGCTTCCACTCTGTCTCGTCTAACCTTGAGCTTACTGTTTTTTCTTTTTTTCTTTTTTTAGAATGTCACAAAAGAAGAAGAGGATGAGAAGACAGCATCCCTCACAGAAGAAGAGGTTAAAGCTAAAATAGATGACTACAACTCCAAAGTGACGGAGAATGGAATGAAATTAGTGAGTAATGATTTGTCAACGAAGCATTTGCGCTCAGTGTTGTAATTTGAGAATTTTACCGCGAGAAAGGACCTGACTGAAGTTGCTTTGTTTTCCTCCAGAGCTCAGATGGCACATACACTGGTTTCATAAAGGTTCACTTGAAGTTGCGCAGGCCCGTGACTGTACTCTCTGTGGACGGGAAGTCACCAGGTCCTTGTTCCTCTTCTGATGGTTCAGATAACCGCACATCCTTTTACCTGCCCAGCGAGGCCGTTAAACAGCTACACATTAGCAGTACCACCACGGTCAGCGAGGTCATTCAGGGACTGTTGAAGAAGTTCATGGTACAGGATAACCCACGCAAGTTCGCCCTCTACCGCCTGACCCGTCGAGACAGTCAGGGTAAGCCTTCAAGTAAAATATACCCTAGTATAGTATATAGTACTACTGCTATGTATGGTACAAAGGTATTTATTTCTTGATTTTTCAGATCTTTCACAGAAGCTGCCGTTATCAGACTGCCCACTCTACTTGAGGCTAGTAGCAGGTCCTGATCTAGAGAGCCTGTCTTTTGTACTCAAAGAAAATGAGACTGGCGAGGTGGAGGTGAGCTTTTCCATTCTGTATAAAAGTAATATATATATTATAGTATTTGCCCACCACCATAAATATGATCAAGTATTTTAATCGTTTGATGAGACGCACAAACATAATGTCAAAAATTTCAGGTTTTCCTATCCTTGTGGAGACATTTGGTCTTTACAATGTAGTACACACACACATTTGACCTGACACAAGGGAAAAATATTAAAAATAGAAAAGATTTATTGTGCAAGTGTAACAGTGCAAACTGGTTTTCTGTATGGGGTAGGTTTAGGGTTTGGGGAAATTAGTCAGTATTATAGTAATAGAAGTCTATAGAAAGTTCCTACAATTCACAGAAACCGAAGGTGTACGTACAGATGTACTTTTTATGCTACATTGTAAGGACCAAAGGTATCCACAAGGATAGGAAAACCTGAAAAGATTGAATCACACAATTTACAATGTATTCAAGGTTTTATCAGTTTTAGCTTTTCCTGTTAATTGAAACCCTGACCTTGGTGCTTCTAGTTCTATACTCTGCTGTTTGAGATACAAGATACTCTACAAAGCTAAACCATGTGTGTGTGTACATATATATATATTTCATGCCAGTCTTTGTTAAATTTCTACACAAACATACTTCATTCTGTTTATTGAGATACTTATTTGGTTATTACCTGAATCCAATTGTATTTAACAGGAAATGTATAAAAAGCACTGCTGTAATCAACACTTTGCTGTTGCAGTGTGACCAGTTCGATGGTAAAAAAGGTCTTTCAAAAGTAATTAGAAATGTAAAAATAAACAAGCCAAAAGAAAGGTTTTAAATCAAGAAAAAATGTCTCAATCCTAGCTTTACTGCCACAAGGATTCAGTGAGCATCAAGTTGCGTTTTGTATTGGTGAGATGAACAGTTTTAAGAATAAATCCCAAAAGAAACAGTGGACATTTTTTCCATAGCTGTATATATATATATTCTATTTCAGTTAAAATGTTCTTTCTGTCTTTGCTGATTCTGATTTGCATTCTGTCTTTTTTCAGTGGCATGCATTTTCAGTTCCTGAGCTGCAGAACTTTCTAATCATCCTGGAGAAGGAGGAGAAGGAGAGAGTGCGGCAGGTGGAGCAGCGTTACTCTGCCTACAAGGAGAAGTTGCTACAGGCTCTGGGTCAAGTCGAGAGCAAACCGGGCTAATGTAGGACAATGAACCTCCTTCACCCCACTGAGCCAACACTGGGCCAGCCTGGAGGACCAGTAGCCCAACAGACGAACTCAAAACCTCCACTCAGGACTTTGTACAAGCTCTCAGCATGCTTCTGTGACCTTTAACCCCCAAAGATGGGCAAAGGGGATCGAGACATGACTAAGACAAAGAGGAGGTTGGAACTAAAGCTTAGTACTTCAAGAGTAATCCTTCTCTTCAGAAATGGCACACTGTTGAAAGCCCAGGAATATTTTTCTGGCAGTCATGCTTTTTGATATGAATGAGTTTCATTTTGTTGTTTTCTTTGTTTTTACATTGACCCTGTCTGTGTGTCTGTGTTTTTTTTTTACATGCTGCTGCTATTGCTGCTACTGCAAGTGTTACTTAAAGCATGACTTTCCCTTTGGTCTCTCTGCTTGTGTCTACCGCATGTCCTCTATCAGGGAATATCTACAGTATATGAAAGAGCTGAGTAGAAAAAGCACTTCCTGTCATAAAAAGGAAGTAGGGAGCCTTAAGTTTCAGAAAATATGATGCCTGCAAAATATCAGAGGACAAATAGTAACCTGGTCCACATATCAAATCCTACAGTTCATAAACAATTGTAACATGCTACTGTAAAAACATCAACTATACTGTTTATCCTGGAGATTGTCTTAATATAACTATTAATGTACTGTATTACTGATAATGGTTCACCCTGCAGCTCAATAATTCACCCCACTGAGTCAAAATATTGCTTTCAATCTATTTAAATGAAGCTCGCTGGCCACTATATATATATATATATATATATATATATATATATATATAAAGTGTTTGAATAGATCTTGGCTGCCAAGCATGTTCAGAAACAGACCTTTTGAGCTCCTCTGGCCTCTGTTTAGTCTCAAGTGCGCCACTAATACTTAATGTGCTTCAGTGATGACTGTGATACCATTGTGGGCCACGGTAAGCTTTTCTGAATCACTTCGGCTGTTAGCACATACAGTAATGCGCAAGGTCAAGCATCCAAACCACAAGCTGTATCTCAATCTGTATTACACCAAAGGAAATCAGAACAAGCTCCCTATATTGTAATTCCGAAATAAAGCTTTTATGAAGATCTTTCTGCTAATGTAAAGCGAAGTCAGTATGTCTGTGATTTGCACACCGACACAAACCACTGAGTGGTCCGCCAGTATGTACAGTAGTCAATATTATTCTGTACAGGGAAAATGAAATGGATTTAACTTAATTAGCCTATTTTTTTGCGCGTCTGCTGCATTTTGGAGGTGCATGTGAGTTGAATGTGTCTGTGACACTGAGGGAATTTATTATTTGTGAAGAACATTCAAAAGCACTGAAGCGGTTTTCCATATTGGTCGGGAATAACTGTGAACCCACAATTTGATGAACTAGGCACTGATATTTCATTTCTCTTCTTCTTTAAAAGCACATTTAAGTCTCAATCTCTTAAATGACCAAACAGGACATCTTTAGCGAGCAGATTTGTGATGGCAGAGGACTGAGTTATAATTCGGACTGGTATGTTTGTTGAGGCACTTTAAAGTCATACGTTTCCATTTGGATCATTCTGCCCATGTGCTCGGCCTGTATAATTTGATCTTGTATGGGTACAGATCCTGCTGGACTGGAAGTATCACTTCTACTCTAAGCAAGCGGCAGGGCGTTGTATGTCTGCTCAGGATGCTTTACCCTGACAGTCATGTTCCTGCTGGCAGTGCCTTTAGTCTCTGTGTAGCTTATCTTGACTGTGTACTGTACATATGCTCTAGATGTCCTTCCCTATAACTCCACTTTGAGAGAGTCCACACACATTCAGTGGCGATTGCCAGGTGCTTTCAATGTCTGAGCCATTAGGTCCATGTGGGACTTTTTGGGACTAGTGTTTAAAATGTTAAAGCGTGCGTGTGTGTGTGTGTGTGTATGAGTGTGAGTTTAATTTATATTTGGTTTAGTTTCAGTGTGTGTAAACTTGAATATGTGGACAAATCAGTACTATTGGGCAATCTTTTTTGTTTTGGAGTATCAAATGTTGAAAATGTCTTGTAAGCTGTAAATATACTGAAGAATGAAATAAAAGGTCACCCTTTTATGGTAATGAGTCTTTTTTTATTTACTTTGAAATAATAAATGAAGCAACTAACTGGGGTTATGAACAAATAAAAAATAAATGTAACTATAAATACTATTTTTGTAAATAAATATTATTGAAGTGTGTTTTACAAGTCTTTCTACTTAATTTTTTTTTCTATGGGTTAGAAGCCTTTTTTGTAATTTGTTTACAATTAATTTACTAACAATTTCTCAGTTAAGTATTTTTTTTTATTAAATATACTAACTTATTCTGTAGTTATAAATAAATATCTGTTTAGAAATAAATAGGAAACATATATACTTAAAAAATAAGCCAGCTAACATTTTATAATAATAGTTTTAATTATTATAAATATAAAATAAATATAATTTTTAAAATATAACAATAATTTAAAATGAAATACATTAATGCAAAAAAAATAACAATAAATTAGATGCACAGTATTACATTACTTTTTTACCTTCATGTTAATATTGATTATATTATGTATGTGTTTTTATATATAGGAAATAAACCAGTTTTACACCAAAACTAGTGTAGCATCAAGATTGCGCAAGTCATACACAACCAGCAGAGGGAACCCTAATCGTGTAGTTTAAATGCACGCACATCTTGTAAAAGATGCAAATATGCAAAAGATGTCCAAATATGATTTGTAATAGAGATTTATAGTACTTGTAAACTGTTAAATACTATGCATACTAAACCATATATATTTCTACGGTGCTGTGTAGCATACAAGGACGTTAAGGTGCAAGCACAATGTTTTCACAACTACTCTGTTGTGTGTAGAACAAATAAAAGCCAGGGGTCAGATTTTGTGTTCAGTATACAAGAAAAACATGCTACAGATTCAGTTGTAAGTGTAGTTTGAACTGACTCCACACTTTAAATAAACACTTACAAATCCACCTACTGTTTGAACAGCATGCCCATACATGGACAAGTCTTGCAATATTTAAGGACAAGCAGAAACTTTTTAAAGGACCGCAGTTGTGAGTGTCCATCATAATGTTAATGAGCCCTGATGAGGTGCAAGTGCTCACTCACACCCATTCAGTCTGCTACTGAGAGGTCAGCCTGAAAACAATGTCAATATGTCATCCGAAGACACAAAGATAGACAGGTTTCAGCTTCCCCTAAGACTGACGGCTAAGAATAGCATACTATGGCTGCGGTCCTGTTGTAAGCACACCCAATTTAACTCACCATATCACCCCTGTCACCCCTGCATGTGCTCTTCTGCCTGTGTTGATCTATATCTGGGCTCTAAAGAGTTTGACAACAACACCAGACTTGCCATGGCAATTTAGGATATGCGGCACAGCTTAGGATAACACTAGGTTTGGAGTGTTTTGATATTTTCCATATTTATCTCGTAATAAATCTTGTTTTAGTTTAGCCGTCTGTATTTAGTTTATGAGTATGTAATATAATACTTCAAATTTGCAACAAAAAAAAACTGCACTCCACACTGATTGAAAGTTTGCTAGGTGATGCCATCATAGTTTTTGAATACTGGGTCACAGTTGGTCTTCTTTTTTACATTAAGTTGCATATTTATTTTTAAATCTCTGTGTAAGGCCATATTTAAACTGTGAAGGGGGCACAGTGGAAGAAGATATTACATATTAGCTATTAAACCGTTTTTTTCTCTGTATGTAAGTTTGCATCTTTCCTAGTTATTGGAAATGCAAATCTAAACGTAAAAATGCAAATGCTAAACGTACCTGTGTAAAGCAAATGGTGTAAATTCACTTACAGTAAATACATTGTATTTAATAATAATAATGCACACTCCAATAATCATTTGTTTTAACATCTCTAACGGTCACTATAGTATTATTTGAAATTGTGTAGAAAATAATTATGGATAACACTTTTCAATAAGGTCTAATAGTTATCCATAGTTACCATGAGCTAAGAATGAACAATACTTCTACAGCATTATTCTTAAATAATGTTAATTTCAGCATTTACTAATGCATTATTAAAAGCAAATGTTTTGTTTAATGCACTGTGAACTAACATGAACAAACATTGAACAACTTTATTTTTATTAACTAACATTATTAATAAAGAGTGTAATAATTATAGTGTTCATTGCTCGTTCATAATAATAAATGCATTATGTTAACAACACCTTATAACCATTTACTTAATAGAAACTCTTTACTCCTTCAGACTCCAATGAAATTAATAAATTCGTTTTTTTTCTGTTTCACCATGGCCCTTTAAACGTGCCTTTTAAATCAGTTATTTTACAAAAACAAAAATAAAAAAAATTAAAAATACTTTGACTGGTATCGCTGAGCTGCATAACTAATATTTACATTCTCTTGCAATTTTCTTCCAGTCTAAAACCTCTTAGGGTAAAAAAATAAAAATAAAAGCATGGTGTAATCGTCATTGCTTAAATCCAGTTTCGTTTTGTTTATGTCTTGATTTAAACTCCCTCTGAAGTAAACAGTCCCATTTTGGCTCAACAGGCACTTTCTTTGTATCTAAGCCCAGTTGTTAAGGTCTGAAACTAAAGGAAGTTCGAGCCAGAATGGCGTTGTTTTGGCCGCGCCCCAGGCAGTCCCCCTGTTTGATGACGTCGCGTTGGGCGAAGCTGAAGACGCTCTTAGCAACAAGCTAAGAAACCACACATCTGATCGCGCACCATTACGAGACGGAACCCTCGTCCAAAACACTCAGAGGATTCGCCAGAACACTCGTTTGACATCTCGGAAAGTGTGTGGAAGGGAGTGTGAGTTAATTTGACTTCCTTGTTTTTATAATGAAAGCAAGGTAGGCTTGTACTATCCGGGAATGAGGAAACGTTAGCCTGAGCTTTAGCTGCCTGCTGGACCGTGTGCTCGGGCTGGGATGACTCTTCTGTTCAAACCAACAACACCAAATTTAAGAGAGGGGAAGAGTGGAGGTAATAGACATCGTTTTAATGTTTGGACTCAATCTCACCGCGCTTTAGAGAGACCGTTTGTCATGACGGAAACGCTTTTGTGTCCCCTGCAACTTTGAGTCTTCTTCATCATCGTCATCATCATCATCATTATTATTATCGAGGACGACCGCTTCTCACCACCATTATATGGTTTCTTCTGATGCATTTGCGAATTTATGCACATCTAGCTCTATGGGTTCGGATCTTCTTGCTGGAAATACAGATACCTCTGTTACTACTTCTCCAGACTTTCAATACAGGTGGTCAAATTGATAAGCCTCGTGAAAACAGCTTAAAGGGGATCATGCCTGAACCCTTCAGCACTGTGAAATCGTCTATCTAGCCTCTGAACGTCTGACAAGCTTCCCCACGGATATGAGACTCCGTTGACTTTCTAATAATCTCGCTAGAAGGACATTGCTTTGTTGTTTTGGATGGATCTCGCTTCAGTGAAAACATTTTTCGGAGCAAAAAGAAATATTTGATGTTGACTGCATGCAACCATGATGATACTGAGCAGAAAACCAGATGGCCCCATAACTGCAGGTAATTATATCCATATGAAATGTAATATCCAGCTCTGTGTGTTTGCTGTGGCTGCTCTTGTGAAGACTGTTCGAGGACAGCCGATAACTGTTGTGAATGCACCATCTGTTTTAATCATTTTTTGTTAATGTACTAAAGTAAGGACGTTTGAGCAATCGCATCTTTCTTTCTTTTTAATTTCCAGCTTATAAAACTGTCCCGTGTATGTCAGCAGCGAAATGCATCGGACGGTGAAAACAAAAGCCCCAAATTATGTACATATTAACGGTTTATTGAATTGACAACTCACTGAGCTATAGTAACAGGATCCAAATATTAAAAACATGTATGGTATGTGAGGGTTCGTGCAGTTGCACATAAATCAAAATGGCAAGATTTAGTTTATGATGTTTTATACCATTCTTATTTCATCAACCGTGTAGTAACCCAGCCTACCGGATCCATTATTTTAAAGGGAAGCTCCTCCCAAACATGACATATCTTTTACTGTTTACTCGCCTTTATCTTCTTCAATGCAATCATTCATCTAATACGTAACTTAAAAGAATATGTTTGTTAAATGAGTCCGTGTTCTCTTTTTTTTCTGTCTGTACAATAAAAGCCAATAGGGTTTAAAACATCATTATACTTTCATTGTACAGAAAAATAAACATTATTCGAAACATCTACGTTTGCGTTCCACGGAAGAACCAAAGTCATGCAGATTTGGATTGACAAACTCTCATTTGTGGACGGAATTTGCCGTAAGGCAAAAGTGGTCTAGGTCATTAAGACGTTTTAATAACGTAATCGGAGTTGTGGAAACTGCTGAAACTGAAATGAGTCATGAAGCTTGGTTTAATATGTAGCCACCTGCTGTGTAGCGTGCTCAAGGAACTGTCTGTTGTCTAGCGCACCTGCAACTTGGTTACATACCTCCCTAAGGGGATTTGTGTTTCTCAGATGGGAACATTGTATTTTTTTCTTTTTCTCCTTATGTTTGTGGAATAGAAATCCTCATTTATGTAATGGTTGTATTGGATGATGATCAGGAGGGTGAATTAATATTTTGCTTGTGGATTTCACAGTCTAATCCCAGGCTCATTTTCACTCTTTCTTTACAGCTCGGCACGGTGACAGTCTGTATGACTCCTACATGCGCACCGATCACATTGTGAACCAGGACTCTGATGTGAATGGTCAGAGTCCCTCTGGACTGCCCCTTCTCCCCAAACACACTGTAAGTTCTGACTTCCACTTCCCCCAGATTCTCTCAGTTTTAGTGAGCACTAAAAATTTCCCTAGTGCTGGCGTGAACAGTTCTAAAGAACACGATTAAATTCTTCAGAACAGCTTGAAAATCGAACCCACTGTGAGGTCTTTAGTATATTCGTTTTTCGATCTCTGATCTTTGAGCTCAGTATGTTCGAATATTTCTTCACCCCCTAAACACATGCTCTGCAGCCACTTGTGCATATCGGAATGTCACACATTTAGGCGAGCCTCATTCTGATAGTGGTACAAGTTACATCTGCAGCACATCAAGTCTGTTTATTGTGCCTCACAGCATGTGTATCACATCGTTCAATAAATAAACCATGATTTAATCAAATTTCTATTTTCATGGTGAGCAAATACACCAAAACAATATCAGGTGTTCAAACTGAACAGATGAAGCCTTTCAGTGAGGTTCGTGTAGCTTACAGTATGATACGTCAACGTGGGACCGGAGATGATAAAGGATATGATAATCCGATTCTCCACTGTACTATTATGCAATAAGTAATTCTGCGTATGTGTTGGATCTGGTGACATTATTTTCAGTAATGAGACTATAATCGCTTCTTCGCTTGTTACTATACTGGACTTCTGTGATCATAAGGACAAGAGCAATGTAATTGTTTTTTACACTCAGTGAATAATTAACTAGCAATCAGTCTTCCGTAAATATTCAATAAACAATCCGGGAGGGGACGACTTTGATTTTCTGGCATTTGAGGTACAAGCAATCATGGCAGCTTCCAGTAGTTCCAATCATTTATTTAGCTACTGACACAACAGATTTCAATTAGGTCATGTACTCCTTGTTTAGTTCACCAACCACAACCTTTTTGTTGTTATTGAACAGCTGATTCATTTGGCTGTGTAGTATCTTTCAGTTCCCTACACACTGGTATCTATTTATGTCTCACTCCTTGGAACTGCCCTTCCATGCCCCCTCCTCCTCCAAAACAACTGGCACACTCTACTAGGCACCTTATAATTTTATCTACATGACCTAATTTTTTGTCCTTTGCTTTCTTCTTGTTCTATATGCAGAGGCAAAAAGGCAATGTCTTGGCCTCAACTATAAATCTTTGATAGTGGAATCTTAAATAGGAATAGGACTTGGAGCAGTTATGGTACATTAAACATCCTGAATGCGAAAGATGGTTCCTCTATTCCCATTCACTTAGGAAAGCCCACTGTGACTGGCATAAGCGACTGCTATTTATAACATTTTTAGTGCATATTTAATGATATGGTTAGGTCTAGTGGCAATTCCTCAACCGTGGCAAGAATTCTTTCCAAGCGCCGTGCTAAAATTATTTGTTTGGGACTGTTACGGTGAAGTTTCTAAATGAAAATTTTCACATTGTTTGTTTTCCCAGTCTACTGAAATGCGGTTAGTTCTGTATTTAAATTGCATTTCTGTTTTGTTTTAAAGCGTTCACTGTGTTAGCAGGTCTAAACAATTAGACTCCTAGCTTGCCTTTAAAGGTGTTCCTGTATCCTGTTAGAGTATAAATGTGACATCCTGTTTCACCAGTTTTCAGTTCACGTTCCAGTAAGACTGCAAAGACTGTGTCTGGCATTCTCTGTCGCCACAATTATCACTCATGCATCAAACCCCTCCACTGGTCTCATGTTATTCCCAGGGTTACTCGGCAGCTGATCAATTCTGCACGTTTGCACTATTGATTGTTTAACACTGGTCTGATAAAACCTCAGAGCTGCAGTACATAGATTTTTCAGTTCTACGCAGAAGCAGTAAAAGGAAACCTCTCTTTGATTGTGAGCATCCATTCAGCTGAAACTGTTGCTTTTTTTTTCTTTGGTGAACCTCATTTTTGTCTTCTACAACTTGATGTAGCTGTTTGACACACTGCTAAAATCTCCTTTTTCTTTTTGAAGGGTGTGAACAAACCTACAATGAAGGATCACCAAGCAATCCGCGGAGGACAGGTGAAAGTGAAGTATGTTTACGAAGACACCTACAACCGCAAACTTAATGGTGTTAGCCAGCACAATGGCACAAGCCAAGTACCAGCTAAACCCCAGCCTGCAATCTCCAAAGAAAGAAGCGTGGACAGCAACAGCTCTGTGAAGTCCTCGGAGAGCTCAACAAAAATCACAAAGCTGGGTAGCCCAATGAACCCAGATCAAGCTCTCAAGCAATACCGGCAGCAGCTGACAACCTTGGAGCAGCAGGAGATCCACAACTATCCTGAGATCTATTTCCTGGGACCAAATGCCAAGAAGAGGCAGGCAGTAGCTGGGGGCAACAACAATAGTGGATATGATGATGACCAGGGAGGATACATCCACGTACCTCATGACCACCTTGCCTATCGCTACGAGTTCCTCAAGGTGATCGGCAAAGGTAGTTTTGGACAAGTGGCGAAGGTTTACGACCACAAGTTACAGCAGCACCTTGCCTTGAAGATGGTGCGAAATGAAAAGCGTTTCCATCGGCAAGCTGCCGAGGAGATACGGATTCTGGAACACCTGAAAAAGCAAGACAAGACAGGCAGCATGAACGTGGTTCACATGTTGGAAAATTTCACCTTCCGTAATCACATATGTATGACTTTTGAGCTGCTTAGCATGAACCTTTACGAGCTTATCAAACGCAACAAGTTCCAGGGTTTTAGTCTCCCACTGGTACGCAAGTTTGCACACTCTATTCTCCAATGCCTGGAGGCTCTTCATCGCCATAAGATCATCCACTGTGACCTGAAACCTGAGAATATCTTACTGAAGCAGCAAGGCAGGAGTGGGATCAAAGTCATTGACTTCGGCTCCAGCTGTTTCGATCACCAGCGTGTCTACACGTACATCCAGTCCCGCTTCTACCGTGCGCCTGAAGTCATCTTAGGATCACGATATGGCATGCCTATAGACATGTGGAGCTTTGGTTGCATTCTGGCGGAGCTGCTTACTGGATATCCTCTCTTTCCTGGTGAAGATGAAGGTGACCAGCTGGCCTGCATGATGGAGCTACTAGGTATGCCACCTCAGAAACTGCTGGAACAAGCCAAGCGTGCCAAGAACTTTATCAGCTCCAAAGGCCACCCACGCTACTGTACGGTCAGCACACTTAGCAATGGCAACGTAGTCCTCAACGGAAGCCGTTCTCGTCGAGGAAAAATGCGAGGTCCGCCAGGAAGCAAGGAGTGGGGGGTGGCCCTCAAAGGCTGCGACGACCCCACGTTCATTGACTTTCTGAAGAAGTGTCTGGATTGGGATTCTAGTACTCGAATGACACCAGTCCAGGCCTTAAGACACCCCTGGCTCTACAAGAGACTGCCCAAGCCCATACCTGGTGGAGAGAAGTCCACAGCACCCAAACGGATCACCGAGCACAGCACCTCTTTCCCTACTATCATCTCCAAGGTACCCCCTGTCATGGGCTCAACCAACAACAAACTGCGGACCACCATGATGGGGGACTCCACTGGAAGTATACCTTTTCGCACAGTGCTGCCGAAGCTTGTTTCATAGAGATTCCTTAGCTTTTCAGGGATAAAGACAAATGTAGCAGTTTTAGAAGTGAATTGTTTTTCTGTTTTGGTTGGTTTTTCTAAACGAGTGTCAACTCAAAAGTTTCAATTTTTAATGAAGATTAACAAGCAAAAACAATTTTATACAACTATACTGTTTTTTTTTATTTTTTATCAAATGGCCTTCAGCGTGTAAAATGCAAAGTTGACATCAGGGCTGTTTTATTTACACCTTGGTCTTGAATTGAGTGCTGTTGATTGGAGTGGGTGAAATTTTGATGCTGACTGCTCATCCTGTCCTTTCTGAAGTTTACACTACTTTGCTCAGACAAACCTACAACGTTTGCATCTCTAAGGGCTGTTTTGCTTGTAACCCAAAGGGCTTAGAATGGATTTTTACAGTTAGGAAAAAATCAGACTGTAATTTTCATTTAAAATAATTTTAATATGTCCAGTTGGTGGTTTAAAGCCCATGTTATCATCATAATGATAATTCAGAACAGTATCCTCCCTCAGTCACTTGCATCCCAGTGCGAGCTCAAACTGTGTTTATTATTTGAGAAGCTATTGGTTTAGATAAGTTACTCTAGAACAAGATGAAGAAAGTAATTTGTTTGCAAGTGGTAGACCAATACAGGCCCCAGTGCTTTCTGATGGCCATGCCTATTCTTGGCGTGCGGTGAGAGAGATGGGTTCTCTTTCACAAGTGTTGTAGGAATGTGCTTTGATCAGTGATGTTTTGAAAGATATTTGTCAGGTTTCACTTGAAGGCAACAGGCAGTATCATGTGTTTGTCTGTACATGGTAGTGTTTGTTTCCTCTAAACTGCTGGTGGGGGGAAGGGAATTGTAGGCAATGTTTTCAATAACAGTGTGCTGTTTGCACTGAGTAAAGATACTATAGCTAGTGTGAGGACTTCATAAGCATATACAAAATACTAGCAAACAAAATGCTAGTGAACTTCACCCAGTCATTTTTAATGTTTGGATTTTTTTTTGTTTTGTTTTTTGTTTTTGCCATACTTAATGTGAGAGAAAATATATAAAAAAATCCCCAACATGACTAAATATATAATGCAGGATATTTGCCCTCCCCCAGAGCTTAGCATCAGTACATAGAGGGTTTAATTTCCGGTGACTTGTTGAATTTATAGTCTAAAATATCTCTTCATAGTGGCCTATTTTGTTCCCTTTCACTCTTAGGTTTACAGGAGACTCTTGTTCTTTATACAGCGAGCACGCAGCACATTCACCCACCCACAATGGCTCTGGTCAGTGTCTGCACTTTGAGTATTTGTCCATGTGAAACCACTATCAGGACAAAAAACAATATATGCATTTGGTTGTTCCGAACGTTGTTGTATGATCTAACGTAAGCATGTTTTTTGACACTGCCTCACTCTTTCTAGCTGTGAATTGAACACATAATGTTTAGAAGCTAGCTGTTGCAAGGTAAGACACTAATCTGCTAAAGGACTGTGAAAATGAGTGGCGTGTGCAGAGCATCTGTGCGATACCTGGACCAAGTGGATTCCAGGCAAGTAGTTGTAAAAGTCCTCTTAATTGGAAAAACAACATTGTCTTTTCACCCCTCTTTCTCAGGTTTTAACCTTCCTTTAGGGTTTAATGGACATTTATATGATTCCACATACAAGGTGGTGATGGTGATGATTTGGCTCTCAATAAAGCTGGGTTTTAGAAAACAACATAGCTTTAGAGATATTGGTGCTCGAATTAGACTATAAGCTCCGGTCCTCTATGGTGTCTTTGTCCGTTTGTAATCATTTTTGGGTTCGTATGTGGTCTCCTGCAAAGTTTGAGTTCTGCGTGTTCTTGGAATACATCAGGGAAAAGTGTCCAGGCTAAAGTGGTTTTAGTGTTGTTTTTCTACCTCTTTCTTGCTTGTATGCTCTTTCCTCCGTCTTGTATGCTGTAGAGAGTTCTCTACCGCACAAATAACAGCATCTCGCTCAAGATCTTTCTGCTTAACTTCGACTTTTCTGCCTGTTTGCGTTATCCTGAATTTTTCACCAAAGCACGCGTTTACTTGGCTGTCTCTTTGTTGTTCGTCTCGGTGCGTGGACCCCTCGGTTTGGGGGAATCTAGTCTTGTGCCTTTAACTGAACACACTTGACTAAGTCAGCGCTAAGCACGGGATGATTAATGTTTCTCTTCCAGCTTTAATGGTCAGGTTTTTGTATTGCTTTTAATTCACCCTTTTATAGAGTTTTTACTGTTGCCCGTGTTTTAAAGAGAAGTGAACGAGATAATGAAGTCATCTTCCTTCTAACTTTTTCTCTTGGCTGTTGGAAATGTGGTTCAGAGCATGATAATCACAGAACGCATGAAAATAAGTGGTATAGTAAAAGAGGATTAAATGACAAGATTTAAATAATGATGACGTGTGTAAGTAAACAAACAAGCTTGTATTAGTTTCTTTTCTAAAAAAAAAAAGAAAAAGAAATAAAATCAGTTATTACCAGTCTTTTGTTTGAAATGTGTCTTTTTTCAAATGGAAATTGTTGTCTTGCCCCATTAAGGATGGTGTAAACTGAAATGTCAGCTTTTCTACTTTGTAACTATATGTCACAGATGAATCATCATTCATTCATGTCATGACTCGGGTGGAAATAGTAAAATATAGCAGATTTTCCCATCATTAAACCCATGTACACCCATAATCTCATGAATTAGCTTCTGGATAGTACTTCCTGTATTTTAACCAGTTTTAACCTCTTTATCTGCCACTCATATGTTTAAACACTCACATTACGATAACCATCCAAACCAAAGAAAATTTTATAATATGTTTGAATTCCTGTTATACTGTATATTTTTGCAGGTGCCCTCTAGTCATAAATTAATTTATTTTCCTACATAATACAAAAACAAAAGTGGTAAAATATTTGAATCTTAGACCTTTCCAATGATACATGGTTTGTTATGATTAGATGCAATGTAGTGAAGTAAAGACTAAAGGGAGCATGCTTCCAAAGTGCAATACACAGTTATATGGAATTCTGAACAATAAAGTTTAAGTGTTGTTCCATGGCAAACTTTAGTCAACTATCAGCAGGCTCCTCAACAATGTTGGAATTTGCACTAAAACATCATTACAGTTTGTATGAACATTACTTGCATACTTGTGTTATTATTTATGACACATAACTTCTAGAAGTCACGATTGGTCTTTGCGTGAAACTCTCTTGTCCAAAGTATTCAAGAGGTGCTTTGTACAGGTCTGTAGTTTTAAAACACTCATGTAAACAAGTCTGGCCTCATTTTGAATACTGATGCTATAAACAGCAGTTCACATTATAAACCATGTAAACAAACGGGAGCATCACCTGGAATTCTAACAACATATCTGAATATGTGTTCAAGAGGAAATCAAATCAGGCGGCTTGTTCCTAGTAATCTAGTTCATGCGGATTTGGTTGTTATGTTGTCAATTGCTTTAAAGACTGCTGATGTTTCGTCTTGTCCTCATGTTCCTCATCTTTATAAAACTAAAACTATAGTTCAAAATGACAGTATTGGCTTAGCTGAATGTTCAAATTTTATAGATTATCCCAGACAAAAAAGTAGGTCAAAGTGATGTGGAGAAACAACAGGACACTTGTAAACAGTAACCGGAGGTCTGGATATATTCAAAATTAGACATTGCTATATGAGGCAATATATGAATGTGTGTTAGCTAGACTGAGATCTCGTTCAGCCTCAACTGAAACTTGTTGAAACTCCCCTGAGGGCAGCAGCAGAGAAGGAAAACCGGTCGGTTGGTATTTACATATGATGAGCTCATAAACATACCACAATATTTACATGGTAAAAGCGGAAGTGTCCTGTATTGGAGTAACAGGGAAAATACTTTAACAATTGTTTATTCCAATATCTCACTTAGTCATGGTATATTTTTTCATTTAGGTGATTTTGAGAATCTAGGTACATCTGTGGAGGTGAAAATATCCAAATCGATGCAATCACCCTGAATGTAAGTATTATATGTAAAATAATTCTCCAAACGTAGAATTCAGGAGAACTTAATCAAATTCACCCCTCTTTTTCCTTCCACCCACTTCTGATTTTCCTGAATGAGCTTTGAAACATGTTTACCTAACCTCACGAAAGCAGACATGTCTTTTGTCGATCTTCAAATGAAATGAAACCAGTTTGATCTTATGCTATGTTAGGTGTAGCAGTGTTCCTTCGTTATCAAAAGCTAACACAGAGTAAGCTTTGTGTACCTAAAGTATGGAAGTAGGAAGTATCTCATTCGACATGCATCTGATCATTTTGTATGAAAAATTTATTTACATTAAAACAATTCAATAAAATGTTACCCAAATGCACTCTTTAAAAAAAGGTGCTTCACAATGCCATAGAAGAACCTTTTTGCCTAAATGGTTCCATAAAGAACCTTTAACAGCTGAAGAATCTTTCTGTTTCACAAAAGGTTCTTCAGATTATAAATAAGTACAAGATATTTTTTTTAAAAGAACCTTTGATTGAATAATTCTTTTATGGTATCGGTCGGAAGAACTACTTAAAGCACCTTTATATTTAAGAGTGTGATGTGTATGTTGTATAAGCTGCTGTTGGTAACTAGCATAGTGCTAAAGCTAACAACAACACATCTTGCCTGAGATTTCTCTAATCATAAATAGAAAGAATACATAAATAGTAGAAATAAAATACTCATGTTATATTTAACATGATACTACCCTTTGAATTTGTATATGTCCCGTTTACTGAGACAAGTGACATTCATGCGATTAATCAGAGCAGTTGTGTGACTATAAAATCCTGTCTGGGGCAAGTCATGACCATCCTTTCACCAGACTTTAGCATGTTCAAACAGGCTCAAAACAACACTGCGCCAAGGTAGCCACTCGTTCTCATCAAGATTTAGGGACAGAACTGTTCTGCTAGAAGCGAGCAGATTAAGTCAATCCCATTAAGTATCCAACACACTGAACGTATGACATATGGACACGTCGGTGGCCAGGCACAGCTTGAATGGTCCAAGTAGTCGCATCCTCCCTCCCTTCACCCTTTGTGTCAGGGACAGTCTTCCAGCCTGAGGGTTTTACAAAGACTTAGTCCTGTAGCCATATGGAGCCTTCACGGGGGATTGTAGACCAGCCGTTGTGATGAGCGTGTGACCATTCATTAATGTTAATGTGGAGGAAAAACAATCTAAGGGGCTATTTAAATAAAATGCGTTTTTGAATTTAAAAATGTGAGCCGAATGCTAGTGGAATGACAAAATAAGTTTTAGGTTGAGCTTAGAAAGCAGTCTTATCACCTTTTCAAACCTTATAAGGGTGTACTCGCACCATGGTTGCCGTGAACTACACTCGAGTACGATTGTCCCCACTCCCCACTCCCCCTGTGGCCTGCACTCACATAGGGTTTTAGCATTCGTGCCGGGGCACTCTTATGTCATTCTTGGAGTCCATCGCTCTGTTTACTTTTATTGATAGTAATTTTGAGTAATTTGGTCTGCGGTGGTCCACAGCCCTCTTACAGCCTATTGTTAAACAAATATTGCACCTCTGCCGTAGACCAAAGCGATCCTTTCCCTGATGTTGGTTTTGAAGCGTCGCAAAAACGTGACGTCGTGCATCCTGTTCTGTGCTCCAGCACGGTTAGCGCTCACACTACATGTGAACTGTGCTCTGGCACACCATTTCCAATTGGACTATTGTTTGTTGTGTTGGTGAGCAAAGAAAATTTTCCACCTAGGTGGACAATAACATTTTACAATACACTGATAGGAAATGGTAGATAAATGACACTGGTTCTTCAATTCAGATTGGTTAATCACAGTGTTGCTCCAGGGTCAACAAAAATGTTGATCCAGGAACATGTGGCACTTGGTAAAAACAGGTTCTGCGTTTGTGGTCTACACTCTCCCAATTTAATTTGCGATATGAACCATAAATAATTTCCTGGCATTAATATTGTCATCTATTACCATACTAACATTGTCAGAGTGTTGTTATGATAGAAATACGAATGTTTGTAAATTGTGTCCTCATGCAGAAACATTGTGTGGGTTTTCTCTGAAAATGATTTCATGAAACATTCTGCACAAATGATACAGTTATGTTATGATACAGCGACTTTAGGATAATTCAATAAACGATAATCTCAAGAAAAACATCGTTTTTGTTTATTCATATTCGTCACGCGCTTCATGCTTTTGCATGCACTGCTTTCAGAGAATGTTATTAGCTGTGGTATGTTGTGTTTCAAAGTCACACAATCCTTGGTTTACAAGCACAAGACAAGACTGAACCCATTTAGTTCTTATAAAGGCATTAAATGAGGAAGATTTATATATACAGTACTGTGCAAAAGTCTTAGGCCTCTAGTATTATCACCAGCAAAAAACGGTCTGTTATTTCTATCTTTTGCGGTAACGTGTCAGATGGAAAAATCAGTTCAATCAGTTCCAAACATTATTTTTGTTACTAATTGTAATAATGCAGTGAGATTATTGTCTGCACAAGGAGTCTGACAACAGCCAGTGCTCCACACAGAGATCTGATCTGATCATCAACCAGTCGGTCTGGAATGACATGAAGTAACAGACAACAGACACACTGAAACAGACTAAATCCAGAAGAACTGTGGCAACGTCTCCAAGATAAAGAAAAAAAACCTACCTGGAAATCTACCTGAAAAACGATGGGCAAGTGTACCTCGGAAACAGAAGCTGTTTTACCAAAAGCTGTAATAACAAATATTTATTTGATTTAGTTAATAGTTAATTGATAAATGAAATCTATTTATGGCATTATTTTTGAAAGCATCCTCCTCATTTTACAGCGTTTTTACGAGTGTCTAAAACTTTGAACAGTTCTGAAGCTTTGTAGGTAGGTTTTTTTTTATCTTGGAGACGTTGGCACAGTTCTTCTGGATTGAGTCTGTCTCAGTTTGTTCTGTTACTTCATGTCATCCCAGACAGACTGGATGATGATCAGATCAGATCTCTGTGTGGAGCACTGGCTGTTATCTGACTCCTTGTGCAGACAATAATCTCATTGCATTATTACAATTATTGACAAAAATAATATTTTGAAATGTAAACTGATATTTCCAACTGACACGCTACCGCAAAAGATAGAAATAACCCACTTAAAACCATTTTTTGTTCGTGAAAATACTAGTGGGCTAAGACTTTTGCACATACTGTACATTTTTTTCTCTGACATTTTTCTCATTCTGATGTGAGTTAGTTTTATAGACCCCATTTTGAAGCCCACCATTGCTAAAATGCAGGGTTTATACGCTTGTTAGCTTGAGGTGATCTATTGAAAAGGGCTAGAATGGAACAACTGCATCAGTGACACACAAGCACATATTATTGTGTGCCCACCTGGATCTTAGTAATAGTCATAGTGACGTCTTTCATGTCAACTGAATGAAATGCATCAGAGCAAATTGAGTCACTGATGTATCATTAAGTTTTTGTGAACTACATTCCCACAAAAATGCTCCTGTAAAACATGACTCTGTTCTTTGCGACAGAAAAAGTTGTGAGAATCGGACTGGTAAACATTTATGGAAGCCTGTTGATCAAGAATTAAGGCCGAACAACAGGCCTGGGAAGTCCTAACTTGAAGCAGCTCTTCTAGCGAAAAAGTTTTAGGATTGACAAACTTGCTAAATAGGAATCATTCATCTGCGGTATGTGCTACTTGACAAAAGCATGAGTGTGTCTGCGTATATGCCCTCATTGAACTTCTTTTGTTTCCATTCTGATAATGTTTTGAGCTGCATGCTCTATTGGGTGGGAGGAATACTTTATTAAAGCTCAGCAACCTTTGCTCCGCCCTGCCCCCCCTCACAAAGGCACTCGTGCAATTGCAGTCTAACACATGTCCACACAAGCCACGCACAGGTCCCCACAACTGTGGTGGCAAACAGTTTGAAAGGTGGGGCTGCATTTTAGGAACATTTGTCCCACAACCCGAACATTCCACATTCCAGAGCAGCGGCCAGAGCCACAGTAACAGGAGCGCTGCTAGTGGGTCAGGATGGGCCGATGGCTGGCACACAGACGTGGAAGAAGCAGCTATACTTATGATGAGGGTGGCCTACTTATATTACCCTAGCAACAGGTCAGATGTGGGAATCTCATAAGAAAAAAATCTAAATCAAAAAGAAAAAAAAAGAGAAATACTACTTTAAATTAGTGTTGTCAAATGATTAATCATGATTAATCGCATCCAAAATAAAAGTTTTTCTTTACATAATATATCTATTGATGCTGTGTTTATTTATTACGTTTATTTTAAACACCAGGAACACACACACATTCAGTATATATTTTGAAAGTATTTACATGTAAATGCAATTATATATTTATTTTCTTATATCTGAAATTATATCTAAATATA
>JAUYWG010000045.1:13409740-13448536 GCA_034779775.1 Enteromius afrohamiltoni
GTATTTTTATATACTTAATAAATATACACAGTACATACAAATATACTATGTAAAGAAAAACTTTTATTTTGGATGCGTTTAATCACGATTAATCATTTGACAGCACTACTTTAAATACAACTTTTAAATGAAATAGAAGGCAGTTTTTGGTATAACCACCTAATTTCCAAATTCAAAGATATACTGTTTTAAATGTCATTGTCACGTTGTCATTTCTAAAACATTTTTAATGTGCGGCTACAAGACCTGTATAAGTTACAGCATGTATGTATATACATATTTTTAACATAAGTTTTTCATCTAATGTGAAGAGTTGTAAATGTAAATTCTGTTTCAAAGTTTAAAAGCTCAGTTAATAATAACACTACCTTTGGTGTTCTTTATCTTATCCGTGTTTTTGCTTTTCTGGATGAACTTCCTCATTCATCTGTGTCTTGACTTTGTTTTTCCTATGACTCTTATGCTCTGTCTCGACCTGTCATCTGTTTTTTTGCTGATTTGTTTATAGCTGAGCTCAGCAGGCCTCAGACAGCACTGAAATAGCCCATGACCCCACAGTCTGCCTGGAGAGCAGCAAAACGTTCCTCTTTGGGATTGTCAATCTTAGGAGTGTCTGCCTGGGAACCCCATATTTTGTGCCTCATTATGACAACTTATTTCTAAGGGAATAATAATAATTTATAAACCCCCTCCCCAATCTGACAGTGTTGCCTGAGATAGTCTTTAAAGAGTCCTGTGATGCAACTCTCTCAAGTAGCCCTCTATACCCTACATGTTCAAACACACAAGCAAGAGAAATCAACATCCAAGTCAAGGTATCTTTGTCATGTTTATGTTATATTGGGTAAAATAAAAAACACAAAGATGGACAGCAGACCTGTATGGAAAAGGGAGTATTGACTGCAGCACAATGAATTATGGCTGACCTTTTAATGCACCTTTTAGTGGACATAGTGACTGCAGTATATACTGCTGTTTACAAAAGAGAAAGAACTGTTGGACTGCAGCTCCTGTTCCCTTTTAGGGAAGGTTTTGTTCTAAAGTAGTGCTGTGAAAATTGCTGTTAGCATCCCGTGAGTGGCCTACTTTCTCTCTGGGCAACCTTTTTGTTCAGAGTGTGCTCCATAAAGATGTAATTAGGCTATGAGTCTTGTGCAGTTTATCCAGGGTCTTCATTCAAATCAATTTATTGCAAAGTACACTTAATGAAGTGAACATTGCTGGATGTTGTTGGTGATATTTATGTGTCTGATAGTTGTCAGTATGATTTCCAAATTATGTGAAGGCGTTTGAGGGAAAAGGGTAAATCGAATTACTTTTAAGACACATTTTTAAGACACAGAGGCTGTGTAAGTTTGGGATTCAGCTGTGCCACATACAGAGTAAGAGACAAAAACACACTGGGGTCATGATCAACAAACAGATTTGAAATTCAACACTTGGTTTATGCCGGACTTGACAAATAAATGTAAAAATGTGACACACAATGCAGCCTTTTTACACTTTAAAGTAAACTTTCTACTTTAAAATTGTGTATAATTCAATGTGTTACTTGCTATTTGTGGAACTTAATAACTGAAGTTAATCCTACTCTATTTTGTCTTAGCCATGGACATGTTGGGAACAAAAAATCGTAAAACTTGCCATTTGTAAATAGTGCTAAATTATTTCTGCTGTATTTATTTTACTGTGCATTTATTTTTTGTACATTTATATCACCTTTTAAGTGCATAAATCTGCCTTTTATAAATTATTAATTATTTTAAAATAATTATTGTGCATCTTCATACGCAATAAAAGTCAAACTGACTCCAGTCTGCAGCACATTGTGCATGGACATTGTCTCATTGCACAGGAAGCTTGTTGCTTAGTATTACTGTTGTTAGGTAAACAGGTTATTTGTAGCCAGTGTCAGATTTCAGTTGGGAGGCTGCTATGCAGAAAAACCATCCCGGACAAGATTACAGGTGACTTTCGGTCCTGCCTTTCCCCTGTGGGAAGATTTGTCATCCCTGTGGTTCACAAATACACAGGAGAGGTGGCTTGTTCTTATTAATAATATGAATAATAATGAATTATTATGTGTTTTGATGCTTAAGAAACATTTCAAGAAACAACCCTTTATGAGGGTTTGCAATTTAGGTAGGAAGGATTTGATTGGGCAGGAGTAACGAGGAGATTGATTGGATAAGCGATGCAGCCATGCTCGATTCGTCCAGCGCTTCCTCCCAAAATCTGTTATTTGCAAAACGTCACTTTGCTAAAGTTGCTGCTTGGGCTGTTGTGGAGTTCATTCACATTGTTTAATGTATTGTAAGTGTTGGCAGTGACATAACCTAGAAACAATGTGAATGAAGGGTTGCAACGAACACCACAACAGCTTAAGTAGCAAATTTTGCAAAAAAAACAACAACAACTTTTCACTACCATTACTTTTGGCTAGGACTGTACAACGAAGAAAAAAACTTACTTGTTGGAGATCAATACATCTGTTTTGTCATTAACACATCATGTTCAGTTAGGGTCAAAGATGTGGGCATTTTTATTTATAGTATATATTATTTTTTCTATGAAGTTGTCAGATTAGGATAACTCCTCCTCTAAAACTCCTCTCTCCAAAATACGCTTGGAATTTTTTGAAGGAGAAATTATGAGTGTGTTTGTATCTGTGTGTGAGCGTGTTATCAGATGTCTGTGTTTGTTGTCTTTCTTTGTTGTATACGAGCAAATGGTGAAAGAAGCTCAGGCTTTCTATGGCCAGGCCTCCTGCTGAGCAGCTGTTAGCATGCTGAAGGAGCAGCTCAGCTTTGTTCTCCTACCACACTAACCGCTGAGTGCTTCCCGTGTCAGCAGGACTGGGCTCAAAGCAAGGCCTTGAAGGACTCTATATCCGTCTGCTCATGACAGGGTGTTGTTTGCAAGTCTTCTTTTCCACTGATCCAAGATCGGTTTTGTGGCAAATATTATACTGATTAATACAGTTATTTGGGTCAGCGCAGCTGTTCTTGGATCAGTATAAAAGGAAACGAGGCAGCAGTCAGGTCAAGGTAAGTGAAGGACTCCTGTTCATCTGCTCCGTCAGTACCAGAGCAATTACAGACACTTGATCAGGGATTAAACACCCATCACAAGCAGATTAAAGACCAAACAAACATAAAAATGCCATTGTACAGTATATTCTGTTAAATCCGTTTTGAGAAAGTATTAAAACTCATATTTTACTTACAGTAGGTTAAATGCAATGCAAAATACTGAACTGTGTGTTATTTACATTTATTAATGTAGCAGCTTTTGTCCATATACATGTTTAGTCATAAATACTTCTACAAAATAAACATTAAAATAATTGTTGAATCCTTTTTAATTTTGCACTGATAAGGGACAGCACATACTATTACTTGAACAGTTTATACATAGAAAACACTTACATTTTAGATTCATCAAAACTATTAGCAGCTATTACAGCTCTGGATAATCTGAATATCCGAGCTATCAGTTTATTCAAACATTGACTCTATGTTACTCCAAGCCTCCTGAAGATGATACTCACTGTCTGGACACTTCTTACGGACATCATGGTCCAGGTCCTCCCATAGTAGTTCAACTTTGACATGTATATATTGCCATTATTATGTAATCAAATTGAAAATTTTAATTGCTGGTGTTCAATGATAATCTCAAGTTACTTTAATGTACAGTATTTGCATCAAAAAATAATAAGGATTTATACTGATATCATACCACGCTTTGTCAGGTGTTTCCAAACTTTTGTAGGGCAGTGTATGTAAAATGTCCTTCTCTCTCTCTCTCTCTCTCTCTGTATATATATATATATATATATATATATATATATATATTTCAATTCATGTGACAATGCAATGCATGTGCATGTGAGTTTTCCAGGCCTGGAAGTCACAGTTTTAAATATCCCTGACATTTCCAGGTTTTCCATGTGCAAACACTGAATAATCCTCATACACATCTGAAGTGGTCTGCATTATCTTGTCCTGGGCAAAACGTAAACAGACTTTAGGACTAAGACTCGGCCCCTTATTTCCAGTTAACTTCTGCAATCAAAGAATGCAGAAAACAACCTTGCAAACCTCTGCATGAGGCAACCGAATAAAACACCACGGCACCATTAGTATGAGATCTCTAAATAATTCAGGCCTTTAGCTACCTCAAGTAAACCTCAGTCTATTTTGATATAAAGAATGCAGAATCGTTTTAGGTACCTGCCGCTATTATATTCGGTGGTATCACAAATCTTACAAGGCATCTGGTGAATAATGCAGCTTTTTGAACTTACCATCCTGAGTTCTCAAACGTGTCCTCTATAAAGAGTTCAGATCATTTTAAATGGGTCTGTAGCCAAGCTACATTTGTCAGTAATGGTTCATATACACCTTTATTGTCCTGTTTTCAAATGTAGCCATTAGTTTCCTTAACAAAGTGTTCCGTGTATTCTCTTATGAGATGTGAAGGGAAGCTAATTTGTGGTTTCCCTTGTGACTTCTACTGAAACTGGCTACAACGCATGATCTCTATAGACAGGCCTCAGTCTGCATTAGCATTTTGCATTGTTGACCTTAAATAACAAGAGATAACTATTTGATTTTAAGTGTAATGCAGTGCATTCTATAATTAGACTAGTCGAGACTAAGGTAAGACTAGTCAGCTTTGCGTTGTGTCCATTCCAGCCTGCTGTGGAAAACTCTATGCAGGAGACATCTGTGCTCACTATTTGAGTTGCAGTCTAATTGGCCAAGAGGCCTTGCTAAGGCTAATTCAGTTAATCCTATTAGGCAGTGAAATCTACACTGAAACGTGAGGCTCGTATTTGCCGCAATATTAGAATGTGATACTTATGCAGATGTCTGAGACATGGCAGTTTATTTATAACTCTCTCCTCTGGACGACGCGGAGAGTGATTAGCTTAAAGAGAGGTTAACGTTAATGCAAAAATGATAAGGAAACCCCCCAGATGACCTTTGTTTCAAAAACCCAAGATGTCCATTGGGTATGCATGAGTGGAGACTCTGAGCGATGGACTGTATGCCAGATAGGAGTAGTTAAGGCAGCCCAGGTGAACAGCATTAAAATGTATTCACAGAAAAGAATAATCAGTCTCAAGTCCATATGAAATTCAATTAGCAAATTTGATTGTACGGAAAAAGCTGCCTTATGTTTTATCTAGGGCAGTAGGTTGTGTTGTTGAATGCCGAAGTGTCAAGTGTTGAAACGTGACTGGGATCAAAACAGGTCATGGATTAGAGAGCCACTAGTTTGATGTTGACCAGGTCAATGAAAAAAAATAAAGTGTGTGTAAAGGATTAAGTCTTTACTAGAGCAGAATGAGGAATACAAAAACTTTGGATGTGAGACATTGCACTGAAATAATACATTATCTTCATACTTGCCTAGATATGCTTAGACTGCCCACAAGCAGATATAGGGGTGACTTATGTTTCAGTGGTAATCTTGCACACAAGTGGCTCTTGTAATCTAAATGCAGGATCAGAAGGGTTAGGCGGATTTGGCATCTGTGCCCAGAAGCACCTAATGCATGAACTGAAGATGAAGCAAGTGGCTCACATTTCCTTACTGCTACTGGCCAGAATTGATCATAGATCAGCTGGGTAGAGGAGGAGGGAGTCGACAGCAGGTGTGTGGATCTGTTGTACGTCAGCGTGTGCCTCATAGATTGGATATACTGAAAATAGACCAGAAAGCCACGGCCATAACTAATTATATATCATAATATATAAAGTGTTGTCTAATTCAACAATGACAGTCTTCTATTATATATATTATATTAATCATGCAACATTTTACAGAAATCTCTATAGCTATAGCTAGAAACTGGCAACTGTAAAATGTGTGTATATACATAAATATATATATAACAACTTTCTGCAGGCATATTTAAAGCAGTAAGGACTAGTGACTGTCTTTGTAACGATGCGCTGCTGTCGAGCTCGCGCTCTCGCTTCCTTTCAGGACAAGGCAGGACTCGGGAACGCGACTGAACAAAAGAACATTTATTAAACTCAGAAAACATAAAGGAAAACGCGGAGAGCTACGCAGAGCTCGGAGTGCAGACACGAAACTTTAACAACAGACAAAGACAGACTGAACAGGACCCGGATTTATACACAGACTAATTAGACATAAACAAGACACACCTGGACAGACACGGCTGGAGGAGGATACAGGTAACGAGCGGGGCGGGGTCACAAACGAGACACAATGAAAACAAAACACAACAAAGACACATGGAACGGCGGACGGCGTGACAGTCTTAAACAGTAAATTATTTGAATTTTTAATTAATCATTCAGGAATGAAAGTGGCTTGCTTAATGAATGAGTCATGAAATCATTTACTCAGTTTGTTCATGCAATTCATGCAGCGTTGCAGTAGTTTTTGAGTACTTATATTACATGCAAATGTATCATCATCTTGGAAATATAAGGTCCTATCTGTATTCTTTCTGAGCAGTTTTGAGATACTGAGCTTCAACTTTTTTGCAGCCTTCCACATACTTTGCAGATATAATCTTTTAGTTTTCTAAATAAAAAAGTCCCAAAATGCAATTTAAAATAACTCAACTTAATAACATTGAAGTCACAGAATATGTGAATAACTTAATTTTGACAAAAATGCCAGGACCTTGTAATTCCAAGGTGATGATATTTAGGTCACTGGTGATTGTACCACTGAGCAGATGACCATTGTTTCTGTTCGCTCTTTTGTAAACCAAGCTTCTGCCAACCTGGCTGATTCCCATCTGGAGTAGTGTGTTACTGGGTCTGGAGCTACAGAGGTATAGACCTGCTTGAAAGTTCATCTGAGGCCCATTTGGAAAAACAATTCCAAATCTGTTGTACATGACAAATGGAGCGTCCTAGCCGTGTCATCTGTTTGCTCCTGTGACTGAGAAGTGAAGTGTAAAGTGGGGCAGTTTTTCTAGCTGAGTGAGACACAAGGGAACCTGGCACCCAGAAGTAGGCTAACAAGTTTCTGCAATCAAGTTCTTTGTTGTTTATGGAAATGACACAAGGGGGAGACGACAGGCATTTTCATGTGATTCAGACGTGCAAGCGCTGGGACCATCCACACAGGCCCTGTGGTGCCCTACTAACCCAAGAGCACTTCATAGAATTCAGTTAGCACCCTTCACTGTACACCAATAAATTCTTTGTGGGACAGTTTCAAAGATCTGATTGCCCTTTGATTCAGTTTATGTGGATGTAATTGAATGCTGTATAAAATAATTTCAAAGGATCTTAATTAGTTTCCTTATATATCTGTCTAATAACTCTGACATTGCCTACTAACTATTGTTGGCTCTTTGATTGCTTTTTTCTTATTATTTTAATCACTTTAGTGTAAAAAAAGCATCTGCTAAATGCATAAATATAATGATTTTTAAGAATAAACTAACATGGAAACAAAACAAAAAATGTTGTTCGGACACAATGCATGCTTGATTGTTTCTAGTTACTACTTTTACATATAGATTTTGAAACAATGACGTCCTTTCTTCATAATCTCTTACTCATCAATCATCTCTTGCTTTGACCTGAGGCCATGACGACATGGCTGGTGGAGATGAGTGCAAGTGCTTCCATTCACAACAATACATGTATTTCATGTTCCTTAAGAGTACGAGGCTCTCTGCAGAAAAGGGGAAATTCCACACAGAATCATGTGACCTACCAGAACAGTACCCGGCAATTGTATGGGCAGGGAACTCTGTAGAAGTTCTTCATTTGTGAGTTTACTCTGTGTATGTTGGATTTTTCAGTTATTGGTGCTTTGATTTCGCCTTAATCTCCTACTTTTGTCAAATGCAGCATAACAGAGCTTCCTCTGAATGAACCGTTGCGCTTTAAATGGCTTGCTTTGTCACATGCATAAATTCTGAACTTGAAAAGCACATTAAATATGCTTAAAAAACCATTAATAAGATGAATAAACTATGAAGGCAAACTCCCCTCTTGGACGTGAGATGGTGCATCACCATAGAAACATTCCACTTTAGCAACAACACTGTCACGCGCAACCAAGAAAGAGATCAAATGGTACACCATGAGCATTTTACATCACCTTAATGTTTTTTTTAAATCAATTTTATTGCAAGCTAATGGTGTAAAGTTTTATGACAGTGGCATTTCAAATGTTCCTGTGAGTCTATCTACTTTATATGTTTGGCCCTAATGTTAATATAACACTGTCTCTTAAGCTACAGCACCTAAATTCCACTGTCGCTGTATAAATTATTCGAACATGTCGACCTGTCTTCTGCCCTGGCAGGAGGGGGAAAGACATGCTAACTATACCTGTGCTCGAATTGGTGTAGCTTATGTAAGCATATGAGACTTTAAATGGCAATTTCTTGTTTCCGTGCACAAACACAGCTAGAAAAATGGCAGCCTTATCTTTATGTTAGCCAGTCGTATCATGCTTACTGCCATTAGCAGGAAGTGGCTGACATATGGTAAACACTGGTTGAATTGGTTGGGTGCAGTGGGTTCACACACACATCTGTCCACACAACCAAGCCAAGTACGTTTTCTAAAGACTACGTGTGAAATCAAATCCTTCTCCCAATATAAAGTTCCCCAATGGACTCGGTTGTTTTTAGCTTTTGGGAAGCAAGCTTGACTGGAAGCAGGTTGCCGTAAATAGACTCTGTAAATGTGGCTTGGCTCATATGCTCTAGACCACAGAATTCCCTGCACATTTGAAAGGACCAGACAGGAGAATACAAATCTGTTTATGTTGCTCTCACTTGCAAAGTGCTTCAGATGAAAGCATCTGCCAGATGAGTAAATGACTGTGTTTTTATAAGAAGTTAAAAATTCTGTGAAATTATAAGAATAGGCAAGATTGCAAAGAAGAAGAAAAAAGGCAAGACTGCAACAAGAAATAAATGGGCCTTTTGGTTGGACACACACATACAAAAACAAGAAAAAATAATAAAATAAAGAAATTTATATATATAAATATAAAAACACATAAGTCTCATACTCAGACTCATAGTTAAAATAACCAGAAGAGATTTTCTTCTTCTCTCCCTCTGTCTATTTCTTAAGTTATCTGCTATCTGTTTGGTGCCATACTCTTTTAAGGTCACCACCTCTATCAAAAAAGGGCCAGCAAGTGTGAAATATAGCTGACACACTGATAACAGCCACAGGGCCCCTTAAAAGTGTAAAAAGCGTGAGTATGTGAAAACGAGAGCTGTATGCTTTAGTGAACCATGTAAATCTTGATTAAATATTTGCCAAAATAACACCTACATCTCCACCCGAAAACGGAAAGCATGTTTTACAGTAGGCTAAACTGTATCTGCTTGTTAATATCACTTGAGGATGTTTTGCGTGCAAATATAAGCCACATGTGATCTCTAAAGTTTGACTACAAAGGTTTATTCAGAAGTCAGCAATAGACATGTAACTTAAAATAGTAACGTTTTATGAATGGGTATGTCAGTTCAATCAGTAGAAGTTGTCATGTGATTGTGACTGTTTGTAGAAGGTTGACACCAGCATTGGCCAATGTTTTGCCTGTAAGTCAGATAGAGTTATTTGGAAGTTTCCAATGTATTGTTGTCACACACCATAAAAGTCACACCCTTTGTAGATAGCTAATGCCAGTAACAACCTTCAAATATTAACATTTAGCCTACCAAATAGCAACATTTTAATAAAACATGCCCCAATCATTCACATAAAAAAGGGATGTTACAATTTGTAATAACCAACAAGTCAGTGTTGATTTGTTTTCTAAATGAGCACATGCCTAACACAAAAACACAGCCAGAAATGACATAAGGAGGATTTTCAGTCATTTCTCAACACAACCAGCTGACTATTAAAGCTATTTGAGAATGATTCAGGTCCTTTTGCAAAATAAAATCTATAAATCTGTTCTGTGCCTTTGGCTATTTCATAAAACAAAAACAAAGTGTTGAAATATTCTCAAATCTGTTGTTTTCAAAGAGTGAATTAATCTAAAGCGCCCTCCTGCGTCTTTTCTTATTATGAACGTACAAAAGTGCAGAACTGGTTTATATAGGGCATATCTTACCTATGAATTGAAAAGATGAGTGCTATTGTTATTATTATTGCTTGTTATGTGTGTGGATTTTTTTTATTAAATGAAGTTATTTTTGAAATAAATAGTAGCCTAACTTTCGCAAACATTGTGAAATTCTTTGAAACTGCGTCCTCTAGCGGGCACATTTATACCTCACTGAACTTTTTTCATACGTTTTACACAACAGCGACACCTGTTGATATTTTCCGATATTAAACTAAATAAAAGCAAACTTAAAAAGCATACAAGAAAAAAGGATGAATGTCTGAATAAGTTTATTTAATTCGTTAGTCAGTTATGAAATGAAAAAAAAAAAACTAAGCTGTTATCTTTGTGCTATGCTGGTTTAAATTAATCTCCCTGTCTGGCAGGAAAATCTTTATCTGACCAGCAAGCTTTTTTTAACTAAATTCAAAAGTTAAGGACATATAGATCATTTTATATTTAAAACCTTTATTGTTGCAAGTGCACTTTCAGTGGCGATGCATTTTAATTAGGTTGCGGCTCCTTTAAGAGCGCAAGCATTCCGAACTTCGCTATGACGTCAGAGCAGTAAGACGCTGGCCGACAGTCGCGAAGGGCTAGTGCTCGTTTCACAGATGTGTGGGGTTGGAGCGCATGCTATTCTCGACTTTTTAATTTAACATTTGTGTTTTTAGCTCTCTCGGCGGTGCTTTTGAAAAGCCCGTGACACTTCGAAGCCGTTTAATCTTGAACTGGTTTTATGTAAGTCGCCTTTTTAACTATCTGAGCCCTGAATTGGTGGGTTGACCCTCGACATGGATATTAGCTAGCTTAGCTAGTCACCAAGAAACCGAAATAACGGCGCATCAGAGAGTCCGAGTCAAGAGTTTTATCGCTTTTATACGTATTTTATGTGCCTGGAGTTGAGGACTCTGAGGCAAATCTTCGCCTTGGGTGTTGCCAAAGAAAAACTGAAGTTCGGGAGAAGTAGTTAGTTGTTGAAGTTAGGGAAGAAAAGAGGTGGGAGATGTTGACTAACGCCAACAGTCCGCCGAAGTTTCCAAACCAGCAGCAGCAGCAGCAACAGAATCCAGCCCAATTCATGATGGGAAGAGCCTCACTTCAGATCAAGAAAAATGCCATAACTGACGAGTACAAGGTCACTAGTCAGGTCCTGGGGCTGGGCATCAATGGCAGGGTTCTGGAGATCTTTCACAAGAGGAGTGGGGAGAAGTATGCTTTAAAGGTAAATTGGAAACACTTTTAAATATGCTGTTGTACATTTAAACGGGGAATGTCTTTTAGATCATATTCAATAATAATGATAATAATAGGCCTCTGCGTTGTTTTCTGGCTCTTAAAAAGGACAACCTCTCACATTAATATAGCCTCAAATTTGTGTTTTATTCTTCATTTAGGGTGTTTATTTCCAGGGGATTTAATAGTAATCGGGTAGGCCTTCTGCAGGTGTTTTTCCAGGGTACACAGTGATTTGTGAGTGAGTTAATCATTCATTTTAGGAGCACAATGGAAATTGGACAGCCATCTGTTTTTGTTAAGAACCAGGTGGCATGTTCCTGTTCCAGCTGGCCTTTGATTTTAATGACTGTATTGGGCAGAATGGCTTGGATGAGAGGGCAAATAGTGACACAACATGAGTTTTTGTTTCATTTAGACTGACGCAAATTCATTCATAGTTACGCAAAACAGGAAGTTGAATCTTGTTTTGGTCAGGTGACTGGAATGGGTGTGACAGTTGACTCTGCAATGAATCGTGTTGAATTCACCATGCCATTTTTGGTTGTTAGTAGCAGGTTGACACCAACATTGACCTGTATTTAGTTATTTGGAAGTTTCCACCAAGAAGTGTCACATGCTTTTTAGATAACCCACTAGTAGTAGCTGAGAATCTGGTTACATACCGAAATTATGAGGTGTCATTTAGGCCCAACCTGTATGAGATTTTCCAGCAGTTGAACTAAAGATGTTTTGCAGAATGTTGGTAACAAACAGTAAATGACAGAATAATTTTTTTTTGTTTTTGACTATCCATTTAAAATCAGTGTGAGTTTGGAGACATAGATTTGTGGTCCGTTTTCTGATGTATAGCGGATATGCTGTTTAAACCATTTTAAAGGCTCCCTCAAATTATATACTAGTTTTTCCCCTTAACTACTTTTCTCCTTTATACTGACATAAATTAAAGCATAGTTCCACAGTATATATGTGTGTGTGTATGTATATATATATATATATATATATATATAAGAAGTCATTTCAAGCCACATGAAAATGTGTCATTATTGTTACCTTCATTAAATGAATCCATTAAAATAAAGTTCTGAACTATTGTGGTGGTTGGTTATAAAATCAACTTCAAATGCTAAATGTTTGATAATCATATACCTTTTCATTTAGGTTTAACGATCTAGCTTATGGCATTGTTTTCAGATGATTTACACCCATTATTTTGACTGAAAAGTACATAAAGAATTATCAAATGTCCAATATTAAACAGCAACAATTAGACAACTACAACTACAAGACCTACAATTTCTGGCCCTTGGTTTATAGCTATAGGTTCTAAAAGCTTTTAGGCCTTTAGTTTTGGGTCGTATCATTTCTGTGGAATATAATGAAATAAAAATCTAACTATATCTTGAACAAATCTATTTATTTTTCAAAACTGCACACCATTATGAAATAAATTATCGAATAGTTTCCATACTAATAGCGGTAGTCTTATGTGTTGTCAGGCAACTCTGATGACCTCTTCCACTAAGTGATTGCATTTTGTCTTCCGTTATCACACACACAGTCCTGGCAGTTTTTGATAAGTTAAAAGCCAGGCAACAAGACTTGGGCCAAAATGTATGTCTCAAAGGTCAAAACAATCCACTTCTGTGGTTGTGGTCTTCCCACTCACTGTCTGTGGCAGCAGAGTGGAAATGCAGAGGTGTTCATTTACTCCCACTCCCCATTTGTTTGGTTCTTTTTAAAGACCTTCATTATTACGGTGAAGTTGAGAGTTCCTTCCCCTTCTTATTGTAGAGGACTACTGTATTTGCTTTTTGCTTCAGCTTGGTGGGATAGGATGATTCTGTTGAAGGAAAGCCCTGTTGATCTTCCAGGGCCACTGATGATGTCAGCACCCTCTCTGTCATCGTGCTGAATCTCTGTGCTCTCCGGTGACAGAACTGGCTCAGCCCGCATTCGTCACTGCCATACGGCCTGGCTGTTTTTAGCTACAGAAGAGGCATGCTTGTGAGAGGCAGGAAAGAGTGGGGGTCTATAAAGCATGTGATAAATAATGACTGATAGTGGTTTGGAGAGCCCATTAATGATCTGTGTTAGGGACCCAGACATTCAAGCACCACTGTGATTTAGTTTTTGTGCGTCAGGGTACCTTTTTCCCCTACGTTGGGGGAAATGAGTCATAGCTGACCTGACTGTTTGTAGAATTAATTTGACCTGAGAAGCTTCTACCCCACAAAGAAGCATCATTTTTAAACAACAGTGCCTTTCCCTGTGTACGTGTTAAGGAAATTACCTTGTTTTTACCTAGAAATTTCCTGATTTCATATACTTGGAATTTTAGCTTGATCCACCGTCATTTGTCACACCGATCATAATCATTTGTTTGTTTTTTTTGCAGTGCTTGAGGAAGAAAAAGTCTAAGAATAATTAGCATAATTAGGACTCACATTTGTTAGACTGTGCTGTTTAATGAACAAGAACATGCAGATTTAAACTTGTCAAGGATGTTTAAAGTCTGTGATCAACATGAATTGCCCCTCTGAATTAAATGCAAAATTCTATCAAAATCCTGTAAGGAACACATTTGCAAGAAACCACACAAAAAGAAACCCCTCAAAAGCCTGTAATCCTGGACATGCTTTTTTTATTTAAATTTTATTGTAACCCGTTTTATGTGTTTCACATTTTGGAAGCGAGTAGCAACACATTCTAAGTAGACTGACTGACAGGTTTTCTTTTTCTTCAGAGAGCAGAAGAAAGACTTCCAATGTTTTTCTCAGAAAAGTATTCTTTGTTTTGCAGATTTGCCCTTAAATCCTTTTTAAGCGATTATACCATATTTACTTCCTCATTGATCCGTACGTCAGACATATGAGCCTACAGTGCATCCTCTGATTTATTTTGCTGATTAAGTGGAGGATTAAACGCCACATGGTGTCTGTTCTTAGATGCTTGTTTGTGGCTTTTATTTTTCCTGTCCATGGGATCTGTAATAGTTTAAGGTACATCTGAATATCTCTTAACTCTCGCATATGGCAAAATATCAGATTATAATATTACATCACTACATTAAACACATCAACCTTTGTTTTAAGTAAATGAGAGCTGTACAGTACATACACCAATACAATGAAGACAACAGGTGCAATGTGAAAATGGCAAACATTCACATGAGCTAACCCTGAATCAGTCTGATTTGGGTTGTATGAGTCCCTAGAAGCTAGACCTAGTCCTATTATGTTGAATAGATTACAGGCTAGGACTAAATGTCAAATGTTATTCTTGTTTACTATTTATCATTTCATATGTTCTGACTTGTGATAAGGCAGTTAATGTGTTTATTGTTGCGATGTTGTTATGTGTTTTTATTTTTTTATGCAGTGCCTCCTGACCAAAAGAACAGTCTTCTCTATTGTAACATCATGCCCTGAGTCTTACTTCCAAAATCAATCAAGAAGAGAACTGTTTATGTTCATAAAGAAAGGCTAGTGGCCTTAAAAAAAAAAAGTTAACCCAAAAATGAAAATTATCCCACAATCTATTCACTCCCAAGTACTATGTCAGAAAACTAACCTATGTCCTCTGAAGCAGATCGATGGGTTTTTCTAAAAATTGTTATATTTTTAAAAGTGTCACTGACATCCGGCAACTGCTATATTCGTGTTTGTGAGACAGTCAAGTACTGGCTTTGCAGTTTGCGTCATCCATCAAATCAGAGGTCAGCCAATAAGCTGGAACTCGACATATGACCATCGCCGGAAGTTAGTGATTTGAGTTATAATTTAAAAAAAGCTTCAAAATCATGGCCTCTATCCACCAGCATTACCAAGCTTGGTAGAGCTAGAATACATTTTTAAAAAACACTGATTGTGTTTGCCTGAAAGAAGAAAGTCATATAAACTTAGGATGGCTTGGGGGTAAGTAGATTATTAGGGAGGGGTGTCACTTTGTCACTTATAAAAAAATGTAGGACTTTCAGTTTGTCACTTGTTTCCTGTTGTATAACCACAACCAGGTCAGTTTTTAGATCGCTTCAGCTGCAGTTGTAGCTGCTTGAGCCTGCCCTTCATCAACCTGTCAGAAAAAAAGGGAATGTACACATCAAGAGACATGTAAACTTGTTTACACAAGCCTTTTAAAACACTTTGGAATGATCAGAAGATCATGGTTAAAGGCTGGAATGCACTACACAGTTTGGATAAGTAGACACTAGCTGCTGAATGTCAGAGCCAGTCTGCATATTTGACTTTACAGATTTAATAGAAAAGAGCATGGTCACAGATTCTATTTGATTCAGTCCAGTCAGAGGATATCAAACATGTTTGATATTTGTCAGTTCTCTGAGGGGGGGGGGAAAGCTTGTGATGCAAGGCTAAATGGAGTGTCCTTTTATGATCTCTTAAACAAGGAAGTCATGTGATTTACCCTCCCTGAATGCTGTTTAAAATTGGTTTCACTTTATATGATCTACAAACCACAAGTATTGGGCATTTATCTCCCCAAAAACTCCATCATTGTGGATTCTAATTGAGTTATTTAAATGCTGAGAGGCTATTAGTAAAAGATGAGTTTTTATTACAGCTCTTCTGTTACGTAGTCTCTATATATGTGCCGTTGAAGACTTGTCTGCTCATTCATAATTTATGGTTAGCAACAGGCAGTCTTTCTGGCATCTTGGAAGGAAGGAAATAAACATGCTTTTGTTGCTTTAATAGATATGATAGAAAGTGTGAGCTATCAGACAGATGGATATCTAAGTGCAGCTCAGATTGATAATGTGGTACTAGATATATTAGCTGATTTTAGCTAAGATAATTAAAGGTGTGGATTATCTAGTCATAACGTATTTGAAGATGTGGGCTAAAAGGATGTAGGCCTACTTTTTTTTTTTTTTTTACCTGTACACTTTTTCTCTGTCTTTCCTGCATGTTACTTTTTTAGTTTTTTGTTTGTATTGATAATTAATTTTTCATTTATTTTTTGTAAATTTGTGTTATAACACAAAGCAAAGCAGTTTCAAGTTTTGTTTTTTTTTTGTCCTCTCCTTTTGGTTAATTGTTTTGTAGCCTAAAGCAAATGAAATGTTGCATCTGCCTACCCAGTCAGTTTTCACACGTCTGTATTGTGACTGCGATATTTATATTTAGTAAGGGTTGCTATGGTGTTCTTTAGCCTAAAGTAGTGAAAGAGCCAGCTGGTATTTTTACATTTTGTCTGTGTATGAAAGGTGTTTTAGCATTGCTCTCATGCCATATGGCTGTACTTCTTTTGTGACATGGTTGACTGTTAAAAGTTATTTTTCTAGTAGTACACCAGCCCCAGAGCCACACCTGTGGCCAAATAGGCAAATTTTAAAATGTACTTATTTTAATTTTTCGTTGTATTGTTTATGTTTGGGTGTATCGTGCTTGTTCAGTTTTTTACAATGTGTTTGCATTTTACATTTACATATATTCATTTAGCTGATGCTTTTATCCAAAGCGACTTACAGGTGGGGAAAACATCAAGCAATTAGTCCTAAAGAGGCAAAACGACTTAGGAAGTGCTCATAATACCATATGACAGGCTAGAAAGGAAAATAAAGAGTGGGGTTAATGTTTTTTTTTTTTTTTTGTCAAAAAGTGTTGAAAGTTGGGTTTTCAGCAGTCGTTTGAAAGTTGTAAGGGAGTTGGCATTTCGGATAGCAATGGGAAGATCATTCCACCAGCCAGGAACGGTGTAAGAGAATGTTCTGGAAAGAGGCGTCGCTCACTGGCGGATCTCAGAGTTCTGGAGGGAGTGTAGATTGGTAGAAGTGAGTGGAGGTAAGCGGGCGCCGAGCCTGTGGCTGTTCCATATGCAAACATCAGGGTCTTGACTTTGACAGTTTGCAGCTGACGGATTAGTGTAAAATACTAGAATTATTGATTCTAAGGTTGGAAATTGGCATGTTTTTTTTTTTTTTTTTCCCTATTTTTACTTTGTGGTAAGGGCATCAACCATTTTTTAAAAAACATATTACAGTAGTCTTCCATCACACCTAAGAAGTGACATTTTGAAATTATTAAAGTCTCATATCTCATATGTCCCCCCCCCCTTTTTGTTTTTTCTAAAAGATTTTAAGGAGTAAGGAGTTTACCATCTCTCAACCAGTGAGACTGGTGGAAAACCCCTAAGGGAAAAGAGATGACTTAACCAACAGAATCATGACTGCTGAAAGGATCATTATCATTGGCTTAGTGATGGTGATTTACACCAAAATGTCATCTGATAACACAGGGAAATTACATCAGAAAAATGTGTCAAATTTGGTGGTAGATTAAGAGGAGTGGGAATCAAGTGTAGTGAGCTCCGTTTCAACAAACAGCTGCACAGTCAACTTGAGGAAGTGGGGACAGGATGTTTGGCGGACTTGTAGAAGTGAAACTTCTAACCGTTATAAGCTTTTTTTCTTAAATGCAAGGACACCTGGTGGAGGAATCTTGTATTGTGAAGACGCTTCATGGCCACATATTTTTGCATGGAAAAAAACTGTTCATTTTAACTTGATTTTCAGCCCACAGGGGTCTTCTTTATCAACTGTTTCTGAAATCGCTTCCTTTTCCTTTCATAGATCAGTGTTTAGAATAGGAACTGTTTCATGCTGTAATACTTGTTTGAAATCTGAAATGATAATGCATGTTTTTGACCTTATTGTGAATAATTTATTCATGCAGATGTTCTTTTTTTCAACTTAGTAATACTTTTAAATTTTGTGTTACTTTATATATGTTTATTTAAAAATGAGTTTACACACTGATATTTTAAAAACTACATTTAAAAGCAGTGTTTTATTAGATTTAAATTTTTTTTTATGAAACTCTGGTTTTATATTGTACACACACAATTTCTCAACACTGCTACACTACAATCAGTGCAGTATTTTATTCCATTCCAAATTTCAGTACAAGATTCTCTATTGGTTAAACTTCACAGGTCAGAGTTCAGCAAACTAAATGCACAGGGGAACTCAAAACTTCCCCTTGTGTGCTTGTTCTTCCGTTTTTGCATACCCATGGAATGGAAGTAATCTAGTGTGATTGACAACTTTGTGTTAATATACAACCTTGTATGCCTTATTAAAGCGTGTCACTGGGAATTATTGGGAAGAAAAGTTATCCCAATAACATTTACAATAACATCCCAATAACATAAATAACAACGTTAATTGTGGTTTTAAAGTATTTTCTATGATCAGAACTTAATTTCACATTTTTAATTTATGCTTTTTCCATTTTTTTTTTTTTTTTTTTTTTTTTTTCCCAAAAATATTTTGTGGGAAATAATAATTTCTTAAGCCTTTTTCACACAGAGATTCTGGAAAATATACGGTTATGTATTCCGGCAATTCTTCCTGCATTATTAGATTTGCTTCATTCTCACTGCCTGTAATTTCTCGGATTTTGTGCATGCGTTCACACTCAACCCGTAAAGGTCCTGGAATGACACGTGACATCATGTGGCGTATAATGTACGCGGCGAAAATTCACCTAAAAATAAAAACGAAAACATCTGATCTGATACTAAAATACTGTGTGCACGTGCAGTGCTGTGATGTCTGTTTACATATAAGTTTTTGTCTGGTCTCACATTAGTGAGCGGATTTCTTTTACAGTCAATGTAATTTTAAGGTAAAATAAAAACCAAACAGAACTGACATTTACTTCTGGCTTTTCAAAAGTGTATGCAAGTTCTTCTTGACAAAAAGCATTTCAGCTTTGTTTCATTTCTCATCCAACACGTGATAAGCTGCGCTGAACCACCGTTCACTGTGTACACCTGCGCAGGGTGCGGACAGATGGCTCACGCAACTTCAGCAAGCGCAAGAGGGCAACTCTTATTTGTGTGCCAGTACAGCTGTTCGTCTTGTGTTATCCGTTTTTCTGTTTGGTATGCACAAATTACATGTTCACTAATAATTACAATGTAGAGCACATGAGGGCGCATTTCCGGCCATTTGGCCAAGAAAACAGACATACTCATAATGTGAGATTGGCAACCGCACGTTTTTTTTTTGTTTGTTTTTATTTTTCCGGTCTCTTTCCTTAAGTGTGCCTGATTTATTGCCGGTCAACTGGTGCATTCCTATCTAAAACCTTTGCAATAATCTTGTGAATAAGTAAGTTCAGATACAGTCCTTTTCTAGTAAGTTCAATTGGCATTCATTGCCTGTAAGTGCTGTTGTGGGTTTCTGGATGACATGTTGTTTTGGCAGCAAGGGAATGAGCTCTAGATGCATTCACTTTCCAAAGCCCTTCATGTGAGTACAAGCCCAAGTGTCTGGCTCTAAACCATACCTACGTCACAGGAAGAAAAGGAAGGTGTAACGCATTAAAAAGCTTTAGTGACAAAAAGTGTTACCAGCTGTTGGTCATGGTCTGGAATGAAATTTGGTAACAGGAAATCAGTTCCGAACAAATTAGTAGTAATTGTTCTCTTGTAATGTTATTATGTCATAGACAACGGTCTTTTTGAGTTAAAGTAATTGTTCACCCAAAAATGAAATGTCTATAATTTAGGGCTGCACGATATATACTGCATGAGATGGTCATGCACATCTCTTTAGTAAAGCCAGTTCTTTGATTAGTAGTAAATCATCACCTCCAGCCCTGCTGTCTTTATTTACTCAGCCTCAAGTAGTTCCAAATCTGTATGAATTTCTTTGTTCTGCTGAACATGGCCTGTTTACAAACTGTCTTCAAAATATCTCCCTTTGTGTTCGGCAGAACAAACAATTCATACAGGTTTGAAGCTGCTCAAGGGTAAGTAAACAGAATTTATATTTCTGGATGAACTATTACTTAATGTAAGGGGTCAGAGACGGATGTCTTTAATCAGATCAAGACATTTTGACACAAACATGTTTACTCTGACATGTGGATGGCCAGTCATCTTAATGAATAAGAGTGTCATCGCACACATGCACGTATCCCAAACACACACTGGGACACAAAGAGCATTTAATACCAGAGTAACATAGTAAGTAGCTTACAGGCTGTTGTCTCCCCAGTCCCCAGTAAACAGAAGCAGGTGGAAGATGCTAGCCCTCCACCTCCAAACCCTCCCTTCCCACCCTCTAGAAACCCCCTCACCCTGCTCTTTTGTGTTTGTGTGGAGGGGATCTTTTGTACTGGGCCTCAGGAAGGTGAATGGGCCACATCTGCTATTCTCCCATTGAGCGGGTGAAGGCAAAACTGATGGACATGATTTTCCTGCAGATCCACTGGTATTAAAAAAGGGAACCAAAGAGCAGAGTTAAAGGAGAAAAGCAGGCTAACTCAACATTTTCGCTCATTATAGTGTGAAGAGTATGAGCTGGACGCAGATGTAAAAACTTGACAGAATTGTGCAACCGAAGGTTCCTATGACTTGATTTAGCATTAGCACTATACTTTTGCTTGACTGTAATGCTGTGTTAATGTGCCGGTGACAAACCCTTGGGTAAATGAATATAGAACTTTTATTGTTGAGTGAACTGTCCCGCTTTATAAGATTGATGGCAGTTGGTCTAATGTAATCTATTTAAAATGCATTTAGTTAAGCACTTTGTCTGTTAGTTCTTCAAAAACACTTGTCAACACTTGACTAGTATGACAAAATTCAGCTTTTCTCTATTATAACTGTGCCTGTCAATATTTAGTAAGCATACAGTGAACTTGAATGGCTTTGTAAATTTTGATTAGAACCTTTTTTTTCCCAAACATTGTGCCCCTATGCCACCGTGGGTGTCATATTTGTTTGTGTTTGAATGTTTTGAGGTCTTAGCAGGTTGTTGTTTATTGTCAGGACTTTAGCAGGATATCAAGGGTGCTTTGGGGCTTGGCAGTGAAATCGGAGCACCCTCAGCCCCACCACATGTTTAATTGGAGAAAACCAACACCCTCCCCCTCTCACACGACACCACACGTGACACCACCCCTTCTTTCCTATCCCCTTCACATGCAAAACAAAGCTTGCGCCACCTGCCATATCTCCCTTCCTCTCTGTCACTCACTGTTATCCATGCCAGATTTGTTAATGACATTTAATGTCTTAAAGTCACTACACTATTATAGGTGACCATGTTGCGTTCGGGCTGGACAGATGGCTGCCCTTCAAATCTCTGTTCCTGTGACGCAAGCTGCATGCACCTAGTTTACCTTCAGACCCTTTATGACGCAGTTTCATTTAGAGTTCCCTTATTTACACAGTCACAGTATGCACAACCTTACTAAGAATGACAGTGCAATCCAAAGTTCTGGTGTAACAATCAGGTGGCAGATAAGTCATTTTCAGTTTATTTTGATTTACATTTTTGATAGCAAAGAACTGTATTTATTTATTTTTTCATTTCTTTTGAGCTTTATTTACAGATTGGCTCCTCCCACTCTGAAATGCATGACGTTTGGAAGAGATCAGACATTGTGTTTTGTTTCAGTAGGACGTGCTTCAAGCTTTTCTTTTTGGTCTTCACAAAAAGCAGGCATTAGTTCAGTGACATCAATAATTTGTCTGTGTTGGCTTGGCAACACTTTCCGTTCATCAGCCTAGCATATAATTACATGTGCTGCTTGAACAATGAGATGTCTCACCTTACCAGACTGAGCTTTATTTTAGACCTAGATATAAAACCCAGTTGTTGTGTGTTTTTTTTTTTTTTTTAAACACACCTGCCAGAGCTTCTTGTCATCTTGTTGTTCTTGCATAATGTTGCCATGGATTATTTCTGGGAAATGTTACAAGGTCTATAGTTACTGAAAAACAGCCACATCATGTAGTGAGTTCTGGTTTGCGCAGAAAATGGATCATACTGATCTCTGTCAGACAGGACAGAGCCATAGTGTCTGATCACCCCTCCTCCTTTCAAGTTTAAATTATATCAACATTTATACAAAATTACATCAAGCACTACATTAGGAAAATGATCTATTGCTAATAACACATCTTTATTTACTTAACTATTCATTGATGTACATTTACTTAAAGTTTAGAATCAGTAAGACTTTCTAAAAATTTCTTATGGTCACCAAGACTGCATTTATTTGATTAAAATACGATAAAAGTAATATTATGAATGTGAAATAATATAACCGTTTAAAAGAACAGTTTTCTATTTTAATGCGTTTAAAAATGTAATTTATTCCTATTATCTAAAAGCAGATATTTTATATCCAGTGTCAAATAATCCTTCAGAAATCTGTAATCCTTTCTAATGTTATTTTCTTCTAAATATTAATGCAATCTTGGAGGAGACTTCTTTCAAAACTATTCAAGTCTTAATGAAACTGAACTTTTGACTTTCACCCAATAATAAAACATTGTTTGCAGTCATTAGTGTTCATTTTCTCAAGGGTTTAATGTAGCCTGCAAACCGATTACATCTCTGCAGCGGTTTGGAATAGATGAATACTAGTCATTAGAAAATAATTGGAAAGCTGAAACCTTCCTGTTTAGCTTGTGTTTCTGGGTTAAAGTGTTTTTTTTTTTTTTTTTTTTTTTTTTTTTTTTAATGATGGAAGAGGGGTGTGCCATATAACTCAAAAATGCCCACAACATATTTACTAACTTGGTTAACTTAATTTACTAACTAATGTTTACTAACTTTAGTGATTTTTTTTTTTTTTTTTTTTTTTTTGGTATAATGTCTGCTAGAATGTTAAAAAATGTTCAGTGTTAAGTATTTTTTTAAAAAAATTGTTTTAGTGTAAAATGTTTAAAAACTATATTTCATGTACAGTCCATTTCATTCATTTAACATTTAATATTGCAGTCATCCAACTTATTTAACACATTTAAACTTTATTTACTTACTACTTTATTAAGTAATGCAACAGTTACTTTCCCTGGTAATTACTTTTGTGACAATAGATTTACACTTTGAATTAAGCAGTCTTTAATGACAGTGACTCATTGGAAAAGGATGGAACATGCCCTTCATTGTGTTTATCCTGCTGTCTGCCAGCATTAACCAATAAAACACAGTTTCTTTTTTTTTTTTATATCATTATTGCAAATATTTTTTTAAATGTCATGATATCGTTTTAAGGCTATGTTGTCCACCCCTAGTAACGATAAAAGAAAAACATTTCTAATATATCTGGTTCTATAAATGCATTTTTTAATCTTTCTCACCCATCTTAATTTTTTTCCCTTTTTTGTTTTAAATGTTTGTGTGGTATGATGCATGTGGTGTGCACAAAAGTTATAAAATTGGTTTTTAATCCTAAAATTTGGTAGCATGTGACACTTCTTGGATATTATTTCATCTACCCCTTTTCACATTAAATCAGTCTCTGAGTGGAAGTAGACCTTGGTATAAACGGTCTTTTTAAAACGATAGGCTATCCTATCTGTGACTTTTAAAATGCCATTAAATGTCGAAACATTTAACAAACCTTTTTATGGTATTTGAAATGATAGCAAGTCAAGTAGAAGTGGAGTCATTCAGGTCCATCACAGTCTAGTCTACTAAATATTCTACGAAGATGAACAAAAAACCTTGTTCTGCTGAGCATTAGTGAAATGCCACCTTAAAATGAAACATTACAGCTATCTGTCTGTGCTTGAGAACTAGAGGGCTTTGGTGAGAGAAGGCTTTGTGACTGCTACTGTCTGTTGTGCAGTTTGTGTGGGTGATGTGTCTGTATTTTCACAGATGAGTTTAACACGGTACATGCATTTAATTTATTTCAGTTTTTATTTCAATTTGTGATAATAACTGATCCTCTCACATTCGGTAGGTCTGAATCACACCTGTATACATGATTGGCAAGCAAATGACGGTTCCTGCCAAATAAGCCGTTTAGCCCCCTGTAGGCTGGTGTGAGGATATGAGGTTTCACAGGCGTGATGTGGGCAGTGTGCAAAGGCAGGAATCTTGAGACCTCTAAGCCGGCTATCAGAGAGAACATCTGCCGTCTGAAGCCCCCCCTACTGAAGGGATTCTTTCCACTACTTGTCATACATAACTCTGTACTGCAGTACAACATGCCTTAATAGTGGCCAACTGCTTGCGTGTTCTTTTGAGGGAGGAAACTTAAGAGATTTCAAATCTGTCTTATGTTTAACAGTTTTAAGCATCTTTTTGGTCAGTGTCCTTTATCCCATTGATCTTTTCCTTAAAGCTGCTTTCGTCTGAATGAACAAGCATGTCATTCGGTAGTTTGCGTTATAAGCAGTTATCCTGTTTCTGTTTTTGTGGAATATAAATCTCTCCATGTTATACTAAAAGAAAACAAAAGAGGTTTTAAGTCTCTGTTCTTTGCACTCCAAATGCCTCTTTCAGTGATTTTAAATGAAGGTTATATTCAGTCCGCTTTGCGGCTGTGCTATACATTATCAGTGATGTTTCAGTCATTTCTAGAATATGGAGTCTGTATTTGACATTTAGTCATAAAACACAACACGGGTTTCCAGGTCTCTGAAATGTAAGTTGGGAATGGAACTGGCTGTTTGTTTTATTGTTACATGATTTACATTTGTGCAAAACTATGGCCTAGCAGTCAATTATGTGACTTCTTTTCTCTCTTTTTCTTTTTTTCTTTTTTGTTGTTGTTGATTTAAGTGGGATATGTGTGTGTGTGAAGGGACAGTTCACCCAAAAATAACACTTCAATATAAAATATTATGTTGTTAGATAACTTGGACTATACTAACTGTATAATATAATGCATTAAAAAAGAGGTGTTAATAAGAACAGTGCGTAATCTTGATGTAATAAGGGGTAATTAGCTGTAGGGGGAGGCAAAACTCCAGAAATCCGGTTGTTCTGCACTGTGATGTTAGTGGCAATAGGTGTATTGCTTTCTAGTCTTTTTTCCTCATATTTATGCTTTTGGCATGTCATATGGGTTTAAACATAGATGGAAAAGCACACATGATATAATTTAGAGGAACATGTTTAAATTGTTACATATGTATATTGTTTTGTGCTTTCTTATTAATAATAAACATTTGTCACAAACGTCAGTTGTGAATGATGAGAAAATGTTCACTGTCAGACTAATTAACCTGGTCTCCTTTTCATCCTCTCTTTAAGATGCTTCATGACTGTCCCAAAGCTAGACGAGAGGTGGAGCTGCACTGGCGGGCATCCTCATGTACCCATATCGTCAGGATTATTGACGTCTACGAGAATCTCTACCAAAACAGGAAGTGCCTTCTTATTGTAATGGAGTGGTGAGTCATCAGCGTCATCATCGTTTTCAGTCTTCGATCAAGAGATAAAAATGCCCTATTTTTTTGGCCATTTCTGTATTTCACTTGTTTTAGTCAACTTTCCATTTATAAGCAATTTATAACTCTTTGAATATGAATGTTCCATTCATAAACAGTTCAACTAAAGCAAAACTAAAGTTTTTAGCCCCATGGGAAATACCGATCAGCATTAACTATTTTCTGGATCACCCCAATTCGGCTTAAAGAGTCATTATTTAAGGGAACAGAAAGTCAAATTGTAACGTTTGGCCAATTAGAGTTTGAGAAGACATTTCATGAGCAGTGTAATGACTTGACGTTTGCAGCGCACCCAGCATTGTGTCTGATTGGATCCTGAATTGCAATGTCATGAAAACCTTGATTCATTTCGTTACTCTTTCTACACAGCCCCTTAACTCATTTGTAATGTTTTGCTGAGGTTTCAGTGCCTCATCTGTGTAAATAGTTTACCAGCAGGTGTTCAGATGTTGCTTACGGTAAACTCTCATACACCTATGTGCCCCTTTCATGGTTGAGTAAATTCAGAAGTCCCCTGTCTGATGACGTACCTTCTAATGTGGTGACCTCTCCTTCATATAGACTAGATGTAGTTGTATAACCAGACACTGTTTTTTCCCACACTTGCAACATGTATGCTAGCTGGTACCATCCATCTCTTGCTTACCACCATTGTGTGCTCCTCTGCAAAGCAGTTGAACCCAGGCTGCTTCATTGGGACGGTCCCTGCTGTAATCAAAATGCAAGTTGCATGGATGGAAGTTCTCGTATAATGACACAAAATAATAATGTTTTGGTTAGGCCTGCAATAGACTACTTAAATTGCAAACTACTGGTATGATTATTTAAAAGAGTTCAGAGAAGAGAGAATGGCAATGCTGTAAAAGTGGAAAGAGTACGCCAACATTTATAGTTTTTTTTTATTATTGTTTATAACTAGAAACACTATTAAATAATTTTTATCTTGAAGCCTTGTGCTGTAAAATATTCTGCGCTATTGCCTGTTGACATTTTCACCAGATGATCTTGTATCAAAATACAAAAAAATAATAGGCCTATATTTTCTTATCGTTAAAATAAAATTGCTCACATGACTGTATAAGGTTTTGGTCGTATCGCCCACCGCTAATTGTGAATATTCAAGATGTAACACCCAGACTGTGGACTAAATACATAATATTTGCATAGAGTATTATTTAGTATTGTTTCCTAAGTCAGTTTGTGACACCGTCTTGTCTAGTTTCAACATGATTTGGCTATCTGAAATACATGCTTTCACTGAAAACATCAAAGTGATGTTTTTGTGACATCTCCATTCAAGTGTTTGATCTGGAATTCACACACCTTTATTATATCAGCTATGATGATGTGAGGATCAGAAATCACACCTATCTTTTTCCATTTCTTTGATTTGATGGCTGTCTTGATCTCACGTATGCACTGGCTCGCACATTTTCTGTACCGCCTGTTTTGTAGGAAGTCAAAAACTGTTTTTGTCACCACTACTGTTTACCAGCAGATATGAGCTTGTGAGTTTTTAGGGTGAGAATTCTTAGGGGCAGTTTCCTGAACAGGGTTTAAGACTAGTCCTAGATTAAAATAAATGTCAAGGGCTGTGTAAACTGGAAAAGGCTTGCACTGAGATAACTTACAATGCATCATTGCCATTGTTTGGTCTTAAAATGCTCACAGATAATGCATTTTTGTGAGACATGTTTCTAAAAATTCTTAAATGTCCTAAATTAGCAAAGGTCTAGTCCTGGCTTATTTTAATCCCTATCTGGGAAACCGGCCCTTAGAGTTTAGAATTGAACATTTTTATTTATCTATTTTGTTTCTCATCAGAGGTTATGCACATGGGAATAAACCAGAATGATATACTAGATGTTCATTGAGATGTTTAAAGACAGCTTCTTTAAAGGTTTATAGAATGTTGATGACATGCTGTGTTTTGGCATGCAAACTGTCAGCGCTTTAAATCCCTTTCTGAGAAATGTTATCTCTTAAAGTAAAAGTTCACGTAAAATTAATTACTCACTTTGTCGTCAGACCTTTCAGACCTTAAATTAAAATATTTTTGAGCTTTCTGACCCTGCAGTTTTTGTTTTAGTGTTCTTGGCACACAAAAAGCATTCTTTTAGATTGATAAAATTACAATTGAACCTTTGACGCCAGTTTCAGTTATGTTGCTCTCTATCCCTCGGTTTTCATATTAAAAAAAAAAAAAAACAGTTTTCTGAAGATGAACTAAAACTTTAAGATCAATAATGCACTTTTGTTTTTTCAACGCTTCTCTGTCGATCAGACTATCTGTGGGCAGCAATACAAAAATGTAATTTTTAACAAAAGCCCAGAAGGGTCAAAAGTCTGCATAATGACATGTAAATTCACTGCCAATTCAACTAAAAATTTGACACTGACCATCAAACTGAGAGTTTTGTGCTATAAAAGGTTATCCCGATCTTTTTAGCGGAACTCATTTTGTGGAAGGTCAACTAGATGTGTCACACCCTTGTGTTCTCCTGAGATTGAGACCGTCTTAATATAAATATACTAAAAACAAAGAAAATAACCTCTCCTTACTGTGCGTTTCCAGATTTCTGCACAATTAATTTTAGCCATTATGACTCGTGGCCTGTCACAGATGCTCTTTGTTTGATGGATGCAAATACATTAATTTGATATTCTGCATTACAGTCCATTCTTTCATATTAAGCATAATATTGTTTCATGGATGATGCAAGATTTATAGGGAAGTATAGTGTTTCGTTAGAAACCGTTGCTTCTGTTTATAGGACTGAAGTGAGTGTGTGAGGAGCTTCTAGACATGAGTGATCATGTGGTATCAGTGGCTTATCATTAACATCTTATAGATATGGCATATAAACTACTGATAGTCATAATGCAAATATTAAAATAAGCTGTCTGAAGGTCTATCATAGATTGCTGAAGCTCATAGATTACAAGAAATCAGGCCAGATACATCCAGCGGCTCATCGCGCAGGAAACCGAATCTACAGGTCATCAGAACTGAGTGTGAAGCAGGCGATGGAAAATGCCAACACTGATGTTCAGCTTTTAAATATGGCTTTTCTAAGAATAATGCGCATAGAAATGATGCTGCAACCCAACCCTTCGGTGGGGCTATGGTGTTTTGTACTATAAATCACATGCTCTTGAAATTTCAGCGCCTAAGCTTAACACTTTTTTTGCCACATTCAGCTATATGTCGACTTGATGGGACATGAAGCGTCTGAGGTTTAGTGAGACTGAAAGCAGCAAAAACGTGATGTGGTTCTTCATAGCCCCTATCTCATAGGCTTTCTCAGTCAAAACTCATACCGTGTTTTCTTCTTCTGTCAGTCGTTTGATGAGTTCACCTGAAACTGGCTGCAGCTCTGTATGAGCCTTAAAAATGAAACTTGAGCTGCACGCTGTGGCCTATAGTGGAGATGTGAGAACGGCACGAATCTTCGCATGTATGGAGACGTACACCGTTATCAGCAGTTTGAACCCTCTTTCACAAATTATCATTACAATAGCGGATGTGCTAGTAGCACACAAAGTAGGCCAAATACTTTTGAGTCCAATGATCAAAATCATAACCCTACTGTCTTACATAGATCCCTCTCTTTTACCCCATTATTGTCCCTCCCTCCCTCCCCCCAGATAGTCTTTTTAAGCCCACTGACCCAGTTTCTCGCAACTGGCAAGTTTTCAAGAAATGGAGCTCACATGACTTGCACACCTAGCAGTGGTTTGCTATAATCGGAAATGATAACCACAAGTGATGACATGGGGACAAAGGTGAAAAGATCCCCCCTTGATGTGTGTGGTTTTGTTAGATGCATTTAAACAAAGTCATTTTTTGTGAGTTTCAGCACATATGTGTTTGAACAATCGATGCTTTTAGAGGAAACTAGCTATAGCTACCCGACACCATTTCCGTTTCAAATCCACTGTTGTACATTCAGCCAAATGTGGGGGTTAATATTGTAATAATAATAGTAACAGCAGTAGTAAATGGCCTTGTATAGTACATACATCTTGCACTTTTCACTGAACTATGTATCATAATATTATTACGTAATAGATTGGTTTTATAAAATATAGGTTTTTATATAACATTTTTGTTTTTTTTCTTTACTAATGTGAAATTACTTCAGATATTTTGTGATATGTCATCTGACTTTTGCTTTGTGTTTGTTTTGAAGCATGGATGGTGGTGAGCTGTTTAGTCGGATTCAGGACAGAGGGGACCAGGCATTTACTGAGAGAGGTAACGGCATTGTCTACTCTCTTATAAAGTATACTCTCATATAAATGGTTAAGAATGGCCAAATAATAAATAGGCCCATGTGCCACAAGACTTCAATATTTTAATGGATTTCTTGTTCTGTTGCATTTTCAGAGGCTTCTGATATCATGAAGAGTATAGGAGAGGCCATTCAGTATTTACATGCAATAAATATTGCACACAGAGACGTCAAGGTAAGATTCTTACAACGACCGCTTTTGTTGAAAGAATGATTGATTTTTGCCTTCATGGTTTTATCTGAATATGCCTGAAAATCCACTTTGCAGCCAGAGAACCTCTTATATACCTCTAAAAGGCCCAACGCCCTTCTCAAACTGACAGACTTTGGCTTTGCAAAAGAGACAACCTCACACAACTCTCTGGCTACCCCTTGCTATACTCCTTATTATGTTGGTAAGAATATCAGAATGATCAGTATTTTTGATGTCAGGAAGGCCATTCAAACCCATTTTTAAGTATTTTTCATCTTTTTTTTATGTTATAGCCCCAGAGGTTCTTGGTCCAGAAAAGTATGACAAGTCCTGTGACATGTGGTCTTTGGGTGTCATCATGTATATTCTGTAAGTGAATTTGTCTCGTATGTTGTGCATATGCCATATTTCTCTGTCTAGGCCACCTTCTAAATAGGTTTTGCCACTTATAAAGCATGTCCGATGTAGCTCAACTCACTTCATTGAACTTCCAGGCTCTGTGGTTACCCACCATTCTATTCTAACCACGGATTGGCTATATCCCCTGGTATGAAAAAACGAATCCGTATGGGGCAATACGAGTTTCCAAATCCTGAATGGTCGGATGTTTCAGACGAAGGTATCTGTCAAGTTCCTGTTTTGCGAAATCAACTTGAGAAACCTTTCTTAGAATGCCGTTATCTTCAAGTCATTTGTTTTGAGTGTTTCTAAGAATGATTATTGGTTCGCGTGACTCACTCTTCCTATTTTTCAAGCGAGACAGCTCATTAGAACATTACTGAAAACTGAGCCGACACAAAGGATGACCATCACAGAGTTTATGAACAACCCCTGGATCAATGTGAGCGATTAAATAGTTTTTTTTTTTTTTTTTTACTAGACTCTGTTTTGACCTTTGTACATTAGATTTGGCTTACTATGTTTATATGGTTATTTATTTTGCTATAGCAATCAATGGAAGTGCCCCAGACGCCCCTACACACCAGCCGTGTTCTGAAAGAAGAGAAAGACACATGGGAGGATGTCAAGGTACAGCAACCCACAAAAAGTCTTCTCAGAACAGATCCTGCAGTTTTTTGTTTTTTTTTTGCAGTCATTGCACCTCAGATCCATATCTTCATTTTGCTTGGTGCTGTCTCTGTTCCACAGGAGGAAATGACTAGTGCCTTGGCAACAATGAGAGTTGACTATGAGCAAATCAAAATCAAGAGGATTGAAGACTCGTCCAATCCATTGCTGATGAAGAGGAGAAAGAAAGCCAACAATACGGCTGCTGAAAACGAGACGCCCGATTGCTAAGGACACATTCGCTCTGTCGCACATGCACACACAGATTTTACCGTACATCAGTTGAAAAGTTTGATTTGAGGAAGCAATATCTCAACAAAAAGTTTTTTTTTTTATTTTTTTTTTTATATATATATATTTCTTTTTAATCACTCAGTATGTGTAACTAATACACCACTTTGCTACCAAAACAAAGGGTCTGTACAATTAATGTACATGACTATACATTTTTGCCTTTAGAAGCTATTGGTGTTCACTCATTTGCTCCTTAAAGTGTTCACAAGTACTGTTTTTCACAGGGTGTTTAGTGGGGTAATCAGAATGCTTAGTTTCCTTTTATTTTATTTTATTTTATTGTTTTTTAATTAAAAGCCATGGGTACATGAGTTCAAGAGTTATACACACTTAACACTGTTTCAATGATGTTCCATTCTGAGTTATGGGACAGCTCGTAAAATACATGGCCCTGTAATAGATAATTCAGTTTCCTTTTTTCTTCTCATATTCTGAGAAGCCTATGCATAGTGCTAGCTTTTCCTGTTCGTTCTTCATTATATTTGTCATTTATTTCAGCACTTGAATGCTGTTTTACAGTAAAAGACAGTGCTGGTGTCCAGATGAAAATGTATTTTTGAAATGACTCTTTGAATGTAGACGCACTCTGTTCTTTACTGTAAAAATGTCTGTCAGTATTGTTCAGGGTCCTGTCAAAGTAAAATACAAGATCTTTTTTGAGCTTTAGATCTAATTAGCCTTATGCTGGTCTTCAGAGTGAGAGAAAAATCACACATTGCCCTGCTTTCACGTTGGTTATGGAAAGCCAGTCCAGTGCATTGTTTCAGCCCTCTGATTGCTAAATGATACGCTTATTTCACATCGTATTTGGTGTACAATGATTTGCCTTGAATTGATTCTATGCATATTTCCAACTAGCTTTCCCTCCAGAGATTTGTAAAGAACTAGAACACATGCTATGGTATTTCATTTAACACACACCTGTTTAAAAAAAAAAAAAAAAAAAAAAAAAAAACAGTAGTTGTAATTTGCTTCCGTTTAACTCACCGTCTTGAACCGCAAAACCCGTCTGTATTTTTTTCTCAAGTGTATAATGATTGAATGAATGATGAAATGGGATCTTTGTGAAGGTGATGGTTCTACATGTGTTTTACAAGCCATCAACTGTACTCTTCATTATGCCAGTGCTTTTTTTGTTTTGTTTGTTTTTGTCTTTTTTTTTTTTTTTTTTTTTTCATGCCTACCATGCAGTAAGTGTTTGAATGCACCTGAGAGCAGCCTATAGGTACCAGGTGTTTGATAAAGGAACAAAGAAATGTCCCCTTTTGACGTATGGCCTTGTGTTCTGGAAATGTTTAAGGTATACAGGGAATCTTATTCATCCAGCAGACTGACTTTTAGCTGCACTGATTGACGAATGCTGAAAAGTTGTATCTTGTCTCTTTTTTTTTTTTTTCTCCTCTCTTTTTTTTTTAACTGTATATTCATATTTGTTGTGTGATTGATCCTCGTTTTAAGGATATGATTTAACAAAGTTGAACATGCAATGTCAGTATACTCCCAAGTAGCAGATGAAATGATTTCAGTATGAATTACCACATCTGAAGATTCTTTGATATTACCACTTCGTAGTATCTCTTCCCTTCCTCATACATTCATTTTTCAAAGCAAACATTACACTGTCAGCCAACAAGTTAGAAAGGCAGATACATGTCCCGTTTTTAGTATTTAACTGCTGTACTTATTTCTTGGTTTGCTTGAACTTTGGATTAAAACACCTAAAACCCAACTGTCTGCGTCTCATTGTAGAATTATGTTAAGACCACTGTTTCTAGTATTAACTAGAATCTAGTATGTAATCTAGTAGTAACACTTTCTGACCTGTGTTTGCAGAAGTGTTTTTGTGGAAGGTGTTATGTTTTTATACTAACTTGTCAAATACTTTTTACTCATTGATCATGTATATGTCATTCAGATCTCATCATGGCAAGCCAAGTAATAAAATGCAGTCATATCAAATCTCATAATCCTTTATTTTGAACTAATTTCACCTTTTCTCATCCTGTTAACTTTTCTTGCCCATTATGCCACTGGAACAAAAATGAGACGAGTTAGATGTATTAATAAGCTCTGCATGTGATGGAAAAAAATTTCAAAGAAAAAACAAGACTTCTTGCGAAAATTGAGAGTCAAGTGAAATCGATAATAGTAATTGCAATAGTTAGACTCAGTTTTGTTTATGAAGAATTCGAAACAGATCTTTGCTCAGAAAGGATATGGGTAGTGGGCTAGTGTTTCCTAATAAATGTAGCTTTGGGGTTAATTTTCCTGTTTGGGGAAGCACCTAGCATGCGAGCTACTGAGCCATAGCTTCTAGCTAGATTCTATTAATTAAACTACCTTTCTTGCAGTACACTATTTACTATCTTATATTTCTACACAGATAATAATATTTCAGCATTAAATATGTGTGCAATTGTTTTATTTTTTGAGGCTGTTAATAATACGAAGAAGCTTCAGGAATAAAATACTTTTTTGAATCGTTTTTAATCCAAGAGCCCATAGGCTAGATATGCACACTGGAGATCAAAACTACAGAACATTCTATAAACAGGCCTACATTTTCTGAAATATTGCTATGACTATCTTCCTCGCTCAAACCTTTATTTTGTGGAGAACGCAGTGATCTCAGAGAGAACAGTAACAAAACTAAAATGGTGGGTTACAGAAGTAAAAAAATTAAGCACTGTAGCCACAGGATATCACACTGCAGCATGCTCCTCAGCAAAGCCTAGCCTTTTTATTATTTTTGCAGATGAGGCTTTACGCATAATGTGTTTCAGCATAATGTGTTTTCAGTCAGACTCCTCCTAAAGCCGAGTTCAGACCGCACGATTTTCAGAGTAGTCGCGTCACAGATCTTTTTAGACTGCGTGACTATCTGGGCCTGGGGTAGTATTCAGTCGCTGCTGTTTTCACACTGCATGATAGATCTGCGACAGGGGGTTTCGTGACATGGAAGCAATGCGAGGTCACGTGTGCAAGACCGGAGTTCTCACGTGAGACTGGGACTATTATTAAAAATGATAGCTAGCAAAAGAAGCTTGCCATACAATTGCATGTGCGCTCATTTGTAACGAAAAGATTATGGATTATGGATATTTGCCTTCTACACCTTCGTAGCTCCAAAATCCCACTGCCCTTGGGCCAGTTGCACAAACTTAGCCTTCATGTTAAGACCGTGTCTTAAGAGCTAGTCTGACCAACTAGCAGTTCGGTAAACCGTTTTACTTTTTGGATTCAACTTAGACTTATATACACTTTTATGTAACTGATTTTTTAAAAACTGTGACCAGTTTTAAATAAAAATTTAGCTGACTAACTTTTAAGACTAGTCTTAACCTTTTATGCAACTGTCCCCTGGTTGTTGCTCTCTCATTGGCTGTAGGGATTCACCGATGTTATTTTCAGTCAGAACACATTCACACGGCATACTGAATGCCAAATATCTATGAAGGTAAAACAGTAGCAAAACTCGAGAGCTTGCTTAAAATTAATATTTGTATTTGTAAGTTAAAATGTATACTAACAGCTCTGATGTGAAAAGCTGCATATCGATTTGCACACACAGACAATACTCAGAAAATGTGAAGTTTTGAATTTGAAGTCGCAGATTAATAGTTACAAATGTGCGAAGTGTCATTCACATAAACAAAATGACATTTTTCTTTGCGCTTTACTTCATTTTCGCTGTACAACCACAAGTCGGCCCTCACAACCTCTCAGATCAAAAGAGCAAAACTCATTAGTGCACTTGTTAGTGCAATAGTGCAAGTTGAGAGAGCCGAGTCGGGGGCGGGGCTGGGAATTAAATTGTTTTATTGGTCGATGCCTTACCAATGAACAACGCCAGCCACATGCTTTATGCATATAATTTGCATGACGTCACTACACAGAGCAGCTCGCGCCGTTACGGTGGTGGTCGTTGCCGTTGTCGAACGAAAAGCTGTTGATAAAACTGATGATATTTTATAATATTTTCCAAGCGTTGTAAAAAAATAGCTGATACATATTCATACAAATGTTTGCTTTGTGGCTGGCATTGTTCATTGGTGAGGCATTGACCAGTAAAATTACTTCATTCCCACCCCAGCACCGCCCCACTCTGCTCTCTCAAGTTTGCATTTACAAGTGCACGAGGGAGTTTAGCTACAGGAATATCGCAAAAGGTGTAGCAAAAGTCCTGGAACAACACTCCTATCAACCAATCAGAATTGAGGAATAATTTTCTGTAAATATCTGTTTTAGGCTTATGATCAGGGTTAGGTGCTCCTACACCCTTGTTAATCATTTCTCACTGGTAGGTTTAGGGGCAGGGATTGGGATAGGTCTATATTTTTGGACAGTAACGTTGATCCAGGGTCAACAAAAGATGTTGATCCAGGATCATGTCTTACTTGGCAAAATCACGGCGACCGTTTCTGGATCTGGGATCATTTCAGTTGTATTGCTGTCAGTGGAGGGACAGGTGGCTCTCTGATATCATCTAAAATATCTTAATTCGTGTTCTGAAGATGAACAAAGGTTTTCAGATTTGAAATAACATGAGGGTGAGTAATTAATGACCGAATTGTCATTTTTGGGTGAGCAAACCCTTTAAACCTTAGACATTTCTATTGATTAGTTCCCCGCATGTTAACACGTCACCCTGCAGTTATCTGTAAACTAAATATTTTTTCATCAATACAATAATATAATAATTATGCTGATTATACTTCATTAGATTCTTCATAATGTTTTTATATAATTATGTGAGAATATTAATATCCTGTTTAATTCAAAAGCTTCAGTACTGGTTGTTTTCAGAGATGGTAGCATGTTTTATTCCTTTGCTTTGTGTCTCCTGTGCTACAAACCTTATAAAATTTAAAGTTAGTGTGGATTCTAGCTAGCTGAGTCATGCCAGTGTATAAGAAATTATTCATCTTCACGTTCTTAGTACACCACACATAAGGGAAATAACCATTCCAGATTTATACTCCCACATCACCCCCTGTTCACCCCCTAAAGGGAGTCCGAAAAATTGCCGGTAAAAGTGAATGACTTTTGGTAAAAAAAAAAAAAAAACATTGGTAAAGGTATAGTTCCCCTAAAAATAAACAAATGTTATGTAATTTAACAGAGTACTTTTAAAGAGTATTTTTTACTCAGTTACAACTACTATACAGTACAGTACTCAAGTACAAATTACTCTTCTCAAAAAGTACTAGTTACTTAAAAAAAAAGGTTTTCATATATAAAGCTCAAAAACCTTACTGACTTATATTTTAGTGCACGATTGGACAATATTGGTAAGAATATCTGAACACTAAACTTGCATTGGTAAGAATTACAAATGTGCTTTAATGTGCACTAAAAAGTAAGTAGGGTTATTTTTGATTTCATGACAAGCTTAATCATTTTCAGTACCACTGGAAAATCTACTACATAATGTATACTGCCATATAGGTATTTATTATCTCAATATTTGTCGTCCATGCAATTTTTTAAGGCAATTATTAGTTCAAGGTTTTAGTGCTTTAAGTCTTCTGAAAAGACATGTTCACTTTATACGATGAACAGATTTTCATAAAGGCTTTTATTTAAATACTTATACATTTTGATCAATTATCATTACACAAACCTCTTTTAAACATTTGCTCATTCTTTGTTTTTGTATCTTTGAAATAGGGTAACTTTGTCACAAAAGTTTACAGCACAAGGAGTAATGATTTAAAATCTGATTTCAAACTGAATTGAATTTACAAAATAAACCACAGTAATAAAATGATAAAACAAATGGCCTCAATTTAGTTGAGGTATTCAAAACCTGACAACAGCAGTGATTTACCTTAAGAGCCATTTATATTGCAATGTAGTGATGCAGTTAGACAGATTAGGATATTTATATGTATAAATCATACAAATATCCCATTCCAAAACATGTTGGATTAAAGAGAATCAAACAATGTTGGATTAAAGAGAAACCATTTCTATTTTTAAAGCACAGGCGACTGTACACAGTACAGTACAGTTCACTTGTGTGTTAGGCCTGTTTGAGACTTTGCAGCCAGTTTTGGCCTGGCTTCCACGACTATTAAGCTCATAGGAGCTTAGTCTGGCCAAGCTACCACAGCTTAACCTGCATCCATCAGATGCCTCTGTATACTACTGGACGAATCTACAACCAATCAGACCACTCATTCTGATGACATATGCGTAGCGATGGAACCTGAAGCCACCGTAACCTTCATTAAAGCAGTAGGAAAATGTCTTTACTTCAATTACTTCTGCTCCGTTTTCAAAGAAAAGCTGTCATGAAAATTTCTCAAAACAGCTGCAACAGCAGAGTCGAATGATTGTTGCTGCTCGGTACACGCCATGTTTGAAATGGTTCTCAGACGCAGAACTGTTGTGTCATCGCGTTACACCCGCCTCAGTCGTGCCGGGGGGGCTCGTTTCTCATTGGTTCCCATTTTTTTGGGAACTGAAATGCCCTAAAACGGCAGCTTGGCCAGACTAATAATTATCACAGGAAGTATGAGCGGGCCCAGGCAAGTTTTTTTCACATTTGCATGGAAATGATTAATTGTACAGTATGAGGAATACCTGCAATCCCGTGTGGATATTCAGACTGTGTGATTGACAGGAGGCGGATGCGGATGTCACTGCTTTTATTGGTCCGTTTATGACTGGATATCTTTATTGGCTACTGAAATGCATCAAAAGTTTGAATACAAATGAAAAATGTGGGCGTAATCGGTAACGGACTGTGATTTAAAAATAACAAAGTAGATTATTTTGCTACATTTGTACGTAGGTACAAGTAAAAGTACAGCTTTAATATATACTCCAAAAAGTACAAGTACGTGAGATACAAGATTTACTTTTTCGATGAAACCAAAACCTGATATATGTGTTGCCATGTGCCAGCATCAGTGTGGTGCGAATTAACCTGCAGAAATAAGAACATTACGCAAGGTTTGGAACGGTGTAAGGCTGAGTATACAATAGCAGGTTTTTTCTTTATTCAATTGGTTGAGTCAGTACTTTGAAAACAATATTAAAAGACAATAAACTGTATTATCTAATGCATAACATCATAGCAATTAGCAAGGGATTTTCAAATATAGTACAGCTTCTTCATAAGCCTTTTTAGGCAATTTCCATATTTAGTTTTATTAATCTCTATACAGACCTTCGAGATTTATCCCACCAATCCAATATGGCTGTTGTTGATGATTATGGCTGTGTTTTCTGTTCAGTATATTAAAAGAGTTTTCCAAAACAACAGAATGTACAACTATAATGTAATAGTGTATCTAAACACCAATTCAATTCAAATTTATTTGTATAGCGCTTTTCATGATACATATCATTGCAAAGCAGCTTTACTCCAAAGTAATG
>JAUYWG010000045.1:13450582-13494295 GCA_034779775.1 Enteromius afrohamiltoni
GAATCTAATAGGCAGCCAGTGCAGAGACTTTAAAATTGGGGTAATATGATCATATTTTCTTGTCCTGGTAAGGACTCAAAAAAGTTTTTGACCTGTCAGGTAAGGATGGGAATGGGAGGGTTTAGATATGGTTATCCTTGGACTATAAATTCAATTTAAAAAACAGTTTATAGTGGTTAATGTGAAATCTCATTCTCTGTAGAGTAAAATCTGTATTTGTGGATTTGGCTTTTTTGTCCAAAAGAACCTATAGTGCATTGTATGCATTCCTTTCAAATTAAACTATTAGTTTATAGTTTGGTAATAGTTACCAGCTTTCAAAGTGTCTTCTTGATAGTGCACCTTTTATCTTTCAGTAGAATGGTTTAAGATGTGGGTAATGTTGTTGATCATTATCAGCCTGGGCAAAGTGCATTTGAAACCATTTTGTCTTTAATGCAGTTTCATTGTTGGTAAACAAACAAAAAAGGGTTTTTATGTGAAACATTTTCATAGGCACATGGCCAATTGAGAGAAAATGACTGCCGGTGTGCCAAACAGAAACTTGAGTAAGAGCATGACACTGTTTCAGAATTAAGTCTCTAATTAAGTCTCATATGTTAGTGATTGCCATCATATTTAACCTATATTAACACATTTAAAAGTAGTCAGCATTTTACTAGTTTAGTGAAAGAGGTTGTATTCAATTCATTTGGTTTTAAATGATGTGAAGTAACTATTTAATTTCCAATAGAATACTGTTTAGAATTTGGGGGAGAGACATAACACAGTAAGAGTCAAGGTTTTATATGACAGTTAAAACATCTGAGATGTTACAGACAGCCAGCAAAGCCTTCTGCAGAATGATAAGCAAAATCACACATTCACCCATTTTCATTAGTTTCTGGGAAATGCTTAAGAAGCCTCGGTTTGAGGACAGCAAGGGTTGCTCAGATGTGCTCATTTAAGAAAAGTGGTGCAAGAACTGACCCATTGACCTTATTGGCAGTATCCAATATCCAGTATCCTACTTTTCTTAGTTATTGTTAGTTTTACTGTGTATGTATTGGCTGTTCGATGGCAGTGAACAATTTCTTCCATATCAGCTTTTTCTAAAACCGAAAATTACTTTCTTTGATAGTTCAAATTTTGCCTTTAAAGGGATAGTTCACCCAAAAATGAAAATTTGATGTTTATTTGCTTACCCCCAGGGCATCCAAGATGTAGGTGACTTTGTTTCCTTGGCAGAACACAAAAGAAGATTTTTAACTTTAACCGTGGCAGAGTCTGATAGTCATTTAATGGAAGTGGATGGGCACCAAACCCTCAAAGAAAAAAAAACATGCACAGACAAATCTGAATTACACCCTGTGGCTCGTGACGATACATTGATGTCTTAAGACACGAAACTATTGGTTTTTGTGAGAAACTGAACAGTATTTATATAATTTTTTTTTTTTTATAATTCTCTGATAGACACCCATGTCCAAACCGTCTCCGTGCTCAGCATGAGGCGTGGTCCCTGTGTACGCGCTTTGGCGTAGGATACGCAAACGCCGGAAGTGATCTGTTGCGTGTATAGTACAGTCGTTGTTTACACAGAGCACAGAGATTGTGGGTATAATGGCTATTCAAAATGGTAATTACTTGCGCTTATCCTGATTGTTCAAACTGATTTAAAGCTAAAAGATTACGTTCGCTTGCTCGAACTCATCCAGGACTGTTGACTTTTCATTGATTCCCAACTTCTGAGCCTGGTTGCTTGAAGTTATGGTTGCTTGATATCAACACACCCATAAACCTAGTAAAATTGTGGATGGTCTGCAGCGATAAATTTTCCCCTGATGATTTTAAAGACGCACGAGTGGATCACGTACGACCTATATTATCTGCTGTGCCTTTGGTTTTTTCACATCGGGAACGCGCTTCATGGACATGGGTGTCTATCAGAGGTAAAAAATTATATAAATACTGTTTAGTTTCTCACAAAAACTGACCGTTTCGTGTCTTAAGACATCAATGGATCATCACCAGCCACAGGGTGTAATTTGGATTTGTCTGTGCATGTTTTTTTTACTTTGAAAGGTTTGGTGCCCATCCACTTCCATTAAATGTCTACCAGACTCTGCCACGGTTAAAGTAAAAAAAAATTGTTTGTGTTCTGCAGAGGAAACAAAGTCACCTTCATCTTGGATGCCCTGGGGGTAAACATCAAATATTCATTTTTGGGTGAGCTATCCCTTTAAGTGTTAAATACATACACTTGTATGTGTCAAAATTCTTTGGAAACATCCTCCTAAATACAATAATTTGAGATTTATTTATGGGCTTTGTTAGGCCTGCATTTGGACAGGACAGAGTAGAGTAAATAGAAAAGCACTGTGTGAATATTAATAATAGTAATAATAATATATTTTTTAATCTTTATAGCACCTTTCCAGTGCTCAAGGACACTTTACAATGTATATTTAACAAAAAAGGCATACTACGAACTGACATTGATGGAAAACAATAATTAAGGAGATAATTAGGAACATTAGAGTAGAGGAACATTATGTGGACAGGGCAGCACACAATCAAGAAGTCAATTATAACCAAAATGCAAAACCGGTACTAAGACAAGTACAGGACATGTTCAGTAAACAAAGCAGTTAGTCTGTCAAATCGGAGGTATAACATTCAGAAAAGAGTAAAGATTTAAATACAGATTATTATTTACACAACAAAGTGAGCAAAGGTAGAGAATTCCAAAATGTGGGTGCAATAACACTGAATGATTGATGAGAGGTGGTGCCAAGGGACAACAAGAAGGCCAGCATCGGAGGAACATAGGGAGCAAGTCAGGTTGTAGGGGACAAGCATTTTACAAAGATGAGGGGGAGCTACTGTAAGCCATGAAAGATTTAAAAGTGAGCAGGAGAATTATGAATTGCTTAGGTGACTGGGAGTCAATGGAGATCATACAAAATTGGGGTTATATGAGCAGAACGTTTGGTATGAATGATTAATCTAGCAGCAGAGTTTTGAATTTATTGTAATCTGGAGAGGAAGCTGGCAGGTAGACCAATGAAAAGGAGGGAATTACAGAAATCAATGCAGGAGACAAATGCACGGATGACGGTTTAGGCGTTTTTAGTATTGATGAAAGGATGGAGTTGGGTAATATGACATAAATGAAAGAATGCTGTGATAATAAGCAGAGAAATAATATTACTTTAGCGCCAGAGTCGTTGGTTCTCTATGGCTCTGGTGAGCACTAGCCAATCAGAGTGCCAATTGTGAATTAGTTCCACCAAGAACCTATGGCTCTGGTTCCACCCAAAACTATTGCTCCATTCCAACCTCCTACCAGTTAAAGTGCTCTGGAACGACAGTTAAACCGTGACTTCCCATCTGTGAACTCATACTAGACTGATGTACTCCAAGTTACGAGGTCTGATGTCACATAGCCCGCGAAACAACAATGGCAGCCATGAATTAATATATCGTGGCCACATTATATTATCACGTTTACATGAGGAAATATGTTGTGGCCATGACAAAACTAAGTAAACCAAAGACGTCCCCTCCTTCTCACCGTAGAAATGGGCCTATCCACCTTTTTCTTGACATGTAAAAATGTCTTTACTGTAGTTTTTTGACTGTATTTATCTTTTTTTCTTTTAGTCTAGTATTAGTTTTCTTCTAATTTTGAAGGCCCTTAATTTATTGTGATGTGCTTTTAATTAATAGAAAAAATAAAAATGGAACATTTGCAATATTGTATCTAAGAACTATGCATTGCAGTCACCTCACATTTCTCGAATTCTTTTCTGCATCAGGAAACCTGGTTTGGAAGCCTGTATGTGATTCGTTTCAAAAGGAGGTACCTTTATAGAGAAACCCTGCAAGGTTTCATGCACAGCCTATGATTGTTTGCTGTTGATCGATGCAAAAGTGTATGACTCTCTGCTCTTCTGTTTTGCAAAAGCTTTCAATTTTCAACTGCTTCCCTTAACCATCTAACCACCCCAGCGCTGCTTAGCGTTCTGTCACAAGTGAAACTACAGTTTTTGTTCCCATACTGTTTTGCTTACTCAGTAGCTCACGCCACGGCTGCCGGTTTAAAGTTCCACAGCCTATGTTAGCTGTTACATAGTTAATCTCATTAGGGTGAGACGTGCATTGCTGCAATTACAGTAAAGGGCTGACTGCTAAGCTGCTGGTAACTGCTCTATTTAGGTCAGTTTTGAGGTTAGCACAGTCATGGTTTAACCCTTACTAGCTCACTTTGACACACCCTGTATATGATAGTGTTAAATGATAAGCCACAGGAGCACTGTTTTAATGATAGGGCATTTTAGAATGTAGACTTGTCTACATTTACGCTCAAGGCTTGTCATATATGACCAGTGTGAAGTAGTGTCAAAATGAGGAAGACAAATAACCACATTAACCCAAAAAAGGAAATATAAATTGCAATAATTTATTGATCATACGTTTCTGTAACAAATTAAATCACAAACAATACATTGAAATACATGATGAAGTAACCATTATAAATAAGATTCATAAGACATAAATAGCAGTATAACACTAGTAGTTTCAAGTTATATCAGCAAGTTGGCAAAATGCAACTCCTTTTTAAAATAAAACTCATGTAGGTCAATGTGACTTACACAATAGCCTATGGTTTTAGTTAAACCTAAAACATTGCCATTGTGACATCCAGAAACTGAAGGCGAAGGGGAAGGCATTCCAGTGCATCATAAAGTAGTGTGTCATAGAATATTCAGACTTGACTCAAGTCATGGCCACCATGTAATCCATAGTGACATCCTATTAGTGCTTGACTCTCTTTGATGCCAAATACTGCTCTATATACTTAAAGAGCATGTCAAGCTCTCCCATGGCTTTATAAACACCCTTATCCTTCATCTGCAGAGAAAAAGACGTGGTCAACCTTAAGAATAACTTTTAGAGATAACTGAATAAGAGTAGAAGATGGTGTAACATGTTACTCTTATTAGCATCAAGTAGAAGACTGTATAAGACATACCTTTTCATATGAGTTCCTTATGCTGGAGAGCTCAAAGGGATTTTGGCAAGAAAAATAATTCCTCTGTAACATAGATAGATGTGTGTTATTTCATGTAGTTTGCAATGTTAAAGACAACTTCTTTGCCTCACAATATGATTGCACAACAGGCACTAGCTATTTTGGTCGATTTGCAATAGCTCTTGCTAATAAAATGCCACATAGGCTTTCTACATATGTGCAAAATTACGACATCCTAAAGATGCCTGAACTACGTTTAAAAAAAAAAATAACGGTCACCATCATAACACTACACATCCTAACTTAAGCAACATAATTTTAATCAGTTCCCTGTTTAAAAAAAAAAAACTGCTCGCCCAGGCTGGTTGGGCAGGTAAGTTAGCTGGTTTTTGAGGGATTGTGGCTGGTTTAAGATGTGTTTGACACCAAGGCAGAATAGTTTACTCTAAATTTGACAGTATTGCATCATCCTTTAAACTTATGTATTAGTGATTAAAAGACAGACTTACACATTTCAGTATATCCCGCTTGAGTTCCTGAAATATATTTCCTATAGAGTCGACTGGTGTTTTGGAGTGCAAGTGGTCCTTCTGGACAGCTGTTGGCAGAATGGTGTCCAAGTAGAAGTGCAGGATCTCGTTCATGACATGACATCCATAAGGACTCTGTGGATCATATATGAGATTTATCTTTTACGAGCAGTTTCAGACACCCACGGTTATCACACTTAGCCACCACTGTAGCAATGTGCAGATGCAAGATGTAAGGCGAGATTTTAGTTTGGTTTGTACACGTCGTGCACAAAACCTTCGGTTTCAGAATGATTACTTCTGCTGTTGCTAATTTTAAATTTGAATAATTGCTGCTATTACTACTGTGAGAGTAAATCAATGATTTTGGTGCTTACATTAATGTTCTGTTGCACGTTTTCATTCAGCAAAGGTTCCAAGTCATCATTGGACTCCTGCGGAGAACAAATGTAAACAAGATCCTGTTAGAGAGAACCTCAAACCTCAATGAACCATGAAAAAAGCAGAAATACCTTGCAGATTGAGATCTGCAAGGTTAAGACTAAACTGAGTATCTGAGCAGTCTAAATACACTTACATAAAACCTCTGTATTTCTCTGTATGCAGAGCGGAGCTCCTTCAGTCTCACAGGGAAGCCTTCCACAAATGAGCAACAATCAGTCTTGCAGTCAACTCTTCTGCATTGAGCACTGTCAGAAAGCAGAAGCAAAAGCAGAGAAGAAAGGATGACTCCAGTGAAAACCATTCTTCAATCCTTTTTCTTTCTTCTTGATTTTTGTCGTGATATTTAGCCCTCAAAAGAGAAGATGTAAAGAAAAGGTTTGGGATGCTTTTATAATACATCCTACCTTGCTGGGGTGGGGAGGAGGGTGGGTGTTGACTTACCGTCAATTTGACATATACTGTGTCATCATCTTCTGAACATCATCTTGTTTTCTGTTTTTTGGAAAAAAGAAGTTTAGGAAAAGGAACATTGCTGATGTCAACAGTAAAATTCTTTTAAAGTTTTTTTCATAAGATTTTTTTCTATCTATCTATCTATCTATCTATCTATCTATCTATTTTTTTCTGTTATCTATCTATATAACATTATATTGTTCTATCTATCATCACTTTTCAAAATAGATAAAAGATAATAAATTCCTTTGTACTTAATTTGTGTAAATTGATTTTGGAAAATGAAGCAATAATGATCTTAAAAACTAATTAAAATGAATTATCTTAGTGTCCTATGTTTGATTGTCATATGATTGAACTTTATCCGTTTTTTTGGCAGTTGCGGGAATCTCGTGTACGTTTCTCAGACAGAAGCAGTGAACTGAACAGTGTCTCATCTCTGACATTTCTTTTTACGCAGATGGTGGAAGCCTTGTATGTGCATCAAGCTAACTCTCACAGGTGAGCGTAAACTCAGACATACATAGATGACTGTAAGGGGTCCAGTGTGGTTTTTGGGTGACAATTAGCTCCTTGGTATACTAAACCACAGAGACCTTTTACATTTGCAATGGCCCATTGATTGTAAAATAATGCATGTCAGACTTGCTCCTGAAATGCAATTTAAATATTTGGCCTCTTGCACCTTCTGTGAAATTAACCACTCTGTATCACTACTCCTGTATTATTCCTGTTATGCTGCTATGCAAAAAAACAACAACAAAAAAAACCCAATTTGTTTAGATTGAAGTTGAAATTATGTTAATTCACTCAAAATTGGAAAAATAAAAATTCCGGCTATTTTTGTACTCTCTTCTAGACTGGTAATACCAAACTCTGCTACTTTGCTTTGCTTTGTAGACAGAGGCTGGGAGTTGGGGGCACTTTGGTGTACCCATAAACCAAGTACATAATGTTTGGTAAAACTGTATGCTATATGCCGACTCAAACTTATGAGGTAAATACAGGTATGTGGCGAAAACAAAACCGTCATGCGAAATACTAAAACTTAACTGCAAGATTACAGCATGACATGGAAATATTCAAAGAGCAGAAAAAGTAGACTCTGACCTGTCTGTTACTGATCGGTAACATTTGATAAATTAAATTATGAGGTCTTCCTATCCATTAAATTTATTGGATGTAAGCATATAAAAACAACACGTTACAGCACTTGTGATGTACATGGCTTGTAAACACCAGCTGTAACAGATCTCTGTCTGAGAGAGAATATGTTTGTTGAAATGTTGTATGATTTCTAAAACACGCTGACTATGAACATTCTTGGCCTAGTTTAAAAATAAAACAACAGTTCTATATTTAGATCGAGCTTCTTCTTTCCTGATGATTTCATGAGATTAAATGTCGTTTAATGCACGTAAACTTGTCACCAAACAACGACACATTTTTTCTGCTTCTGCATAGTCTACAGTTCACCACAGACTGGTCATATTAAGTCAAAAATGTCGCAAACACCCACAGTCAGTGAAACTGTAGTATGTTTGCACAACCAGTGAAACTACATTTACTGAATGAATTCCCAAGTGTTATACAATGGCTTGAAAAATCCACCGAAGATAAGCATCCATACTATTTTATTCAGACAAAATAGGCCAATTATCAGTCCTATCAGCAGTTTATTTGCCATACCACTATACATTTCAGAAAGTTGACTCAATTCACCTTTCAGGTATAAAGCTTGATAATAATAATGATTATCTATAATCTATATTGATTTGTCCATTTTTGTTGCAGTTAAAGCCAGTTTGAAGAATGGCAGTGAACTGAGCCAGTGGAAAATGGAAAACTATTTCTTAATTAACTACAGTTTTATGTAATTCTTTACATCCTTTGAATTCCCTGAATTTTATTTTGGTCCAGGTTATTACAAGAAATAAGTGAGTGTTATGGAACTTCATTAGCCGTCATTAACTGAGTAATGCAAGCATGAATGACCTAAACTGTTTCCATTACATACTATTATACTTTGTATGCAAGCATTTCTGCCTGCTTTTAGCGTGAAGACTAGTGGGGTAAGCCCAACCCATGATGCAAAACTGGTGGTTTTCTTCTCTCCAAAGTGCACTGAGGTAAGATCTAGAGGTAAGATACTTCTGACAGGCACAGATTACTGACAGTTAGCACGTAATGGAGGGCCTTTGGATAAAAACAAAAAGGAATTTACAATGTGCTCCCTAAATTCATTTGAGCAGCAAAACATTCATTCTGTGGAAAGCCTGAAACCGAGAGAGATTTAATCATACTACTATTATTATCGATTGTGTGTGTGCATGTGAGATTTTGACTGATGTGGGTATTGTAAGTCAACTGACCGTTTACCAATTTTTTACCTATTGTGATTCATTCCTGTACCACTCCGTTATGTAGAATATCACAGCTCTGAGAATGCATATTATGATTTATTTAGATGATTATATACAGCTATACTGGCCTGTTTTGATTAATGTCTTTAACTGGTTCATGTTTAAGCTAAATTAACTTTTTCATATCTGGCTAAATAGAGCTCTAATGCATAAAGAGAAATGGTGCTTCACATACATATAGTAAGACACATTTATTAAAAGGATTGTTCTCAAAATGACACTTTTGTCTTTATTCATTATTATTATTATTATGTTGTTCCAAATCTCTTTCTCCCGTGGGACATAAAATATGTCAATGTATTTATTTATTTTTATTTTTTTGGTCACTGTTATCAATATTCTATTCTATTCTGGATGTTTAACACAAAACAAAATTTTCTGACAAATTTGTGTCACCAAACGGTTGATAATAGCTATTGACTTCTATAGTATTTTTTCCTCATACTAAAAAAGTCAATGGCTACCTTCAACTCTTTTCAACAGGTTTGGAACAACTTGAGTACATGATGCCTGAATTTTCATTTTTGGGCGAACCATTCATTTAAGCGTATTAACATCTTAATGAATCATCTTGGAGTAGACTGATGACAGCCACAGCTGACAATGACAATGTTTTTTTCATGTTTCAAAGTAGATTTAAAAAAAAAAAAGTCCAACTGGCTTTTCTCAAGAGAACTCAAGAGAAACTGCTGAAGAAGACAATGGGACGTGTGGCTGAGAGTTGACCACATTCATCCTTGCTTCTCCATGAGAAAAACAGTGCATGTTGTGAGTACACCGACTACACATTGCCCCGTGATGAGGTTTGAGTTGGTGATGCATTTTGGGGCAGAGCTTTGATGGGAAAGCTAAAAACTGTGCTCAAGAGGTAAACGTCCCACATTGAAAACAAACATGCATGCAGGTGTCTTTCCTTCCTTTTCTTTTATGACAGTTGGAAGTATTTTCATATTGATAGATTCATGTTCTGAGACACATTAAGATATGAAACTGTCTAATGAATGTCAGCTTCTTAGCTATGTGATCTCGTAATTACTAGCAGGAATCATTATACTTTTAATCAGAACCAAGTAAAAAAAACTAAAACTACATATTACATATTTGACATTAGTGGCATAAGTTTTCCGTAAGTTAAATTGATATGTTTCATATTTCATAACTAATAGAGTTTCTGTTAAGCAATAGGCAGTTTCAGTTAAAAATAAATCTATCCAAACCACACTGACTCATTGACTATATCTTTATCCTGTGATATTGGGCAGTTACAAAAGCTGTAAATTTGATATTTATTCAAATGGTCTCGCTGATAAAAAGATTGTGCTGATGTACTGATTACACTGATTCCATATTAATCAATCTTGCTCCTTGAAGACATTCATCATTTTTGTTTCTGGTGATTTTTTTTATTACTACATATATACTACTTTAAACCAATATTTTTGACACATATCTGAATTGTTGCAGATACGGCTTCTTGATGCAAATGAAACCTTTTGTTCACAAGGGTCACTGGCAGACCCTTGTTTCGCAAAGACTGTCTTTAAAGGAAATCGCTCAACACATGATTCTACAGCAGTTTCAGTTTCACAATTTTTTCTTTAGTTTAACTGTTCAAGGTGTCAAAGCCACTGTTTTCATGAGCGTTCCATATTGACGCATTTGAGAGCGCTTGCGACAAGACGGCATGTAGGATGAAGCTTATGGCTCGTGCCTTTGCGGGCACAGGTACCCACATGACTGAGGTTGTGTTCCAAAACAAAGCATCATGCCTTTGCTGAAGTGTATACATTTATGTTTTGCTGCATAAAGGCTCCTCCCTTCCTGTCTCTGGAACACAGTGTGCATAACGTTTTTTCATAAGCCTACATCAAGAAATGTAAAATCTTATGCTGAGTTGCAAGTTTGTTCTTATTCTTACAAAGCAATGCGTGGCACATGCAAATATTAAAATACATATAGCCATAAACATTGCATACAAACATTTAGGATCAGTAAGATCTTTGAAAAGTATTAATAACTGATATTTTGGCACAGGCATCTGTGGCTTGGTCATCTTAATGTGAAGGGAGGTAATATATGACCTACACTCACCTAAAGGATTATTAGGAACACCATACTAATACGGTGTTTGACCCCTTTCGCCTTCAGAACTGCCTTAATTCTACGTGGCATTGATTCAACAAGGCACTATTGGAACAATAGTTTTGCCGCTATTGGATTGCAGTTTGAAGTCTAGTGTAAAATCTGGAAGTGGTGTTAGAAAGGTCCTTGTAGTGAAAACATCATATTTGGTCAATATTAAGATGTAAAACAGCGAATGACTCAAACAGAGTTTGTGTTTATGACTAGTTTCATTCCTTAACAATTTTTTTCCCCTACCATAATAGGTATGATTTGTGAATGTGGTCTCAAGGGACATGTTCCATATCATGTGGACAATTGTGAATGACAGTATAATGAAATTACATAATGAAACATGACTGGACTTGTTGGTAAATAGTAGGCTACAGCAGCGTGTGGGTACTATTCTGGGTTTTAAAGGTCATTAGATTCATCGCTGCAGCGCAGCTATGAGTAGCCTCAGGTGCTTAGCATGCAACTTTGTACGTAGTCCTGGGAAGTTTTAGAGGAAGTGTGTTGAGTATGCTGTGTATGTTCTTTCCCATTTGGTTAGGAGTGACCTACTGCACTGTACATTTGGTTTTGACCATGCAAAACAGATGTTTTGAAACTGTAGAAATTTTAAACCATGTCGCATATTTTATTACATTTTGTGTTTTGGGTGAACCTGGCAGCATAATCTAACAGTTAAGGGGAATGAGAAACAACATTTCTTAGCAATTTGTGGAGAGGGTAGAAATATGTTTTAATTAAGGACAAAATATTGGGACTTTTTGTGCTTACTTGGCCTTTAGTGCACTAAAAACGTACATTCTTTTTCTCTGGGATCTATTTGACCAACAACACAAATGTTTAGAGTTAGGTTCATAGGTTCACATGCAGTCATATTAGAGTAATTTATTCATCTTGCATCCTCCACATAATAGCTATAGGTTTAGGGACTGAGGGTGCCTCATTTATATATCCAACTGCAGTACCGACTGCTACGTAATCATCATATTAATCAAAACCAACACAGATCTACAATACTGGCCTAATATCTGTTCACACAAAGCATGTTGCTATGCTAGTTGTAGTGGGTGAGTAACCAACCAACAAGCTGAGGTATTTAGGGATGCATGATATACTGGTAGACGCAATTAAATGGTAGAGATTTTGTAGGTGGTTTTACAGCAGAACACAAAATCCAGGGGGTGGGGGTGGATCAAGATGCTACTGTTCCCACTTTACCATCTCCACCACTTGGATGTGCATCTAACCCCAGCCCCTGGATCTTTTGCTCTGTATAAAGGGGATCAATATCCCCTTGTATTTAAATAGATTTAAATACAAAGGCTTCTATCTTTAATAATGCCTGTCTCTGCAAGTATCGTCTTAAAAGCCATTTAGGTCATAGTAGACGGGAAAGAAAATGCATAAATAATAATGTATTAGATTCGTCAAACCCTGTCAAAAGTAAAAAAAAAAAATAAAAAAAAAAAAAAAATATATATATATATATATATATTGTGGTATATTCTGGTTAGGTATCAGAATATACCACAGACTGCCAGTCAAGTTAGTCAAACAACAGTGAGAGAAAGTCTCTCACAACTCTTGAATCACTTTAAATCATTAATCACTTTTTAACTCTATTAAGATATAATATCATAATTTACACAGTAAAGATACTGCTTGTATTTTTTTCAATTCTTATTTCATTGTAATCTGCATTGAGTTTGAGTTTGTTTCTTTTTTAGGCTTGTATTCATTTATTGTGAATTAAAATGACTTATATTGTGATATAAAATTGTGTTCATATTGGCCACAGAGCGGTACACAGTCTCTAACGGATAGAGAAAGGAAGCGGGTTCGAGTCCCAGGTCCGACAGGGATTGTAGGAGGTGAGAGTGAATATCCAGCACTCTCTCCACCTTCAATACAACGACTGAGATGAGACCCTTGAGCAAGGCACCGTTCCCCCAACTGCTCCCCAGGTAGCACCGGTCGCCCAAAATAATCTTTTTGGAATAATTTATTAGGTTAATGATACAGCATCATCTTTAATAAAGAAAATGATTAACCTCATTGGATGTTTACAGAGAATAAAGTCTTACTGGAGTACGCAGATGAGAAGGGTCCTATGCCTGGCAGTATTCTTGATACAGTACACCGCATGCTTTTCAGTGCTTTGTGTAGTGCTTAGCTTGCTGTTATTTTTTTATGTAATTTTATGTGTCAATTGATCAGCAAGATCTGAAACGCAGGAAATTTCCTGTTATGCTGAGCTGGTTTCAGCGAATTCACTAAAGTCTTTTTTTTTTTTAAAGCTGTTATGAAAGTGATTCATAAAATTCAAGCCATGTCAGCTATACAGTTCACGTTTTTTTTTTTTACCGTTTTAAGTACCGTGATCAGCTATTTCAAATGGAATAAACTATTGTCACTGGAGAGCTTTGAAATATTTAAATGTTGTGCATGTATAAATGTCTCCATGACACTAAGATGTCCCCTCTCCCACAGCGCAAACTAAATGATCTCGGTTTTATGTTGCACTTTCACATATTTTTATTTGGCACGAAACTGTATATTACTCTGGCATATGAGATTCTTTTTAATGTTGTTCAGCTAATGATAAATCTACAAAATGATAGCACAGCACAGATTCCTCATTGTTATAGCAGCAAAAACAAATGTATGTCAGATATGAATTACACAAGGACGTCTAGCATTTTTCTGTTAGCTGTAAATTATAATGACGGATTAATTTAAACATTAAATTCATTCTTTAGCACTTTTTAAAAGCAGAATGTTTTTCCTTGCGATTGACTGCATCACATTTAGGTGGAATGTATTATTATTTCCACTGGTAAGCAGTTTGCAAAAGTAAAAATTAAAAATGCAATATTAAACTGGCTTTACTTTACTTTCATCCTCTAACTTAGTAACATTTAGTCCAAATATATGAAATCTCACTAGCAAATCTGTTTGTTTTTGTTTGTTTTTTTGTGCAGTTTAACACCACTACTGACCAATAGATGTCAGTAAGGATGCTTGTTGAAATTATGCAATATGCTAAAATGAATTTGGAATAGCATACTATTCTTACTTAGCATTCCCATGACCCTCCAGAGAATGGGTGGTTTGAAAAATGGATGCATGGATTAATACTATCCGTGCTATATTCGTCTGTTGTTTCTTAGTATAGTCAAGTGGTTTTATGAATTCAGCTGTACAGCAACATTTAACAGAAGAGTTGTGTCATTTTCTTTCTCCTTCTTAACACTGTTTTTGCTGTTACTCTCTATTAAGAATTAAGTCAGAATTTGATGTAGTATGACACATTAGTGCCTTGCTATCTTCTTGTTTGATATGAATAATCATAAACATGTTACCTAAAGTGAAATTAAATGCGGTTTGCGTTTCTGTAGCCACCTGATAACCAAGGTCTGTCAGAAAACACAGAGTGATTACCTGCAGAAATCTTATGTGTCAGCTCTTAACATCAGTACGTTCCCGTTAGCATAAACATGACAAACATATACGGTTACTTATGTTTACTGTTATGATGCAAAACTCTTCATATGAAGCCTCCATTCTTGAGTGATTTCCTATAAAGACTTTACAATTAATCTGAATCGATTTTGTGGTAAAACAGGTGACTCATAAGAGTTTAAACACATCTTTATTTTATAAATTATATATTTTAATAAAGACATTTACATTTAGTCACTAAGCAGATGCTTTTATCCAAAGCGACTTACAAATGATGACAGTGGAAGCAATCAAAAAACAGCATAAGAGATGCAAGTGCTATGACAAATCTTAGTTACAGTAGCTACAATACATGGATGGTGTCTTAAATTATATAATAAATAAAAAATCGAATAGCAAAAGAACAGAGCAAGGTACTTAGAGACCTTTGCTTTTTTGATAATTTAACAATAAATATAAGAAAAATAGATATAATATAAAAAGGTGAGTTTTTTTGGTTAAGAAAACAAGCAGTTAGTAAATTAATAGAGTGCTAGTCCAAAAGGGGCATTTTTTAAGAACATTATTTGAAAAGAGAGGGCTAGGGTAAGAGGGTCAAATAAAGATGGAAGATATGTTTTTAGCTAAGGACAGGAGGGAACATTACAAAAATCACAACAATACAATGGAAATCATGGATCCCAAACTGACGGCAAAGGTCTACTTTGCAGCATGACATCTACACATCATGCAAATTCCAAGAAATATGCTTAAATATTACATTATAAATAAATTATTTTCACATAAACTCAATGGAAGATAAAACAATTTCAAACTGCTTTTATAGTCAAGTAATAAAGGTTCTTTATTATTTTAACCTGTGCAGCTGTCCTTGTTTTAGAACTGCAGTAAAGGCCTTTATTAAGGGTGCTGCTGAAAACTTTCTATCCATTCAAGTAGTGAATCCAGTTCTCCGATAGCCTTTACAGCTCCTTGTGACTGATCAAACTGATAGAACAAGAAAAACAACTTTCATTTTCTGATTTGTTCTGTTTGTGGGGGAAAAGTCTCTAGTATTTGGTAAAAACACCAAGCTGAGATTATAAGGATTTTCAAATATCAAATATTTTTGAGTTAAAAGTCTAAAAGGAAATCTGTGAAGCTTTTAACAGTCTGTGTCGGCAGGTTGGCTAGTTAATGTGTGTCCTGTCAGTGAATTATCACTCTTACCTTGTCATACGTGGTTTGAATGCTTGCGATTTTTAGTTTGGCGTCTTCCCCACACTCACAGTGCGCATTAGCATGCTTTTGGATAGACAGAAACGGTAACATGATTAGATTAGTCTGCTAAAAGCTTAATTACTGTGCTTACATCTGCCCCGAATCCTTCACCAATATTCTATAGTAAACATGGCTTGATTACATTTGCTTATTGATATATAGATCATCAAGCTTGCACGTCCATTTATTCGCAGACAGGTATGTAGGTCAGTAAAATGAAAACAATAGGAAAAGTCCCAAATATTGTAGCTTACAAATTTTTATGACTCAGCAGTGTTTAGTCAAAGAGCGTCTGCAGGGATTTCTGATGCAATTCAGATGCCATAGGAAGGTCTTAGACCCTGACCTTTGCAAAAGATTTGCGAGTTACGACAGCGTTTGGGACTTTTCCCATTTTTTCCAGTCTTACAGTTAAAATATTCTTTAATTAGTAGTGTTACATACACACAATCGCAGGTCCTTGGAGATACTGAGGAAGGAGTTGGCCAGTACACTAGTGGTTCTGCGATGTAGGGAATGACTGCTGGTGTAGCTGATGAAAACTTTATCCATGTAGAAGTGAAGAAGCTTTCTGAGGAAGCAGCAGCTTTCTGTAGCCTAATAATGGGGAAGACATATAAATCTCAGATGTTTTGATAGCCTTATGTAATATGTGTAGATATAGCACCGAGGTTTAGACGCTACAAGCTCTGCAAAAAAAGAGAGAAATGAATCCGTTTAAAAAAATAATAATAATAATGTTACCTGTAAATTGTGCATCATGTCTTTTCTGAGTAATCTGATTCCCTTGTGATCATCTCCTGAAATCTGTCAAAACATGAGACATTATCAGATTGCATTACATAACCTCAAACCACAGACACAATAAAATAAGGCCACCTCAAAAATGGCTTTGATAACATATGAATTTTTGCTCCGTTTTTGCCAAATATATGATTCATCAACTTGACAAAGAGCTGAAGACATTGGCAGGAGTTTCCATGTGTTGACTGAAGTATTCCTCTTTAGCTTTGTCATGCTTAAAAGCCATTGGCATGTAGAACCCAAAACCGAAACATGAAAAAGCACATTGTTCTTTTGATTTAGGCACGCAGAGCTCTGGAAGAACTCAACCTGCAACCTGTTTATTGACATATCAAACCTGTCAAGAAATCCCATTGTCGTCATCACCAATGATGTCATTCTCATGGTGGGAAATTGACTTGGAGCATTCAGCATTTTTAGCATGCATCAAACCTTTAACAATAGGAAATTCTAAAACTGCTGCATGACTGTAAACATGCTCACCATGTTTTGCCGGATGTGCTGGAAGTGGTGCCTGAGTTCATGTGTGTGTATGTTCACTTTACAACTGCCCAGGTGAAGCCCCCGACCCTGAGCTGTGTCCCATAGACCGCACAACATGGTGCATACAAATACGCTATATATAACGAATGTGTCCTTCATCGTGCTACTGACAGTTCAGCCTGAGATAAACAGAAAAGAGTCAACTATAAGCATATAATGTGCTACATAAAGGTAATAATGAATGAGTTTCGTATAGGATAAAATACATTTGCATATCACCTAACGAGGTCTGAGGTCCAGTCTGTTATTCTTCACAGGATGATGTGCACCTCTGCATGGTGATGGCAGGTGCTCTTATAGTGGGACAAAAGGGGAATTTTCGAAAAGGTATTCCTTGATTCTCTTCTACCTCCCATTACAGTAAAAGGAAGTGCATGTCTTTGCCAGATTATTAATTCATCACTTTGGGAATTGGTGTACTTCCGTTCAAAAAATTAGTGACGTGCATAATCTAAAAATACCTGTAGTGGCGTGTTTATGTAGTTATGCAATTCTCTATATTCTGATTATTTTAAAAGATGTTTTTAAGGCTGCATTTATTCGATCAAAAATACAGCAGGCTAATATTGAAGTGTAATATAAGTACGTTTATATATTTTTAGAAGCCTTCCAGTCTTCAGTATCACGTGATCTGTCAGAAATCAGTCTAAAATGCTGATTTGATGCTAGTTACTTTTAATTATAACCAAGCAGTTATACTTCATTTTTTTGTGGAAAGCTTTCAGGATTCTTTGATGAATGTAACATGATGAATCAATTTTAAGCATGCTTGCTTAATAAACATGAATTATTTTCAGTATAAATTTTACTCACCCTACTTTTGATGTTATTTTGTCGGGAATTATTGACTAGTGGGAATTTTTGTATTTAAATTTTTTAAATTATAAACTTTGCTAAATAATAATGAGGAACAAAGACTGTACACTGTTTTACTCATCATTTTGTTATTCTTTATTTAGCAGTCTTCATTTAAAAGGCATATTACTGTATAAGCTTAGCGCAGGGACAGTCCCCCAGGGGCCTTCTTGGGGATAAGGGACTTGGTCAAGTGATAAGCGTTTGTCATATCACTTCTGAAATTTAAACTAAGGACATTCACTACTAGGTTTAGCTTTACCAGCATCTCTAAATCATTGCATCTGATAAAAAAAACTGTCTGAAAAGTCGGAGTTTCCTTTTCAGTCGAGTGTCTTTTTTTAACCTTTCAGCGCAGCTCACATGAATAGTTGCGAAAATAAAATTTCCTGTGCTGAGCGAAAATGATTTTGATGTTTCGTTTATTTGTATACATTTTCTTTCCGAAATGAACGTGTTATTTCACAACGTTTGTTTACTGGTTATTGTGTAATCAAATGACCAGAAATGCTTGCTTTTGGAAGTACATGGTCCAGGAGAATGCTATTTCTGCAAGGAAATACGTTCACATCTTTCTTGCTCTGCTTCCTGATGCTGCAGGCATCTTTCCGTCCTTCCTAACAGCAGTTGTTCTGAAAGCTTGCCAATCAAACCGGTAATGCAGCAATACAGGTGTGTGTGGAAAAACTTCTTTGCCCAGCAAGGAAACAAATTACATTAAATACTTGTTTGATGTTAAATGTTAAGGATGTCAAAATACGAAATTCATTTGCAGTCAGTGAGCAGGAAGACTATACACTAATAAAACACCAGTGATATATCATTAATGGATATTACCGGATAGAGTATAGGATATTTATTGTGTTGCGTTATGTCACATGATTTAAGTGGTTCACTTTGTGATCAACAGTATTCTGACAGTTCCGAAATTATTTTTGTGTATATATTAGTTATTTTCTATAAATCATGTAGAGGGCTCCATATAATGTACAATCTTCCCACAAGGTGTCACTATAAACATACAAGAAAAATGTGCCAGGTGGGCTTTTTTTAAAGCATGTTGAAATGGAAGATTATATTATATACATATTTATTTATATATAATACTGACACAAGGCAGGACTACACAGTACCTTAAAAACACAGACACATTAAGGACATTTTCAACTACATAGTAGTTATGTTATTCCACCACTTATCATTTTGTTTCATTGTATTTTAGTCTACACCATATGTAGACCAATATATTCCTCAGTTGTAACTACGCTGCTTGTCTGTCACACAATACGTCCGTTAATGTACCTTTATTTTTAGGGTTTAATTAATTCCACTTTTTTGTATAATCACATAGAAACGTTTAATGCAGAATACTCATGCTAAGTTGTATTCAAGGCAGAAAATTCAATAAATATGATGCATTGAAGGCTTTTAGGTTACACAATGAAACATTCCTGAACATAAATGGAAAAAAATTGCATTGTTTAAAAATGTATTCTTTACTTGTAATCTGCGGTACTGTTTGATTCAATCAGTACTGTCAAGTAGACAGGAAGGCCTGGTTGTGCACAGGCATTTATGAATCTGTTCGTCACTCAAGCTATCTTACAATACTATAGCATAAAGGTGTCTGAAGCACATGATGACATCTGAGGGGACGGTAGGACTCAAGTGATTGCCGTCCAGACGCAGGTATCTCAGTTTGGGTGCTCCGTTCTCATCAGGCATGTTGAAAGAGTTAGAAGGACAGATCTCAGTGCCGTTTAAACCTGCAAAGAGAAGCAAAAGTGTTACTGTGGAAGAAAACGTTCTGTGGAACAGTAACAAATCGAAACGAAGTACATACTCTCAATGTTATTGTGGTTAAGGTGAAGTTGCTCAAGCTCAGAGTTGAAGGGGGGAATTGTGCTCAGCATGTTATGGGACAAATGCAAATCCAGCAGCGAGCTCACGTTGAATACCATCTTTGGAAGACCTTTGTCGCTGAGCTGGTTGTAGTTAAGTCTCACAAAGGCCAGGTGTGTGAAATGCTTAAAGTAATCCTCTGGAATCTCCTCAATGTTATTTTTGTCCAGGAAGAGTTGGAAGAGGCTCTTCGGTATATTCGCTGGCATCTTCCTGAGGATGTTGTGGGCCAGGTTGAGCTGAATCAAGTTCTTCAGATCTTTGAAGATGTTCTTGCCCAAGCTGCTGTCGCTGATCCTGTTGTTATGCAGATCCAGTAGTGCCAGATGTTCCATCTTACTGAATGCTCCAGTAGGGATCTTCGATATTTGGTTGCGGCTGAGTCTAAGCTGCTCCAGACCGGCCGGCAAGTCATCAGGCACCTCCTTTAGCTCGTTCCTCTCCAAATAAAGGTAAAGGAGGTTTGGAAGCTTCTCAAACACTTGCTTCTCCACCGAACGGATGCGGTTATTACCAAGATTTATCCACTTAAGCTCTGTGCAGTTTTCAAAGGGTTCTGCAGTTACTTGGTCAATGTAGTTGTTCTGTAGATATAGGTAGTGGGTGCGGAACGGGATGACTGGGACCTTCCGGAGGTTGCGGTTTTCACAGTACAAGGCATTTGGGTAAGATGGTGGACAGAAGCACTCTCTAGGGCAGTCTGGGAATTCAGACGGAGGGCCTAGGATTGGAGGGGGGAAGTCTGTGGGTTCCTGGGGTTCGGGCTCAGGTTTTGGGGCAGGAGGAGGTTTTTTGGGAGCAGGAGGTTTCCTGGTGGTAGACGGACGGACAGGTTTTGGTTTCTGTCTTCGCTGGCCACAGACATCCGTGATCAGAAGAAGGACAAGAAGAGAGCAGTATGCAAGCCCAGCTTTCATGGTCCTGAACAGAGAAGCAGCAAAAAACATGGTAATTTATCCTGTGCTTTCCTATCTTATGTAAATTAAAACACTAAGACAGATATAAACACACTTTATTTAATTTAGGCTTTGGTTTAATTTTGGAAGATGGTAAATAAGAAGTCAGCTTAATTATATTTTATTATATCATATTATTTTGGTTTCTTGGAAAATCAAGGGCGCTTTTTAAAAACATTGTTAAGATCTACAGGAGACGTCATGTTTCTGCGATTCTAGTTTTGTTTTGGATGACAGAGCTGCACACTTAAATTTTTTGCTGTCTTTTTTGTCCAAGCATGCAGTCATGTATTCTTCCAGTTTGGCTGGATTATTATGACTTCTACAGACCCTGAAAAAAAAACAGCTCTGGATATACAGGTTTTTCTGCACAGGCCTCTGATAAAGACTCTATTGTGCAATGTAAGGCTTAGGAAAGAGTGAGTCCTAATGAGGGAAACAGGCTAAACACCCAGGGGAGCTTAGAGGAAACCAATGGCTGGAACAGTTGCAGCGTTACTATGCTATCTGCACCCCTGTGTGTCAGTTTTGCTTAACAAAAACCACAGTTTAATTTTTGATTGCTGGAACAACAAATGCATTGCACGATGCACAGAGGATTAATAGCTACTTCTATTAATAGCTACATTTAGATCAAACAGAGTAGCCAACCCACTAGTCCAGACATATTTTATGAAGTTTGTCATTAGTTTATAATTTAATTTGCTGAATGGAAAAAATGTAAAAATGACCCATGTTACTTGATTTCTTCATATAACTTATATTTCAAAACTCTTTATACTAAAAATGTCTCTAATCAGCTCAAACAGCTTCATTAAGGATTCTTCTGCTTCTTTACCCCTATATGATAATAATTCAATAATAATTAATAATTCAATAATAAGACTTTTATATATGATCAATTTTTATGCCACAACTATTTTGGCTTTACTGTATGTATAAACTTGGATCATTATCTTGATTACCTAACTGTGCCTCAGCTTGTTCTCTTTTGGAATATTCTGATACAAAGCAGGATTCTTTGTTTTTTTTAAGGGTCCTCATCATTTCATAAGTAATTTTAAACCACACTTAGAAATATTTTGGCAGGTTGACTGCTGGGAAGTGATCTCAAGTTGAATATTATTATTATTACTATGGTTCAGTGGAAAGAAATGGTTTTGTAAAATAAACAGGCCAATGAATTTCAAGGTCTTTTTTTTGCCCTGAGCTCCCATCAGGAATTTTCCTTTGATCACTCTTTTGTACTGCACTTGTGAAAAACATTGTGCTGGATAGCTGATGGTATAAATAACTAAGATGATATTAACCAGGGTTGATTTATTTGGGTTAATAAACCAATGGGTTATAAGAACAGATGTAAACACTGCAATGCTTGTTTACACAGAGTAATGATTGTCTAATAATAGATTTGATTAGATGGGTCAAACCCTAAAAACAGCCCCGCTCAACTCTATTGTTTAGCCTAGATTAATAATTTCACTGGCGGAATGGGAAATTTTATCCTATGCAGAGACTTACACCCAAGAGCAAACAAGAAGCAGTGCATCGGGTCTGATGCATGATCACAGTCAGATGTTTGGCTGAAAGTGCCTGGCTGGGTGTCAGCTGCATGGTCATGGAGAGCATGCAACAGGGCTCAGGCCTTGAGAGAAAGGAAACCTGGGAAAGTGTTGATTTGTTTATTTCTATTTTGTATGCCTGCTTTAGGTGGGGTGCAAATGAGAGTGTGATCCTATCCAGGCTTTAAGGATTTAAAACTGATTTATTCAGAAATGCTGATTGACAAATCTAAATTCTATTTGTGACCAAATAAGGAAATTTAGGTCATTACTACGCATAAGAACAATGCATAATAACAAAAACATGTTATGAGTCAGCCCTGGCACAACTCAGAATAGGAGGGAACTGTTGAGTTTTAGATTTGGCTAAAAGTTGGTGAAAAAGACAGAAGAGGTCTTTGGAATATATATATACATATATATTCTGAACCAAGAGAATAATAGTTTTACCTAGAAGTGGATCAGAATAGAAACATTACAGGTCTGCTGGCTAGGAAGTTGATATGATTAATAAAAATGTAGCAAATCAATGAAAACCCTGATATGTCAGGTGCAAGTTTAGTGAATGTAACAGATGAGTAATAGAATATTTAGGATATAAACTAATAGTTTCATAATAATTTATTATTATAATAATAATATTTTAAAGAATTTTTTTTATCAGTTAGTTTTTATCTGATTTCTCATGTCTTAAAATGTACACACTTTAAAAAGGTCAAACTACTTTTTAATAACTAGTTGTTCAATTGTTTCATTTTTCTACCTATTTTAGCACTGCAGTCCGGGGTGTTAATGTGAAAAATCTGGACATTAATTGAGCTCTAGGTGCAAGAGTACCGTAAGTACCGAGTGAGCAGCCAAAGTAATCATACCATTATTTTTATAAGCTTTAACTAAATTGAATAAATGAAACTTGGCTATTGAAAGCAGACTTTAAGACTGAAGTAATGGCTTAATTCATGTTCCATTTCTTGCCAGCATCCACAGATTTACTAATTATTATATATTCATTTATGCTGCTTGTCTTTGAAATTGATTTATGGCTGTTTTGAAGAAACAAAGGGTTTCTTACCTGTTGCTGGTTCCTGCTCTCGTTTGATGAATCCTCTTGCTGTCACTTCACTCTCACTGTTCTGCTCTCCCACCTTGCTTTCTCCTCCTCTCTCACTCTGTTTCTTTCCCCCTCTTTCCTCCGTACTTCCCCTGTTCTCCTCTGCTAAGCAGACTGCCTATTGGGTCGCTCCCTCTTTTCCTTCAGAAGGTCAACAATTCTGTCTCCCTGCCCCGCCTTCAGAGAAAGTGCTTCAAATTAAATTGGAACGTCCATCTGGGATCACTGGGATTTGTTCTCCCCTGCTGTACACACTGATGCATGTAAATGGGTGTGTATCGAGGAAAACAGGGCTGGTGGGACAGGGTGGAGATCAGTGCAGAAAGCATGGGGTCAGAATTCATTCCAGCTCCATTCTCTGCCCGATCACGTGGATGCTTGGGATATTTCATCAAAATCATGTGCTTTTTATTTAGTTTAGAACCACAGAGTACTGGATAGTTTCCTATTTTTTGCTTTTTGCATACTTGGGTGGCGTACGCCTGATTTTCTCTGAAGTTATAAACAAAAAATCTTGTCACATGGTCTCCCTTATTTGGGATTGTCTGACTGATTCTCAGTGCTCTAGGGTTTAGGTAACCTCTCTCACTTTTTCCTCTCTTTCTTGTGCTTTCAGGCCTTGTGCAGAGAGCTGCAGCTGCAGAGCAATGGTGACGAGATGTGAAAAACATGGTTTTTAATCCCACTGAAACCTATTTATCTCCCTCAGTCATAATTGCACATTCACACTGTGAGGTCAGACTCGTGCTTATATTTTAAACCCAAAAGGACTTCAACATCTGGAGGAGAAACTTGTGCGATATATGCTGTTTTAAAATTGTAAAATTGTAAGCTGCAGCACTCGGTCAGTTGCAGGTTTTAAAATGACTGTTTAGTGTTGTCTTCCTGGCCATGTCCCAGATTTGCACATCTGTACTAAATGAGAATCAAACATTTGTGGGCTGTAATTGTGGTGAGCTTCATTCAGGGGCTGATTGGAGCTCTTAAACGGTCCAGAGACCTATACCGGCCCATTTCAGCCCACCACAAATAACCCCTCTATATTAGCTATCACACACACACACTATCATATTTGTTGAAGAACTGTGATGTGTGAAGAAGTGTCTCTGTTGCTAGTCCAGATCTGTTTTTAGGAAGATCAGAAGATCATATGCTGTGAGATATTGGGGATGTTAGGGAATTGCCCCCTTTTATCTTAGTGTAGCTGAGTGGGCAATTTCCCTCCCCTGCGTTTATGATTGACTGCCCTTTAGGGCTGGGGGCTTGTTATATAAAGGCTGCGGTTGGGTTACCTGGAATGCGTCATGGCTAGCTCCGCCCCTTGGTGCGTGCAGACTTCCACCTGAAAGGTATGTGTTAGCTGTTTGGCTAAAGTTGCAGTTGAACTGCCTTTAGTCCAACGAATTACCGGCCGCGTGTAAATTGTGATTTTTCTTTTGGTTTTGTTCCATTTCTTTTGTTGTTGGTGAAATTATTCTTAGTTTTGTCATTTTATGATTTATTCCATTATTTGCATGTTTTTCTTTATTATTGATTTTTGTCTTTTGCTCAGGTTAAATCTGACCATTCTCAGGTTATTGTCTAAATTTTTGTTTTGTATTTTCCTTTCAGTACCTAGGAAGTAACAATTGTTTATTGTCAGTTTTGCTGTGCATGCTTCAACAATTGTGAAATTCTGTGTTTACTTTTGTGTTTTAGGCCCCTGAGTTGGGCGGCTAGCTGTTCAGTCATCCTGGTGGTGGTGTTTGGAGCACTGAGTGTGGATTGCCGTTACAGTCACTCACCTCACTGGGTGTGTGTGTGTGTGTGTGTGGCGTGTGGTTTACAATCAAAATCACTTTTGCAGCTAGCCTACCCTGCTATGGGTGAGCCCCAGTTGGTTTTGTGTGACATATTGAGTCATATTTTGTCTTTGTCGTTTTAAATATTTTATTCAATTATTGTGAATTTAATAAACACTTTTCTATACTGATATCCTTTGTCTCTGCCCTTCATGGTGACGAACCTGTGTTTGGTTTCCATCAAGTGTTTAGTTCCCCTTACTTTAAAGGGGTGGCGTAGTCAGCATTAATACCCTTTTTTTAGGGTCTGTATTTCTAGTAAAATTAATTAATTCCCTGTAGCCACGCTACATTAGTCTTAAAACTCATTTACTTAAAATGGGTCCTAATGTTTAGATTGACCTCACTATTCAGACACAGGGAGGTTTCTGTCAAACATTCTTATGTCAGTGTTACAACTGGTGAGTTTTGGCATGTCGTAATATCTCTTACTGAGTACTGTACATGAATCATTGTGATATTTACTCTAATAACTTGTGAAATTTAGGTCAGATTTTTTGCACGGCACAGCAATACAGTATATCTCTGCCAAGATTATATTATTTAGCCAGTATCGTTGACATCTGGTGCAAACCCAAAGTTTGCTGTTAATTAAAATGTAACATGTTGGAAAGAGTGTAACCGGAGTACCCTTTTGGCAAGGAAATGTCTTCCTTCCTCCATACAACTTAAATTTATTTGCATATCAAGCTTTATTGCGTGCTTTAAGATTGATTGCCGATAGCATAATAGTCTAGTGCAGAGTGAAAACAACCAAGATTAGTCAACAATTTGGTGTTGAACCGACATGAGCATCTGAAGCAAATTCACTCACATTGTTTTAAGTTTGCTAAGGTGAGAAGTATTTCGTTTGGCATGTGCTTGACAGATGATTGTGTGTGTCTGATGTGTGCAGCCTTGCCATCTGGGTTGATTTTATTGTGTGTGCTTAAACACATTCACAGACAGACACAAATGATTGACAGATGTGCAGGCTCAGATACAGTATGTGTGAACAACGCCATCGTTGGGGTGCAGACTTCTGCTTTCTGTATTGATTAAAAAGTTGAATGTCATTTTTTATTATTTAATTGTATTACATAATCTTTAACAGAGCAAGCATTACACCTTGCGATTTTGCCACCCAGAACAAAGTTTTGGATCAGAAGCAGATGCTTAGCAATGTGTCACAAACAGCTTCACCACCCAGTTTCTTTCTCTGGTTTTGAATTAATGATGTGCCACTGGTAATGCAGTTGTGGCAACTGCAAGCATTTTGATGATGGTGGAAGTCTGGTTGATGCAATCTCACTGAGATTCACTGGGATCTTTGCTTACCAAGCTTTTTCTCCCACCCGGAGTGCCTGACAACCACCACAATTTGCCAAACCCCCTAGGTAGAGTGTGTAAACTCAGCAAAATATTAGAGCAGTTTCCTACTGTAAGTAATAGCACCTGAAGAGTTTTTTTTCTGGGAAGTCAGCCAAGTAAATAAAGCTAGAGCTCATTACCTGATCCATTCATGGCAGAATGTGGGAAAACACAGCAGGGTCAGTGAATGTATATATGTTAGAAAGGGTAAACTGAACTTTTAGATTATTATGCAGCAATTATTGTGAAATTAGTATTGGAGCCGACTGTCATTAATATGCTCTGCAGACAAGTCTGAAAGCCTTTTTTGAGTGCTTCGGACCCTCAGATGACACTGTATCACTCATCAGCATGAATCTGTTACAAAACATTATTAAATGGGCCCAGGAATACTTCCAGAATCCACTGTCAGTAAACACAATCCACTGTGCCATCTGCAGATGCCAACTAAAGCTCAACCGTGCAGTGAGGAAGCAATATGTCAACATGGTCCATTCAAATGGATTACTTCAAAGTGGAAAAGTGCTCTGTGGTCAGATGAGTTCAAATTTGAAAAATATGTCAAAGATGACCATAAACTCTTCAGCAGCTGAAAACAGTATACAGTACAGTATATCAATCCAGAATGAGACCAAATTCCAACACCAAAACTTCAGAAACTCATAACCTTGATGCTCTGACATCTTTAAACTATTTTGAAAAGAAGAGGAGATGCTACACTATCGTAAAAATATGCCCCCATCCCAACTATTTTGAGAACTGTAGTAAGCACCAAATTCGAAATTAGCTCATTTTGTGCATAAAATTGTAAAATTTTAAGTTTAAACATTTGTTAAGTTATCTATTGAGAATAAAATATCTACATAGATATAAACAGAAGGACAGAGAAACAGGTGAAGTAGGGAGGTGAGGGATGGAAGGAGGGTAGCTGGCAGTAGGGAATCCAGCAGTCAGAGCAGAAGGGGTAGCTAGGGGGCAAAAGGGGAAAAGGAAATCAAAACTAAACTAAACTAAACTAAACTAGAGAGCACAAAACCTAAGTCAAGTCAAGGAAAAATAAAATGCAAAGATAACTGTTCTAGACAAGACTATATCTGCAGGAACTGTGTTAACCCTAACAAGGTAACAAGAGGGGTGGGGTAACAATAGACAAAATAATAGACAAAACAAATGACAAAAACAATAACCAATTGACAGCCATATGCTTCAGATGGACTAGGACACAACAAACACAGATCAGACCAGAACCTTGACAGTACCCCCACCTCTAGTAGCAACCCAGGGCCTTTCGACGGTGGAAATCCTTAATCAAGTAGTTGCCCAGGATATCTCGAGACGGCACCCAGAACCTCTTCTCAGGACCATAACCTTCCCAGTCCACAAGGTATTGGTCCTACCATGCCTTCGAGCGTCCAACAGCCTCCTAACAGAAACCACAGGGAAGCCGCCAATAAGACGGGGTTGAGGAACGGACACACCAGTATTCAAAGGGGAAGAAATTACTGGTTTGACACGAGACACGTGAAAGGCAGGGTGGACACAAGCAAAGACAGATGGGAGCCTGAGCCGCATTGCCGCCAGACTTAGAATTTTAGTAATGCAATATGGCCCTTGGAACCTGGGTGCCAGCTTACTTGGTGTCACTTAAGATGCAGGTCCTTAGTGGAAAGCCATACACTCTGCCCACAAACATACTTGGGTGCAACAGTCCAACGACAATCTGCTGCCACCTTGCCCTACCCGAATGAGCACCTTCCTGGCTCTTTCCCATTGTGCATCTGTACCTCTAGACAAAGGCCTGGGCAGAGAGGACTGTGACATCAGGTTCCTGTGAAGCAAACAGAGGAGGCTGATAACCAATAGAACTTTAAAAAGGGGACATACCCATGCCCACCACACAAAGAATATTATGGGCTTACTCTGCTGGCTCCAGGAGGCAGGATTGTGTGATGCCAGACAGCGGAGCATCCGCTCCAAATCCTGGTTAGCTCAGTCAGACTGCCTGTTGGTCTGCAGATGAAATCCTGAAATCAGACTCGCAGAAGCACCAATCAGACAACAGAACTCCTTCCAAAAATGGGAAACAAACTTGGGTCCCCTGTCAGAGACCACATCTTTGTGAAGACCATGAATCCTGAAGATATGATAGACCATCACCAGAGCAGTTTCTTTAGCAGAGAGATGACAGTGACAGAGAGTGACAAAGTCCAGGGCGATATGGGACCAAGGGGCAAAGAGCATGGAAAGAGGTGAGACAGAGCATCCGGCTTGATATTCTTGGACCCAGGCAACCATCAATTAAAATTACCCTCAACCCCAGGATCCACCAGGGCTGAGCATGGCCTTGAAAAGGGCCCCACTTTATAATGGCAGGCAGCTGTGTATGAGATGGTGGAATCAGACAGTGGAATGACGCTTGCCAATACTCCCCCATCTACTGGCGAGCTCTGGCTTTTAAAGGACATGCTGTAGCAAAATGTCCAGATTTTCCACAGTATAAGCAAAGTCGTTGGTTGAGGCATCACTGATTCTCCTCTACTGCAAGAAGGGTATGCCCCACCTGCATGAGAATTACTTCAGGAAGAGTTTAAGAACCAGAATGAGAATTGATAGGACAAGAAGCGTGAGCCAAGACCCGTTGACTGCGTAGATTGATACGTGTCTCAACAGGAAGTGCCAGGTCCACCAGGCCATCAAACAAAGCTGGCAGGTCATGGATTGTGATCTCATCCTCATCTTCAGGATAGACAACAGAGCACATGATGACAACAATAACCAATTGACAGCCATGTGCTCCCAAAACAAACACTGATCTGACAGGAGCCTTGACTGTCTGGTCCGGTGACTTATTTCTTTTTGTATAATGCCTACGAATGGCACTGTCACAACTACCTAACAAACAAACACATCCAAACATTTTGAATAGCTTCATTTGAAACATGTGTTTGATTGTTTCTTGTGTTAATTGAATATTTACTATGGACTGATTTTGTTGATGTACCTTTTTTAGTGATATTCTTTGGTCCACATCTTGATGGATGAATTGATTTGATGGAAGTTTGTGGTACAAATATAAGAGCCATCTGATCAGCATCATTTAGTATGTGGATTTATAGTTATTTGGATAACTAAAGAAATCATATTTTTACTGGATCTGAATGCCCTCATAGGCAGTTCTAACAACCACAGCTACAGTATGCTCCAGTTAGACCCTTATTTCTGAGGTCTGCAATGGGACCACCTCTTCTTTCATAGGTATTATGAATCTGTCTTTTGGCTTACTAATGACTTTACCACACCACAGCTGTATATTATTTCATTTCCCATGATTCTGTCTGGCTTTTGTCTGACTATGTTTAGGATGTATGCAGTTATTTTTTTTTTAACCTTTTAGCAATTAAAAAAATACGCGGACACACATATATAATTAATATATATATAATCACATCCAAAATATTTTTTTGTTTACATAACATATGTGGGTGTACTGTGTATTATGTATATATAAATGCAAACGATGTATAAATGTATATATGTAAATATTTTTTAAATATATATATATTATATATATAATATATATTGCTATATATATATATATATATATATATATATATATATAGTATGTGTATGCATTTTTATATACACATATCACATAAACAAATACTTTTTAATTCTTATTTCTTTGTGCTTTCATGGCTCTGCTAATGAGGAATGTGAAGTCTACACCAAGCTGATCCGTGACTGCTGTTCTGCACTAGAAAGAAAAAAAATCTTTGTGGAGATCCCAGAGTGAGTTATGGCATCTTGAATACATGGACCATTAACTCAGTCTTTTAGATAAGTCATTCTTTGGATCTATAGAACAAACAATAGGTTTTGGGGGATTTTTTTTTAGGTCCAGCATAAGTAGGACTTAACAAAATGAGAGTTTACTTTGAGTTTGATTTGTGTTACTTATGTACCTATAATGCACTGGACTGGTGAGAATGACCTTTGTGCAGAAGATGTTGTGGTTGACTTCACTCTGTTCTACTGTATGTCTACTGAGTCGTAAAAATTTTGTCTGTCCTCACTGAAAGCAAAAATGCTGCCTTGAATGCACTCGCAAAAACACTTCTCCAGACAGCATCCTTTTTCTGGTTATCTATGTGGAATTTTAGTGATTGTTCTTTATGTCACACAATAAAATGTTACTGTCCAAAGATCAGTAGTAGAAGTGCCTTTGACAAAATGCTTTGTCTTTGTCATAGACATTGTCTTATGCTCTTTGATTAATTCACAAAGAGGATGGAATCATTTTGTATTGTTTTCAACCTTGGCAAAAGCAAGTGTTCTTGACAGCACTGATAGAATTGGAGTGTAAGAGGAACAATGTGAATACAGATTTTCTTTCATTACAAAACTGCTAGGCCAGAACATGCAGCAGAGTTGAGAGTTATTATATGATGACTTCTGTTAATTTCTGTTCAAATTTCCAGTTAAAACAAACCTAAACTGCTAGAACACAGGTGAAAATAATGACACTTTTATTTTAATCAAAGTGTTAGAACTTTATTTTTTAAGCATTTGAGGGAAAATACATTATAATCTTACAAGAGATGCCATTGTGATTGACAAAATCACAATGGCATCTCTTCTTTTTTTAAAGAAAGCACCATGTATATTCACAAGTTAAGTGTAAAACAGTAAGATTAATTCTGATTATGCACACGAAGTCAAGACTAAGACAAGGTGCAAGACTTGCACTGTGTGCATCAAAATAAAATATGACTGCCCATATACAGTAAATCCAGAGTGAAAACAGTATTATTAAATACTACTGTATTTCATTAAAACAGTACAAAACCATTGACAGCATGCTTATTCAAAACAACAGCACCTTGAATAGTGAGCAGCTTATTCTGCTGTCATGCTTTCTAATGTAGTCTAAATATACATATATGTTATAGTACAGTATATGATTACATGCTTGTATTATAATTTTTCAGAAAACCTAAAAATGTAGAGATGCGTAAGACATTGACTGCATCTGTCAGATCAAATATAAATGTTATGGAGGACACGTAGACAGAACACCCAGTCAGGAGGCAGCTTGTGATACTCCAATTTATTACCGTCCAGCCTCAGAATCTTCATACGTGAATATGATGTGGGTCCTACAGTCCTGCAGAAACTGCTGACGTTGAACTCTGGAAGATAAAGTAGCACAATTGTAGAACATCGAGTCATATATTTGTTTGCTGTATATATTTTTCAGAATCAGAATCTGAAAGAGCTTTATTGCCCAGTATGTTTGCAAATGGAAAAAGGTCAAAAAAGTCATAGCTCGGATGTGAGGGATCCAGAGTGATTTTCTGAGCCCTTTTTCTCACTCTGGATGTGTACAGTTCTTGGAGGGTGGGCAGGGGTCCTCTGTAGTCTTCTGAAGTCTGATTTTGTAGCTGAGCCAAAATCAGACTTTTTAATCATATTTTTAACCATTATTTAACCAGTGTGACATTTTCTTTATCATCATCATCACTGCCGGAAGGGTATTTATTTATTTGACATTTGTCTCACTTGACTTTCATAGTAAGCTGCTCCATCAAGCAGGTTGAGATTAAGCTGTCTGTTACTCCCAGCTGTCTGTCTGTTTTGAAATATTGGCACTGTTTAATGTAGATAGAGATAGCGAGACAATGAGGTCAACATATTCAGCGATTAATGTGACACGGTGCTTCAGAGAATTTGCAGCAGACATCAATCGCTCAGCAGATCACACACCAATCAAACGGCAGCCCTCATAAACAGGAGGAGCTGCTCCTCAGCATTGTGCAAATAAGTTACAGATGTTCTGACATAGGCACCTTCAGTGAGAAAACATGAGGAAACTTGTAGTGGGAAGATCTGTTTCATTTTGGTTTAGATACTAATTGTGATGGTAGCATAAATCTACAGTATCTGTAGCTTGTAGTTCAGGAGTCATAAGTTGGAGGAGTTTGAGGTTTCTCTGGTGACATTAAGACTACAGAATTTCCTGCACAGAGAATCAATACATGTGTTTACAAAGCACTTAAGGTGCATAGCTATTTTTGTAGCTTGTATCCACTCCTGTAAATATGATAATGATATTTGTATTATATTTTCTGGAGGTCTATGCCAGAAAAAAATATCGTAGTGTCTCCACGCTCAGACTGGTGCCTTTTAATGGCACTGGTCAATACATTTTCTGTTACATTCTTTCCATTTGTTTTCTGACAGGTTGTTTAACCTTTTCCTGACCTCCCTAACTTCTAAGCTATAACATACCAGTCATCTTTTTTATCATTTTCAATTGGGGTTGCTTGAAAATAATTATAATGTATAATGTAACTGGTAAACCACTGCTGATGGCATGAGGTTTTGTTGTGTGGCTCAAAGAGAGGGAATCATGACCACTGTCTCCTGAAGTCTTTGCTGTCCACCAGAGGCATGTCTCTTGTAACTGAGCTCAGCGTGCTGCTGAGGAGGAGGGGAGAACAGCGCGTGCTTTTAGCACATGTGGATTCCTTTTGGAGTATTCACAGATGTTCTCAAACCTTCCTATTTTTTTTCTCCCTCCCTCTCTTTCAGCTAACCTACTTTTTCTGGTCACCTTGTGTCTCTCTTCAGGATGTGTCTGTCTGCAAATACCTCATGACAAACACATCAGAGAAGGAAAGGGGAAAATAAGGCCAAAAGAGAAGGGGAAAGTTTGTTATTTCTATATTTCTCCTGTCACATTTTCCATCACTTTTCCCATGGCCCATCCGGGTCTGAATGTTGATTCCCTCGTGCCAGTGATTATCAAGCTTGAGAACACAGCCTCATTCTGATCAGGACACAAACATTCAAGCAGTTCTCAGTCAAGCATTTGGCGAGCTTACAGTTTTTTGTTTAGAATCATTTCTGCTCTTGGCTGATATTTAAGACTCTAGCAGACATGCAAGATGGCAAAAACGATCACTTCCCATGACAATATTTTTATATGCAGGCATCCTTCTCATCACAGGGTCTGGGGCAGATCTGTTCAGGATTTAGAATTAGAATTAAAAATCTTTCTTAAATTCCAGTTTATTTCTAGAATTTGAATTTGCAAATACTGAATGCAGAATTGCCCCAGTGGAATTTTGAAGTGCTTCTAAAGGAACTGTGGCAATTCTGCATTTAGTATTTGCAAATTCAATTCGATTCAAATTCACATAAGGCTAATCCCCCCCCAATTGTGTATAGTTTGCCATATTGAAGTAATTTTGTGGATCAAAACCAATCCATGCTTTCCTGATGTCTGTCAGCAGTGCTTTATATCCACTATAAACATCTTGTCTTAAAAACCTGCAGTAAGATTTAGGTGTCACGTTCTATCCAAGTTCTGTTGGAGTAATTTACTGAATGTTTTGTTAATGTAACATCAGTATGAGAACTTAAAAAAAACCAACCTGGTCTCAAAAAAATATGTACCTCTGTGCACCTTTTGTGCAACTGTTTTTTTTTCGTGCCTTACTGCACGTACTGTATAGCCCAGTTTCAAAGAGAATTGTCCACTGAGTGGCGCTAAAACAAAGGTTAATTTTTATTACATTGATATTGTGTTGCACTCTAAAAAAGACAGTGATTTTAACAGTAAAAAACCGTGAATATGGTACTATAAAAACCTGTTAAATGGTTGATGGTAAATTTCTGTAAACTTTACAGGGAAAAAAGAACACTGACATTCCCAGAATTGCATTTAAAATTTTGTTTGAATTAACTTTGTTTGAAATAACTATGTTTCTTCATAATTTTTTCTTATCATTTAGGTTTATTAGGGTTGTATATTACATGTAATGTTGTTAAATTAATGTTCATTGCCTATTTTAGTTTAATGAGTCTCATCGTTATGATGTTTAGTGTTTGTGTGAATGACACTGAGCACCTTCTACATTTGTTAATATTTAAAAGCTGCTTTTAACTGTGGTTTATAATGTGACTTTCTCATCTCCACTAGCATTTGGTGGTTATCAGTGTATTTCAAAGGATTTTAGTGCTTTAATAGGTTGGTATAATAACATATCAATTAATGAAATTATGGTATTTAACTGTAAATTTAACTTAAAACCATAAAAGCTAAAGTGTTGTTAACACATTATTTACAGTCAAATTCCAACAAGCACAGATGCCGTTTATTTACCCAAAATTTTACAGATTTTTTTTCACGGTGTTCAGAATTGAAATATCTGTAGACTAAAATTTGTAGCTCTGTCATGTTGGAAATATGCCATACGTCAATCGAACCCTAAACCTACCCAAGAGTGTTAACAAATGCAAAACTGATATGTAAAAAAAATTTTTTTTGATGCAACTGTGCCATTTCAACTTCCTTTTACACAGATTTTAACTGTTTTGTCGAACCATATAAAAAAATTCGAACCGGAGCTCCTCGCTTCTCAAGTACATCTCTGTACTCCATGAGCTACCAAACAACCCTAACGTCCTTGAAAACCCATAGATATGAAGTTGGATATGTGTGATGTTAACGTTCAAAAGCATCATTTTTCAAATATCCCAGCATATGAATATTGTTTTGAAGTTATAACATGATATTATAAGTAATTAAATTGTGAAATTACGCTTTATTAATTGAAACTCTGTAAAATTGTGTGAAAAGGAAAAGGTATCTGAGTTTTACTGCCTCTTCATTTCTTCAAAAATGCAGTGATATGTACTACTTGGGACATATTTTTTCTCTTGCTAAAAATGTGTATGCTATGAGGCCAGGTAGCAAAAGAAATAGGTCCTCTGTCTTGTGTCATGTTGCAGTTTTTTTGTCATTAAACTTGGCATGAAACACTCTCATGGACTGAAGTGCTGCTTTCTCATCAGTGCAGTGTTAACGGAAAAACCTCAGTGCTTTTTGTTTGTATAAAAGAAAAACCTTACACCAACTCACCTTGGATTTGGTTAACCTCAAGATAGAGGTACTGAAGTGTGGTGGGAACTGTTGGGATTTCTGTCAGCTTATTATAAGAAAGATCCAGCTCTACCAGAGATGTGAGATTAAATGCACCAGGGCCAAGCCCTTCATTCCTCAATTTGTTGTGTCCAAGCCGTAGATAACGGAGCATATTAAAACTATGAATGCTGTTTTCAGGGAGTCCAGTCAGAGAGTTGTTGGAGAGGTAAAGCTGCTGGACAGATGGAGGCAGATGTTTGGGGAAAATCTCCAGGAGGTTGTGACTAAGATCCAGGAGGTTGAGGACTCCAAGACCTAGCGAAAAATACAATTATTAACTTTGTTAAAGTTTCCCGATGATTTATTCTAACTATTAGAACTAGATTTTATTCTGTATTTTTAATATAAGTGCATTTCTAGATTTATCTTCTGAAAGATGTTTTAAAAAAGATAAAAACCAAAAATATACCTTTTAGGTCGCCCTCTCCAATAGTGGTCAGACGATTGCCTTGTAACAAAAGTAATGTTAAATTATTCAGATTTTGGAAAGCACCTTCAGAAATCTTTTCGATGTGATTATATGCGAGTCGCAGCTGCTTAAGTCCACTAGGCAGTCCAACAGGCACCTTTGTCAGGTTATTATTATTTATGAACAGATTTACCAAGCGGGTCAGATTGGAGAACAACACATTATCGAGTTGCTCACTCAGTAGCTGATTGTGATCCAAGATCAACCAACGCAGGTTGGTGGCATTGGTGAACGCTCCAGATCCAAGGGTAGTTATGTTATTCCCTTGGAGAAACATGTACTGTGTGCGGGTTGGAAGACCAGAAGGAAGCTGGGTAAGGCCCCTGTGGTCACAATAAAGAGCTGTTGGCCACTGGATAGGACAGTCACACTCCAAAGGACAACTTTGTGTGTTAACAGCACGAAACCATCCGGGATCCATTCGATCTTTCAAAGTCAACACACTCGGCTCTCCCAAAAAACGGTTGATCCAGAGTGGAACACCTCCATAATCCATATCCAGCGTGAAGGCCCAAGTTGGACCACACACAGACAGTAACAAGAAAACCGTGCTTATATCCATTGGTCTGCCTGCCTAAATAAAACAGAAACAGCAAAACTACAAAAAAAGTTTAAAATTCAAACTACTCACAAAGTAATTGCAATAAATACAAGCTTCCACGCGTACTAATAAAAAAAAGATATAAAAAAACCCCAATGTCTTTTTTTGTAAGTTTCAGTAAAAAAGCTTTTTCTTGCTTGCTTATTTAATTAAAATCATTTGGCAAACTTATAAATTTAACAACTTCATGTCTATATGATATCTAATTCATTGTCAGTCACAGTGTCGCTAAATAGGCAAGAGGCTAAACTGGTTTAAAACTTCTACTTTCCAGTGATTTTCTTCCGTTCTCTTTCGTCACATTGCAAACACATGCATCATCTACATATGCCAGAGGAAAGAACGTACCTTTCACCTCTCTTCCCCCGGCCAATTTTAGTTAGAAGAGCTTCTGAATGGTAGACTTGTCGAGAGTATCCCTGTAGACGTTTAAACGGGGCAACCTGAAGAATTTTATGCGGCTACTGAAACATTCCTCACTCAGTAATGGCCTTTTCTTCCATACGGCTTATTCTCACTCCTTTTTTTCCAACCTGTCTACAAGGCTTATGGTTGGAGTTTAACCACTGCACAACATTTGTTAGAAACATGTGTGCTGGCAGCACAGAAAGGGCAATCTTTACAGACAATGCTGATGTGATTTCAAATCTTTTGGATTTAATGCACACCACATAATGTGTGGATAGAAATCCTGTTGTTGATTTAATGTGACTTTCTCCTTCAAAGCTTAATTTTGAGTAATATACAACTGATGTGGAATCATATTTTAATGCTTATGCAAACCATATACTGTTACATAAACAGCCTCAGGCCACTGATTGATGAACTGTAATATCACGTCATTGAGCCTGTGAGAAAGGGGAGTATGTTTGAAGGCAGTATATTTTCTCTTTGCAGATATGCCCTGCACAGCAGTCAGCTCTGGAACATCTAGCACAGAGAGCAATGGTTACAGTCAGACAGCTGGAGGGGGCCTGGGGAGCCAAACAGACCCTGTTCGTCTGTCAGAGAGCAGGAGAGAAGAAGGAGAGAGAGAGAGAGAGAGAGAGAGAGAGAGAGTAGTTTAGTTAAGATAGCTTTAGCCCAACACATCAAAGCCCTTCCATAGGGATGAGACAATGTTTTTGGTCCGTGAAGGTCTGAATAGTCAGAGTGCCCCCTAGCACTCAAATCAACCATGACAATCACAAAACCAAGGACGTTAATATTTAATAAAATATTCTTGTATACTCAGTACTCAATTATTTTTATAAAAAAAAACATTATAATTAAATTATATAATTATTATTATTATTATAATTAAAAACAAAAGGCACAAGGAGTCGGATAACAGCCAGTGCTCCACACAGAGATCTGATCTGATCATCATCCAGTCTGTCTGGAATGATATGAAGTAACAGACAACACACTGAAACAGACTAAATCCAGAAGAACTGTGGCAACGTCTCCAAGATGAAGAAAAATACCCACCTACATGGGAAGATACTGTACTGTTCAAAGTTTTAGAGGAAAAGATGTAAAATGAGGATGCTTTCAAAAACAATGCACTGAATAGATTTGATTTATCAATTAGCTCATATTAATTTAATTAATAAATATTTGTTATTACAGCTTTTGGTAAAACAGCTTGTGTTCCGGGGTACACTTGCCCATAGTTTTTCAGGTAGATTTCCAGGTAGGTATTTTTTCTTCATCTTGGAGAAAATAATGCCATAAATACCTCAAACGATAGAAATGACCAACACAGTCTCACGAGCAATTCGTACATATTCGTACGATCTCACTCGTACGATTTTGTACGATTCGTCCAAAACCATGTGATGGGTAGGTTTAGGGGCGGGGTTATGTTAAGGTCATTCGTACAAATTCATACAAATTGGCATCTCATAAAATATATACGATTTAGAATAAGTGAATGAGTGAGGTCGTACAAATTCATACGAATTAGCCACCTCATAAAATATGTACGAATTGCCGTGAGATCAGGTTGAAACGATCGACTTAAAAACATGTTTTGTTGGTGAAAATACTAGTGGCCTACGTTTATGCGCAGTACTGTATATATATATATATATATATATATATATATATATATTTATACATGCACACACTGTACAGTATATTATAAAAATATATTTCCTATTTTTATAATAAGTTAAAATAAATGAGAATATATTGCTTTTCATATGTAAACACTGTATATTGTGAAATATATTATGAAACATTTTATCTATGGTAAATAAAAATGCTACATAAACAACAGTACTAGTTTAGTTTGTTCTGAAATTTCACAAAATGTGAAAGGATTTTATACAATTTTAATTACTCATGGAAAATGTTAAAATCATCAGGCATAATTTCTATTTGCAAACTATTTGCTTTTATGTTCATATTTGTCTAGGACACAAAATGACCCATGGACAGGATTTGAAACACTTTCCCTTAGTCGCTTGAACTGTCTTTGAAGTCTAGACAGGTAGTTTTTGATAAACACTGACTTAACTGTGAAAGTATTGCTTTGAGCTTGAGCTAGAGGGTTTTTGAAGTGGCGTTTATGTTATTCTATTCCCTGAAACACTGTAGACTGTCACTGGCTGCCAGATTTCTTTTCCATTTAAACAGAAGGAATCTTACTTTGTAACCCGGCAGGCTATGCAGCTTGACTGCAAAAAAATAAATAAATAAAATAAAAATTAAGTAGTGCTTGAAATGAAACACTAAAATAAAAACCTGTTGCTAAATTATGTAGCTTTAAGTGAATCAGTGTCTGTATTTCCTTCAGTATATTTAGGGTTCGTATCCATAATTCCTTATGCTCATGTTCTCCTTCATCTCTTCTTTACTGTTCTCGATGTTTTCTTTTTCCAGTCAGTATAAATTCTGTGTACACATAGAACCAGTCACAACATGTGTACAGTGTCGTCTGTGTCCGCATTTTTATAAGCATGCACTAGTCGTGTGAGCTGTTTCTCCCTTTGGCACGTTATGACTGAGGTCTTTGTGGATATTTTGTGGTTAGCAGACTGCTGTGGCAAAGTCATGCCAAGCCAGTGGCACAGAACATGCAAGCTGGAGGAGATGTTTGAGAGCGGGTATGACAGTCAGGTTGCAGTTTCCTTAGCTAACAGAGTGTTGGCTTTGAAATGTTTTTCTTCTTTCTCATAACCTTGTTTCATGGATATATACTGCATATGTTACTTTAAAAGCTCTAATGAAGCCTGTTGATTAATTCCAGTCAATACGGTTGTATACGATCAGTTATTTCCTATTGAGATCATCTGTGAAAGTGAGTCATATCTTGGCTGCAGAATCACATGCTTTGCTCTAAACTAAAGCCTAGAGGGCGCTATTTCTCAAACTATTTTCACTACTATGTGAGTTCAGATTAAACAGGCTAATATAATAATGGGTTGACTTATGCCACATGGTTACTAAACTTTACTTTGGCGTGTTCATTTATTTTCTGCTTTTATTTAGTATTATAGCTACCAGAATCATAGTAAATTCATAAAAAAGCTTCAGTCTTTAAATAGCGCAAGAAAGCATGTTTTACAGTGATTCAGGTCACCTCTGTAGTCTGACCTCTGTGCTGAAAAACACGAATCACATATCAGCCTAAAGTTCAAAGAGGCGAAGACACGGCTGGAGAGAGATCAGTAGGAGCAGGGACAGGGATGGCAGGAATGTAAAGTGTTTCCTGATGCTGAGTTCATTTCCCCCTGGGATCGGTCCCTGATCTGGACCTGAAGCTTTTTCTAGAGACAGTCAGGCTACTTGCAACAACAGTATGGAAAACAATATGTTATAGAGATCAAATCATCTATGCATCCAAATAGTGCAAATGTACAGGGGAGTAGTGAATGCTTACGCTGTTTCTTTCCCAAACAATGCTAAAAATGTCTCTAAAGGTGCTTTAAAGGTTATTAGGGGTGTTTAGTAAGTAGATCATCTAGCCATTTACAAAATTAGACTGACATATATTCTTATGAAAAAATGGCACTTAATATACTTTAAAATATATTTATTTTATTTATTTGAGCACGTTAATAGCATTTAAATGAAATACATTATGGCTTATATGTAGATAAAATGCTATTAGAATGTTGAATTGCTTTTTTGAATTAAGAACATCTTTATATGTAGATTATGTAGATGTATTTTTTTTTTTTTTAACTTTCTTTTATAATTATAGGCTTTGAAAGATAGTTAAAGTCTTATTTCTAATGCACTGGCAAGCGTTTATTGTAAAATAAGACATACTTGAATTAAAACTTACATATGTAATTTTCCAGTTGCAATGGTGAAATTGCAATTTAGTATTAATTATTAATGGAATACCTTATTGTTACAACTGATTTGTTACTTTTAAACTGTGTTTGGAAGTCTGACAACGATTTTTTAAATCGTTAAAGCAAATCCTCTACACAAAGGTGCTAAACAAACTCAATTCCCACTACTACCCATCCACACCTACGGTTTTTCAATCCTTTACACAGTAAATAAAAGGGAGGCTCTCTCAAGACCTGTGTTTGTGAATTCACTCCTGGAGCTGTCAGAACATGAAGCTGTCTGGCTTTATGTCTTGTGTCGAATTCAAAGCCCGGCACCTCTAGCATGCCGCAGATCTGCTTACCAAAAACCAGCTGGCTGCAACCAGCCATCAAAGACCACAAAGAGAGTCCTCTCAGGAGATGGAGGACCTGACATTCCTCAGGATGAGTGCCTGGAGATATGAAACTCCAAGTAGATATGAAACACACAAGAGATGGAATGGACATTACCCACTGTCGCCAGGTAAATGTCATTCAGTCTGCGTCTGAAGAAAATATGTTTGTTTTGTAATGTGACCTGTAATGTTCCCTACATGTTTGTTGAGCCTCTTTGGTGGCTCAGAGGTAAGAGGGGTCTGTAGAGCTTTATATAGCTCCCTCATGCACTGTTGATAGTTTGGTCAGTCTCACAGTAAGGGCAGCGTTCTGCTTAATGAGAAAAGCTTGATGTATGCAGAAGCAGATGTCCCTAACATATTCCACAGCTGGAAGTGATCGAGACCAGCCACTCAACGCTGATGAAAAATGGACTTGGGATGGAGAAAGGCAAGTCTTCTGTAATTGGACGGGGGTTGAGAGGGGGCTTCGGAGGGTGGAGGTAAAAAAGCTTGTAGGGGAGAAGGGTTTTTTGCAGTCTTTGCCAAAGCCACTTCATTTTGCTACAAAGACTCGCAGTGAGACAAAGAGAAGGCAGAGCCTTTGCTGATCAGGTAGGCAGGATGATGTTTTCTACTACCTACTTGGAATATTTACTGTTTATTTATTCTTCTCTTATGTAGCATTTCTGCATCAATGGATACTTTGGATTTGGAAGTGGAACAAGCTCACAGTAGTTGAATACAGGTTGGGTTGTCGCTTGGTTGCTATTTTGCAGGAATGTGGTTTTTACATAAAGTACTGTATAAATAAATAAATAAATAAAATGTCTGGGATTAAACTAGCTAGCTAAAAGCTTATATGGGCTGGGTAAGCAGCTAGACCAGCTCAAAGCAGTCAAGACCAGCAGTCTATCCAAAGCTGGTTTAACAGCAGGGTAGTCACCATTTTTGATCAATCCTAAAAATCTTAAAAAAGTGTTCTTTCTGTCTGCAGCTGCAGCTGTGTGACAATGCGGCTAATTGCTCTTCTGCTGTTGGGACTCCTAAAGTTCTCGCTGGCTCAGGACAGAGATCCTTTCCAGTGGCTTTCTTCCCTGCACAGCCGTGGTTACGCCTCTCTGCAGGCCGACAACACCGGAGGAGAATGTCCTGAGGAGTGCGACTGTCCTCCAACTTTCCCAGTCGCCATGTACTGTGACAATCGCAACATGAAACAAATGCCTTACATCCCATCCCGGATGAAGTATGTGTATCTGCAGCACAATCAGATCACCTCTGTCCCAGATAATGCCTTTGGGAATGCAACCAACCTCATGTGGGTTTTTTTGCATGAGAATCACATTAACTCAGTGGGCAAGCAAGCGTTCGCCAAACTGGTGAACTTGGATCGCCTGTATCTGAACAACAACAACCTAACCGAGGTGCCGTCAAACCTGCCTCGCTCATTACGTGACCTTCGTCTCAATCACAATAAAATCACCAAGTTGCCCCCCAACGCTTTCGAGGGCATGGAGAATTTGACCATGCTTTTGCTCCATAACAACGGTCTTCAGGATATCGGGGGCCTGAAAGCTCTGAAGTCTTTAACTCTGCTGGATGTCAGCAGTAACCTGCTCAAGAAGGTTCCTAATGGTCTTCCTGAGATGATCCACCAGCTCTACCTAGAGTCCAACTCCATCGAAGCAGTTCCAGAGAACTTCCTCAGCCAGTTTAACAACCTGCAGTATGTCCGTATTTCTCACAATGAGCTCACAAACAAAGGCATCCCTCAAAACACCTTTAACAACAGCGTTCTGGTGGAGCTGGATTTGTCCTTCAACAAGCTGGAGAGCATTCCTATTGTTAGCACTAATCTGCAGCATCTTTATCTACAGGCCAATCAGATCAAAGGTACAGCATTTCTACATATATTTTTTCACACTTGTGTATACACTTTCATGAGTTTTAAGTTTAAAATGTACTTAAGAAGTGCCTTATTTGTTATAAATAGGTTTATTCAATGAAAAATTGGCATTGAAATATAATCATAGCATGACTTGAATAACAGATAAAAGCCAAAAATATCTAAACATCATCAAATAGCTCATTTTAATACCAAATTCCAAATGTTTATAATTTTTTTTAAAAAAGTATAATAAAAAAAAATTAATAATGGTATAAAAAAAATTATATAAATTAGTTATATACAAGTGATACAAATATATAATTGGCAATTTAATTTTAAATAAATTTAATGATTTCAACACAAATAAAATGAAGAATATTTTCACATTCTCTTATCGCTCATTTTGAATCTTGTATAAGGATGATAGATTTGTTTAAGGCTAAATTTTGATATACACAAATAAATAAATTATATA
>JAUYWG010000045.1:13494395-13513410 GCA_034779775.1 Enteromius afrohamiltoni
ATATACACAAATACATAAATTATATATATATATATATATATATATATATATATCTATACATATATTAATGTAATTTACTGAAACAGTCGACATGTTGAAATATATAACACTTGTTTTCCATTCGTTTCAGAGTTTACATTGGGCAGTTTCTGCAGTGTGGTGGATGTTATGAATTACTCCAAGCTGCAAGTCTTGAGGCTGGAAGGAAATGAGATCAGTGCTGGAGACATGCCTTCTGAAGCTGCCCTATGCCTTCGTCTGGCTACTGATATTGCAGTGTAATGGCAGTTACCAATCAGCAGGGGGCTCTCTTGTTTCCCTCCAACATTATTATATTAGAATGGCTTGAGTTTGCATTGATGTACATTTTAATTGTAGGGAAATTTATAGTGCCTTGGGATGTTGTATGAAAGGAATATAATTTCCTGTGGAGAGAAGTACAAATACAGAAATAGAGGGAAAAGGATATTGAGAGATTTAGATAGGAAATGGAGATCATCTGTTAAGGTATGTGACGCTAGTTTATTTTTTTCTCAAAAGCCACATAGTCTTTCTAATATACCTCTCTGTGCTTTAACTCTATGTTTGTGCGCTTGTCTGTCAGCTGGATGACACTATTGGCAGTGCTAAAATCAACATTGGAATTTGCTATTTGTTTGGTAAGCATTTGATTTACTTCAGGTTTGTGCATTCATGTCTCTTCAGGAAAGAAGTTCAAACAATGCTGTGAGTATTTATTCTACACGTGAGACAGAACAGCTTGATGGAGAACAGAAAGATCTTACTTGACTACATCCATCTTTTAGCTTGTATAATGTGTTTTTTAAAATTATATCATCATGAGACAATTAAAGAAATCTTTCATTCACATCTGAGTAAAAACTTGTGTATTGAATGTATTGCATGTGTTATGACAATGACTGAGGTTCTGGTGTTTAAACATGCCTGTAGACCTTTCGTATGGCTCAATAAAGCTAATATTTTCAAGTATTAAATGCATTCACTTGAGTTTAAAACAAATCGTACTTCTCTAGTTGTCTTTGACGACCATATTTTTTTTCTAAATTATTTCTGTTAATTTCTACATAGAAAATAAATAGAAATGAGTTTATGTGAAACCACATTTATATTAAAGAAATGTGTAATCCCTATTAAATATGTATCCCTAGGAACAACATTTTAATGCAAATATATAGTCTAAAATCTACACCTAAATCTAACCTTACCCATGAGCAATTCCTAAAACCAGATGTCATGATACAGTAGATGACTGACACTGATGTACAAGCACCAAACACTGATTATAAGCCTAAACTTCACAAACACTGTAAACTGGTACTTCAAATCTGATTGGTTAATCACAATGTGGTTCAAGGGATGTTGACCCAGTGACATGTTGCACTTGTTGAACTGCGGAAATGCACAGAACACAAGCAGCTGGTTTACTTTGTTTGATTCTGATAATAGATTATAACGCAATGTCTCAAGTTACCCTTAAGTCAGCAAACAAATTTTGGCATATGCTTCTTAATCATAACTTGAATATCAACTTATTGCTATCAAATCGTAATAATATGTTGACAAGTCTTTGAAATGGGACATTTGGACAGATTGAGGCGTGAATCAAGGAAGTAACCTTCAAAGAAACCTGACAGTTGGGAGAATGTGGCTTTTGTGCTTTATGCCATGAATCAGTTACATATTAAAGTAATTCAATTTGCAAGTCATGTGTTATTAGCCTGCAAGCCTCTGGCAATTATTTTCACATTACACATATTTGAGAACATGTTTTGACCTTAATGATCTGGGTTTTTTTATTTTTATTCATTTATTTGTTTTGTTATGTTGTTATTTTTGTTTTCTGAAAGAATCTTTCTTGAGAGTCACTATGTATTTGTGGCAATAGGGCTATGACATCATACGTGAGTATTTCATCCTGCAACACTTTGAAAGCGGTGACTGCAGATAACTCACTATTACAAGTGTCTTCATTTGTAATATTTCTACTTTCTCAGAAACCCTAGATGCAAACACCCTGAATGCAGATTATTTTTAGGATATAGATAACAGTCACAAGGACATTGCACATTGGAAACTCATCAGAAAGGTGCTGTTTTACTTTGACAACCAATGTCTTGTTAGAGATAAAAAGAAATAAGGGTTATTTTTTATTTGAGATTTAACTCGCAATGCTCCCTGAACAATTAAAATTATAACACGTCTGTCAACCTTTTCTATAGGTGCTCACTCATTCCATTTCTTTTCATTTATTTTAATAATTTCCTCCGAAACAGACAAAGGGGCAACTGTTTCTTTCCTTTACCTGTAATTATCTGGTAAACACTTTAATGACAGTCAAAACACCTCTGGGCAATAACATCTCATGATCTATTTCTGACAAATAGTTTATGTGTATCAGCAAACCATACTGTAATTTATAGCTTAACACAATGACAGTGATTGATAAGGCTTAAATACACGTGGTGAGATGTTTAAACCAGTAGAAAACTGAGGATTTTCAGTTAATACGTTACCTGATTATTTTAAGGTTGTTCTCTCTTGTCAGGCTTGATACAAAGATCTTATGTTTGCTCTCCATCCCTCGGTGTCCAGTCATTGAGGGTCTGTGGAATGTCAACAGTGGTTTGGAATCCGCACTTGAGCAAGCTTTGGGAGACAAAAAACAGGGAAGTGTTTTCATTTAATTCTCGGAATCTTTGTTTGTGTCTGTGAATATTATCGCCATTTTCCTTATAATACATTTGACGTAGCACACAATAAAAACACAATAAAACATTCCCACGGTTTAACTACTGGTTTTTTTTTGTCTATGGAACTGAACTACAATGCCTATCATTATGTAAAACTACATCACAATTTCAACTTTATAATAATTAAGCCAGTTTTGTTTCACTGGATATTGCATCTCTGACATTTGTGAAATAACTCTGCCTCACCTAAATGTTTACTGATAAACTTTCATAGAAGTGATCTCGCTGGATAAATATATGTCATACACTTTTCTTCATGTTGTATTTTTAGATTTTCATGCTATAATGATAACGACTGTGAAAAGTGAAAAAAAGTGTAGTTTATCAGGGGCTTTGTTTGCAATGATTAGGGATTTAATCTGACACTTGGGAATTTCTGAAATGACTGATACCTAGTGATTACTAAATTAGCCCAGTTTTTTCTATTGTTATAAAACGTTCAATATAATGTATAATAGCATAAATATACCACATATAAGATATAAAAAACATCATGCTGAAATTAAAATATTGATTTATTATTCATGATATTTCCAACAGAGCCAAAGTAAATGTATTGAACCTAGATTAAACCTAGATTAGGATCGGTGTAATGTAGATAAACACACTAAATGTGATGGTTTGTCATGTTAAAAGGGGGTGGGGAGGGCTGTATGTGAACTATATAAGAGTACCGTGTAAAGTTTTTCCTCAGGTTCACTTTGTCAGGTGTGTCCATCACTTCACCTGTCGCTCTTGAGACTGTGCAGAAGAATGAGGAAATACAATTTGAGCAACATTACAGGAGTACTATTCAAAAACTCTGTTGCAGTTGAGCAGGTAACAAGCAATTACAATCAATGTTTATATATCGCCATGTTTTGACATAAGAAAAAAAGAAAAAAAAAAATGGGGAACAGCTGAAGATATATATCTTTTTGTAAAAAAGTATTTATTATTATTGTTTTGATTGCAGGATATCAGTGTTTCTAACAAGCAAGATCCTCATGTTGAGCAAAAAGATGAAAACATTGACAGGGGAAACTGGAGCAGCAAAAGAGAGTACATGCTGTCTATGATCGGCTATGCTGTTGGTCTTGGAAATGTGTGGAGGTTTCCCTACTTGGCTTACAAACATGGGGGAGGTACAGTAAAATTACTGTAAAAATTACTGTAAAAATTACTTGTAAAATTACTGTCGTTTATTATGATTTTTTTATAATATTGTATGTAGATTTAATGTCTTATTAAGCAAGAATGTAAAACTAATCAAGAAAAGGGCATATATTTGGATTTTTCTTCAACTCTTTTAAATGAGAATGCTATGTACCGTCTAAACCATTAATATATTGAATAGGAGAATTACTGTCATAAAATAATTATACTCAGTATAATTATTTTATGCTCATGCTATATGCTTTTTCTCTACTGCATCTTTTTAACAATTCAAGGAGCCTTCCTCATCCCCTACACTGTCATGCTGGCTGTTGCTGGCCTTCCTCTGTTCTTTATGGAGAGCTCTTTTGGACAATTTTGCAGCCAAGGCCCCATCAATGTGTGGAAATCTGTGCCTATACTACAAGGTAACTCTGAATTCAATCAGAAAATTTATTAAAAAAAAAAAAAAAACACACAAAACACTTTGAGGTCCAATGATGTGGTAAATGCCTCAAAGCTATGTATTAAATGTATTAAACCAACCTTGAGTCACAAGGACAAATACTCCTCCAACACAGTTAACATGCATATTGCATACTTACATTTGCCCCAGGACCTTAAAATGAATGTTTAAAAGGGTTGTGAACACAAAACAATCCAACATTTGCAAATCGAAAACACATTTAAGTGAAGCGATTGAAATGTTTGACTTTGTTGTTGTTTAAACTGTATTTTTTTGTTTTTAGGTGTTGGCATCACAATGATGCTGGTTAGCACTTTTGTGGCAATCTACTACAATGTGATCATTGCTTATAGTATCTACTACCTTTTTGCATCTTTTCAATATCCTCTCCCTTGGAGTGCGAAGGACTGCAACTTGACAGGTTTGTTAAACTGTTTCTTTTCTAAAGAGGCTTGTGTTTCTGTGTCAGACACTTCATGCTCAGATAATGAAAGTATTTGGATTTTTATAGATGATCTGGCTTGTAAGGGAAACTTGCCTTTCACACGTACTGTAAAAAAATGTATCTAAATTGGAACTTCCTTACTCTGTGTAATGAGAGTAAGAGTAATGTGTGATAAGAGTTTAACCTATAACTAGTTCTTTATTGATCTAATTTATATGATTTACAAGATACAGTATAATACTGCAAAAAATCATTATTTGGCCTTATGTTGTATTTCAGTAGCGTACAGCCTGAATGTGACTGCTGAGAATCAAACCTGCCAGAATAATTTTTCAGTAGGCCAGAGCCCCAGCGAGAAATACTGGGAGTAAGTTGACAATTGTTTCTGTACAGCTTGTCAGTGAGACTTAGTTTGTTGGCATCCTTTTCTTTCTTTCTTTCTTTCTTAAAATCTATCCTAAATTTTGGATTATTCATGACTAATGTTTAGGGCTGTTTCAGGTTTTGGGGTGATAAAAAATTGGTAGAGAGTCGTTTCTTTCCTGTTTTGAACTATTTGCTGTTGAAACAGGAAGCTTGGGTAGGATGTTTGCCTTTTGATGTTCAAAAGGCTTTGGTTTTTCAATAGTTCACACCTCTGCGCTAAATAAGTATGCTGGTTTGGAGACTGTCCGGGGATCAGACAGGGAATCCGGCAGACCCGGAGCCCTAGGGGAATTTACCTCTAGAGGGTGAGGGTTGAGGGATGCTCCGAGCCCTGACGGATCCCTGTCCGACCCCCGGGAGGAAGATTCGGTAATGTAGGTTAGCGAATAGCGATTTGAAACAGGCAGAGTGGGGGGAAGGCGGTGGGGTTCGAGAGAAAACTGAAGAATGCTGGAGAGTGAAGGAGAGCGGTATTTAAAGCAGGGGAGGGAGCGGCTGATAGTAATAGGTAATGAGTAGATTGGTGGCAGCTGGCTAATTGTTCGTGCGTTGTTCCTCCTGAAATTGGGTTTGTAAAATGTCATTTAGCATAAAGTCAGCAAACAAAAGATACATTTTTTTTTTTTTTTTTGCAATAATAAAAGAAATTTACATTACTGCAAAACAAAAATAGTATGGTAGTATCAAAGGTCAGCAAAGGTGACAGTAAAGAAGTCTTTGAACTTTTTTTATTCATCAAATAATCTTAAGAAAAGTATGACATTTCCACAAAGAATAATCAGCATATTATATTGATTTCTAAAAAGATTGTGTGACTGAAAACTGTAATCCTTTTAAAATTCTTTTATTTATTTATTTAGATTTTAATCAAATGAATGCAACCCTCATGAGCTAAGACATTAAAAAATACAAATCTTACCCCAGATTGTAAAATGATAATGTATTAATCTAGTAAGTAATATTAAAAATTAAAATTTCAGTTTAAAAAAAGTTTAAAAATTGAGTTCACCTATTTTAACCTTTAGCCTTTAAAATCAATGGGAATGAGTCAAAAGGGCAAACATCCAGATCTCGTTTTCTTATCTGCAATGTTTTTGTAATGTGTGTTTTATGTTCTTTCTTTCTTTTGTATTTGACATTTTGTGACTTTATTATTTGTCTTCAGTGAGGTGGCTCTTCAGCGCACTAGCAGTATGAATGAGACGGGACCTGTGGTTTGGCACCTTGCCCTTTGTCTGCTGCTTGGCTGGATACTAGTCGGAGCAGCACTCTTCAAAGGCATAAAGTCCTCTGGGAAGGTTAGTGTTTTACCTCAGTAACATTAAATCGTATCTGTACAGTAAATCCTGTTGAAGCAGCAAGAGAGCAAAGCATTTTACAATTAATTTAACATGCTACGTTTTTTCAGGTGGTGTATTTCACAGCTACTTTCCCATACGTTGTTCTTTTTATCCTGCTTATTCGTGGTGTGACTCTGGAGGGAGCAAAAGATGGCATAGAGTTCTACATCGGTTCAAAGTCTAACCTCACCAAACTGGCTGATTCTGAGGTCTGTCTAACCTTAATGTTCATAAACGTGGAAATACACCAATATCAGACACCTAATGTAGCCTGTTTTTCCCATAGGTTTGGAAGGATGCAGCTACTCAGATCTTCTTTTCTCTCTCCATTGCATGGGGTGGTTTAATGGCTCTGTCCTCTTACAATAAGTTTCACAACAACTGCTATCAAGACTCGATTATAGTGTGCGTTACAAACTGTGGCACCAGTGTCTTTGCTGGCTTTGCCATCTTTTCTATCCTTGGACACATGGCGCATGTCTATCAGAGACCAGTGTCAGAAGTTGCAGATGCTGGTAAGATCTGAAATGATAATTTAATAATCTTCAGAGCATTTAAGAGTACTTTTAGTTTGCCATTAAAGCAATAGTTTAAACAATTATTATAGTTTAACAATTATTAAGCTTCAGTTTGTGTTTTAGGTTTTGGATTGGCCTTTATTGCGTACCCTGATGCTCTTTCTAAGCTACCCATTTCACCCCTGTGGTCAATTCTGTTTTTTGTTATGCTTATTACCCTTGGCTTGGACTCCCAGTTTGCAGGAATAGGTAAAGAAAAGCAGACATTGTGAAATAATAAGGAAAAAGTAGTCAATTATTTGCCTTAATCTAAATCATGAGTTGTCTATAGAAGTTATTGTGTATAGATATTGCAAAATTATCAGAAAAAAATAGCCAAATGTTTGTTTTAATCTTAATCATGATTTGTCTACAGAGGTTATCACCACCTGCCTCCAAGATGCCAATCCCAAGCTTTTGAAATCCAAGCGAGGAATCGTTACGACAGCAGTCTGCATTGTTCTCTTTTTGCTTGGCTTGCCATGTGTCACTGGGGTAGGCAAACCATTACAAATACAGATTCAATTTTGCCAATACAGTTATAAAAATGCATTACGCGAAAGGTGAATAAGGGAATTCTGCATAGAGTGAACCATGCATTATGTTAAAAATGGCTGTTTGTTTTGGTAGGCTGGAATATATTGGGTGAATTTAATTGACACTTTTTGTGCCGGATGGATTCTCCTGTTCGCTGGATTACTGGAGGTCTTAGGTCTTTCCATCTTGTATGGTGAGTACATTTTAGAAATACGTGATGTTATGCGCTGTTTATCTCCAATTATTGTTCTGTTCTTTTCTAAAACACACGTACATTTTCAGGTGGTAATCGGTTCATCAAAGACATTGAGATGATGATTGGGAGTAAGAGCACCCTCTTCTGGTTATGGTGGAGAGCTTGCTGGTTTTTTATCACCCCTGTGGTTCTTTCTGTATGTACACAATTTTAAAGCTATAATTATTTTTTAAACAACACTAAAGCTATACCTAATGATTATGTTTTTTCTTTTCAACCAGATTATCCTTGTATGGTCCTTGTATACTTTTACTTCCCCCACATATGGCTCAGTTCCATATCCAGATTGGGGCATTTCTCTGGGATGGTGTATGACTGCGTTTTGCCTCATTTGGATCCCTATTATTGCAGTCTGGAAAGTGTGCAAAGCTAGTGGAGGCCCCTGGCAGGTAAAGCCAGGTTGATGATTATTTATTTATTTTTTGTAAAGATGTATATCAACATGTGTCAGTGGTATATTGCGTACTTTAGTCATGTACAGGTTGATTCTAAACTATGGCTTTTGTCATTCAGCGAATCAAAGCAGCCTGTTCACCCACAGAGGACTGGGGTCCTTACTTGGAGTGTCACAGAGGGGAGCGCTATGGTACAAGAGAAGCAGCTGATGCAAATATATTTGTGATATCAAATAAATCGACAACTAGATTGTAAAAATGCTTTAAGGATAGTGTTTTAATGTATTTGTACATATATGCATATGTAGCACTAGTATTAAACTAGTATATAGCTGTGTATAATTGCAATCCTTTTGTTTGTTTTTGTAAGTGTTTATTGTAGTCCATTTAAATGTTTTGTGGATTTTTATGATAAATATGTTTACATTTATCTTTCCCCGGTGCTCTTATTTGAAAATGTCAAAAAATCCAAATAAATGTAATTGATATTATTTATTTGTAATATATAAGCATAAACACACACATATATATATATATATATATATATGAAATCAAATCAAATCAAATTTCAAATCAGTATGAGTTGGCAGAAAAAACAAGTGATTTTATTCATCTGATTACAAAATGTTCCCATAAGTGATATTTAGAGGAGTCATTTTTGATAGCACCTTACTCAATTTTACAGTAGATTACCTGTTATCCCTGACCATCAACCAGGTCCACCGTCCATACCATTGCACCTTTAAAGTCCGCCACTGCATCTGTAACTTTTTTTTCATAAAAAACTAATTTAACTAAGAAAATAATCTCAAATATACTGTAATGTGTTTGTACAAATCAAGTACCAAAAGCTGGAAAAAGCTTTTAACAGATTTTTGAAATTTTATTAATATATTGTATGTTAAAAGCAGCATTTACCGACATTTAATCTGTTCACGAATCCCCCGAAAGCCAGAGCAGAAAACTTTAACATGTAATTCAGTGATGGTATACAATGCTTTACATGCCCATAGAGAGCTCTTGGTTTAGCTGTAGTCAACCCAATATGTTACAAAGCACTAAAAGAGTAACAATGAAGAAGTAAAATTTGAATCTGGAACCGAGGACACTGCAGGAGAACCACACCTGTGATGCAAATATAATCATTTAAATCTCTTTCAATAACTTGTCAAAGCAAAACGGTGAATTAATGAGTAGGGACAATCGGGGGCGATTATACACACTAGTGAAAAGATGTGATTATGTCATTTTATGAGAAATATTAAACAACTAGAATAACAAATTCATACTAAAAATATTTTTTGAGGCATTAAAATAATTATTTTAACAGTTCTTTTATTTAAAAAAAAAAACATTGCATTTTTCTGTTTTAAGCCACAATATAAAATATTGTAATGTAATATGTAATGAATATTATAACACTTTTTTTCCCTCTAGTAAAGGGATTTTCAGTCAGTCTTGAAGATGATATGCACAACATATATAAAACTAAAGTATCATAAACTTGTTTACATTCATTTTGAGGTTTATTGTTGAATCTCATCGTCATTTAGAATAGATAATCATGTGTTTAAGGATCCATCATACTTGAAGAGCAACGTTTATAAATTGTGAACAAATAACCATCATCCTACATCAAGATTGACACTATATTTATTTTGTTACAACAGTATAACCACTGTTTTCAGTCATTGAATGCAATTGTAGCACCATGTATTACTGTTTTTCTCCATCTTCATATTTTTATCTATGCCAATCAGGAATGTATTTAGTATATTGTATACATTTTCCCACTTAACTTAAAAAAAGACTTGTTCTAAAGCACTAATTATTTTAATTTCATGACATTTATTCTTCTCAAACCAGAAACGACAAACTAACAACACGTGATACATTTAGCTAATTCCTTATAACTTTAATTTTTTGACAAATTAAAAAAAAAAACTTTTATTGGTTCATTCAACATTGTTTCATTATAGCTTTCATTATATTGGATGTGCTTGCAAAGTTAACAGTCTAAAGTTTTAGTTAACACAGTGCAATAAATAACAAAACGCGACTACAAAAGTGTACCATGTAATACCATGTAACGGAGTGAAGCAGAGGTGAGGATACTGTAAGTCAAATGGGGTTGAGCAGGAACCTTGTGAACTAAGGATGCAGTTGCACGCGTGCCCTCTATGGCCAGTCACGCTGGTGGAGGTGTGGCGCCTTTTCACGCTTTCAACACAGACGCTTCAAAACACGGGGCCATCTTGGGGGAAGGCAGCCCGCTGTGAAGTTCACCGAATAGCCGCTACACGCTGTATAACCAACACATAACAGCTAAGAGTGTCTCTAGATATGCCCAAGAGCAATCTGCGAATAAATCAACGGTTGTTTTTCAACTTAACAAGGCCCTTATCTCGATGACAGACCGACTCTGACCACGCTCCGCCAGAATCAACTGACGTTTCTCATGTCCCACCTCGACGCAGGAGGACAACCAATGAGAGCGCCACAAAAATCCAGCGTAATGACGTTTCCGCTTCTGCGCGCATGCGCAATGTCATTTTGTCCAAAGCTCCTCACTGTTCACATCGAAGATGGCGGCAGGCTTTGACCTGCTATATAAGGATTTCTGTATTAAAAGAGTGGGAAAGAAACTTTTTACCGATACTTCAGGTTGTATTAGATTAGAAGTTTCCACATCTTGTCACAATAAGTTTGAGGTAAGCGCCCAGGCAGCCGGAAAATCACCCCGCTGACTCCGGGAAAAGAGGCAATTCAACTAGCTAATGTTGACATTCTGCGAGCTCTTGTACATATGAACATAATGAAAGCTACTGCTCTTCAAGTGTGTTAGATGATTATTTATCCCAAGAGTATTGTTGGTAGTGGACTTGAGGTGACACGGGCGCTTGTCAAATCTGTATTGACATTGTGACACGAGACTCCCCTTCACTCACGCTTGTTCCTTCGAAAAGCAACTGGAGGGAAAAGCGGATGAAAACCCAAACTACCTGAACTGATGTGCCTGAGGCACAGATGGAAGACAGCTAAGGCGATCCAGTCTTTCTTAATGCTATGGTAACTACTTTGATCGGGACGTCCACAGTGCAAACTTTGAACGGAGGCAATGCAATGGATCCGCACACTGAAAGCGGCACTCCAGTGTCCAGTGGCCCATCATCATCATCAGAAGACGCTTCAACTTCTGTCCCAGTTGTTAATAACGGGCCCGGGGTGGCGAAAGGACACGGAAACTCTGTCACTGTCGCCCCAAGCCCAAACACAGTGATACAGTCTTCTTACGGGAATCCACCAGCGGCAGCATCCGCGGCATCAAGTGCAGGTCTTTCAGTGACAGTTGTCAGGCCATCTATGCAAACTGCTGGAACAGGTTTAACAATTAACGGGAGTAATAACAATAGCACCGTTTCGGCGACTGTAGCCAATGTAGCGACCCCGGGAATTACCATTACTACTAACGTTACTACTACTACTTCTACTACTACAACGACCCCGCTTTTGATGAACCAGACTCCTGCTTCTGTCTCAGCGAGCAAGTCCGAGGCTACTAAAACTATCATCCAGCCCGCCGGCACCATGACTCTCGGCCCTGGAGTGGCCAAGGGGGCTGTTTTGCAGGGGGTTGCGAGAACTGCGGCTCCGGTAACTGTTGCAGCAGCAGCTGGATCGAGTCCTGCCATCAGGGCCATTGCGCCACAGGTGTTAGCGCCCCGACTCCCTCAGAGCACTCCGGGCCAGAACATCCAGAACATCCAGCTACCTCCAGGTACCTTACTCACACTAGCACTCCCCATGCATGTGAGTGCAATGCGAATTTGTGTAATAGAGGAAGTTGTAGAGATTATAACAGTTATCTGTGCGAAGTTTCTGATGCTTGCTGTAAGGGAAAGCAACAGCAGCAGAGCAGTTAAGTTCTTGAAATATATTATATAGTCTCTTTTGAACTGCACATTCTTCAAACCTGCATATCTTTTTTTATTGTGCACGACACAAAAGATCTTCAGACAACTTCATTCACTTTCCCTGTACGGGGAAACAAGAGATGCAGTTTGCTTAACATCTCTTTTGTGCTCAGAAGAAAAACATCTTGCAGGTTTAGAACAACACAACAACGAGTAAACGACGGGCTTTTTGCTTTTAGCTGTGCGTTCAAAATATAAATGTCTAGAAAGCATGTGGATATCAGTATTTCATCTTCCAAGTGGGTTTTTTAATATTAAAAAAAATATTGTAAAGGACAAGAAAAATGTGGGGTTAAAGTTTGGCCATATTCCTGCAAATATGATTCTTTTCAAATGTTTTGTAAATTTGTACAAATTCCACGCTTTCCTTTATTGGTCTCACACCTTGACATGATACAGACTTGCAGGTTAAAGTTCACCAAACTAGAAAACGGTGAAAGTTCTTTGTACAAGCCTGCGTTTCCAGTATTCAGCATTTGCGTACATGTGAATGAAAGTCAATGAAAGAAAAAGTACAGCGTGACTGGCATTTTGCTGGGTGATTTTGGGTGAAGACCTTGACACTATCCTCTTACTTTCTCATACGCTGGTATTTGCTTCAGGAAATGCACATGAAGTTATTCTTTTTCTAGTGATTTTTTTTGACTGTATGCTCTGGTCATTTTGACAAGCCTGTTGTCTGGCTGGACAGAATACTTGACAGATTTTTCTGCAAGAGGCCATCTGGATTCTCCGACCAACAGTTTCTGTTCAGAACACATCCGTTGGTTCACACGGTAACGGAGACAGAGTGTGTAGGGTTCTCAGTGTGCTGTGCAAATATAGGCCACCAACTGTGCGCTTTATTCTTCATGCCTCTAAGCAGGGCACGGTTGCCAGACTTGACTCCAGTCACAGACCAATAGGAAAGTATCACTAATGAATAACATGGGAAGATGTCAGCCTTTCTGTATGTATGTGTCATGTTTGTGCGTGCAGGTATGGTGTTGGTGCGTAGTGACAGTGGTCAGTTACTCATGATCCCACAGCAGATGCTGGCTCAGATGCAGGCCCAGTCTCAGGCCGCCCGCCCTGCTGCCCCCACCAGCACCACCCCTGGGCAGATCACCTCTGCACAGGTAATATCCCCTGACCGCCATGAACTCAACTGGTATCAGCAGTACATATTTCAGAATGACTTTGGAATAATAAATACAGTTGTGGAATTATATTATTATATAGACTGGTAACACTTTACAAGAAGGTGTCATTTGTTACTCTAACATGAACAAACAATTAACAATGCATTTATTACACTAATGTTTAGTTCATGAAAATACAGTTGTTCATTGTTTATTCGTGATACTAATGTTAACAAACATAGCTTGTGATTTTAATGATGCATTAGAAAATGATGTAATTTACATGAACTAATATTAATAAATGCTGTAGAAGGATTGCTCATTGATAGTTCAGATCAACTAGCGTAGTTAACTAATGTTTACCAATAAACCTTATTGTAAAGTTTTACTTATAAACCGCTTGTGTTATAATATGGCATATCAGAATCATATTTTTTTTTGTTTGTACAAGTATGAACAAAAATCATACTCGTGGCAGGTTTTTGGAAAGGCAGAAAAATTCTAAACTACATTTGTTTATTTAAAACCAAAATATTATAATATTATATATAATATATTATAAATATTAAGTTATTTGGCATTTAAAACGTGTGTTCATGAATACACTATTGTTAGAAAGCAGTGGAATATGTATAATGTTACTGATTTGTTTTTAGCATTTTATCCTATCTGCCTGATGCTTTTAAGACTATAATAAGTAGTTTATAAAATGGAGACAGATTTGTGTGTTAGGCAAGATCATGTAACTTTGACATCAAATGAGATTTGAGATGATTCATTAGATCTCAAAAATGCAGTGTTTTAAAGCATAAAATGTAGCAAAACACAGCTTGAGACATCAAGCCCATCTGTATTGTTGACCAAGTTAGCTATTAACTAGTTGGTTCCATTCTTTTTAATTCATTCCCCATGTCAGCATTTGCTTATTAATGTCTGTCTGATACTGCAGGCACCTGGAACTCCTCTGATGGCCCGACAGGTGACTCCTACCACCATCATAAAGCAAGGCTCTCCTACAGCCAGCAGCACGGCCACCACCACACTCCAGAGACCACCTGTACAGGTAGCTAGAAAAGGCACATCATGTAGGAACAGCGTCTTTGGAAGTGATAGGTGCTGTAAAGTGGATTTCTAAGGTGTTTCTCTCTCTCTCTACTCATTCTCTCTGGTGTGTCAGCAGGCTTCCTCTGTGGGTGCAGTGTTGTCAGTGCAGGCAGGAACCGCCCAGAGGACTGTGACTGCTGCCACAGGGACCTCCGTCTCCTCGGCAACGGTGAGAGGCTGCGCTAACTTAGCAGTCGCACAAAGACACATTGGTTCACAACCGAAGAAACGGTCCTGAACGTAAGCTTCATGCTTAAAGGATACTGGAAAGGTCTGTAAACTGACCTGATTAAATACGGTACAAAAGGAGTTAAAGAGATTTCCAAGTGCAAACCTAAATGAAATATCTGTTCTCAGAGTGGGAATCCCCTGATATCCCCAACTAATGCAGGACTATAAATGTTAACCTGAACATTTGTATGCATCCAAGGTACGGATGCAAGATAACCTTAAGCTCCTTCAGAGTAAAACTACATTGTTTTAATTCAGTCACTTTTTTTTCTAGGAGACAATGGAGAATGTAAAGAAATGTAGGAACTTCTTGTCCACGCTGATAAAGCTGGCCACTAGTGGTAAGCAGTCATCTGAGACTGTCGCCAACGTTAAAGAGCTGGTCAAGAACCTGCTGGTGAGTTTCAGAAGTTGAGTGTGTTTGCATGATTCTAACTCTATAAAAAAAACATGTGACATATTATTATAATTTTGTATGATGGCGTAAAAAACCTGAATTGAACGGGTAACCTTTGTCACTTTGTTAAATGGGTATTTCAGTGTTCCTGCACTGGGGTACATAGCTTTGAAGATTCATGAAAATGCTTTTGTTTTATTCACTACTGTTTAAAAGTCTTTAATGCTGACCGTGGATACATTTATTTGATCATATATCTATCAAAAAGTCAAATGTTTGTGTTATATGCATTATTATTATTATTATAAAATATTAGAACTGAAAATTACTAGTTTATATTTTAAAATGTGCCATTACTCCAGTCTTTCGGGTCACATGATGCTTCAGAAATCATGATTTGCGCAAGACATATTTCTTAATATTATGTTGAAAACAGCTGTGCTGCTTACTTTGGCTTACTTCATGCTTTTTCCTAAATAAAAGTATACATGTTTAGTGTAATATTTTGTAGTTTATTTGTGTAATTATTTTTTTGTTTTAAGATTTTGATTTTTTAAATGTTCTAAAACATTTATTTTAATATGGTTTCAAACATTTGTTTTAGTCCGTGTTCATGGTGGAAATGTGTAAATATGCTAAAATGTCCCTTTGTTTGAGTAGTTTTTTTGGCATTTGTTCCCCCAGGAAGGGACAATTGAAGCAGAGGAGTTTACCAGCAGGCTTTACAAAGAGCTCAACTCCTCTCCTCAGCCTTATCTAGTGCCTTTCCTTAAGGTAAAGATCTTAAAATGGAATAAAAATGTAACTCTGTTTATGTCATTCTGAATCAGATAATTATATAGTGATTAACATTTAATAAATTACTTTAAGTATCTACTAATTGGACAAAAATCATGTAAGAGAAAACTGTGCCTAGGCACATGGAGTTGCTTTAAATCGTTATTCGCTTGTATGATAATTAATTGTTAGCTAAAACCTCAGGACCGTCCTGTTTCCCACAACGAATTCCTGCTTTTCCATGTGTTTCCTCAGAGGAGTCTTCCAGCTCTGAGACAGCTCACTCCTGACTCCACAGCCTTCATCCAGCAGAGCCAGGCCCTCCAGGCATCTGCTGTGGTGCTGACCAGCTCTAACACGGCTGGTGCCACCGCCACAGTTCCTCGCACGCTCATCCAGCCTGCCCTCAGCAACTCCAGCCAGACTGCCTCTCTGGTAAACACAGATATACATGCATAATTTACTTGATGTGTTGTTTACTGAGGTGCAGGGACACTGTTGGGCTTATTAATGCTAACATCACATTGCAAGTAAAATGAGGTGTTTAGTCTTAATTTGCACTGAGCTTAATGATTGCAGTTTAATTGCTTTAGTACGTAGATTAAATTATTGAAGGGTTATATTTGCCAATGTATTTGCCAATTGAAAAATCACTCTGAGCTGAGATGTTTTTTTACACATTAGTGTGAAATATAGACTGTCATGGCAAAGATTAAGGTTTGGAGCCTGATTAATACAGATAAAAAACAAGGGTTAGGAAGTGTTATTCAAAAAAAGAAAAAGGAAATGACTTCATGACATGGTTTTGTTTCTTGAATATCTGCGTTCTTTGCTTAAAGGTGCTTTATGTGATGTTGCAGGATTTTAGCTCAATTTCATTTTTATCTCAAACCGTATGCATCACCCCTTGATCGTCTTGCTGTCTGCCCTCTGAATACATTGGGAGAAAACCTGGTCTCGAAAGACAAGACAGAGCTGCAATACCAAAACAAACACCATGGGCACAGGATGTGCACCAATACAATAACAAACTACGGCCAACCAATCGCAAGAAGAGGTGGGGTTTAATGCACGCAAGGGGTGATGCATACGGTTTAGATAAAAATGAAATCAAGCTAAAATCCTGCAACATCGCACTTTAAGTGGAGAAAGAATTGTTTCTTGTACTGAATCAGTGGTATAGACGCTGCATCACAACTGGTCAGTCTGATTGGCAAATTAATGACTCGCTAGCTTTTAGATGAACTAATTAATTTGATTGAATTATTGAAATTTAAATCAGATTCAGAACAGTTTTGTTAAAATCATATTGCAATTAATAGCATGGAAATATTTGATGAAACTTTGTGTTAATAAAGGGTTCAATTCATTTTGAGTCCCATTCCACACATTATTATTGGTATATGATAATAATTTGTTGTAATTATAGAATTGCATTCAATGTTGTTCAGGTATTGCAGCCTCCTCAGCAGGGGGCAATAGTGAAGCCCCCTCAGGTTACCCTGACCACTCCCATGGTGACTCTCAGGGGTCAACCCCACAGCCACATAGTGGTGGGTCAGCCTCAGGTGCAGGTCAAACAGATCCAGACAGGTGAGTTGTTCGTCAAATCCATCATTGCTTTTTTGTTTTGTAATATAACAACACAAAACTTAACCTCTCTCTTGTAGTCGCTGTGAAGCAGGGTGTTGTGAGCAGCACCAAACTGGCTCCGGGCTCTGTGTCTGTAGCGTTAGCTCAGAAGAATAAAACAAAAGATGGTGCTGGAGGAACTTTCAGGTTTGTGTTCTGTGCATTTCACTTTTTTGCTGCCCTGCACAGCAAAGCTTACCCAGTAGACATTGTGCACAACGTAAAGGAGTAGAACACAAAGTTTAGCTAAACTGATTGTGATGAAAAGATGTTACATTTTTATCAAGTGTAATTCATTTCAGGCTGTACGCAGGAGGGTGTGTGTGAAATTTGACTGTTGCTATTATCATGACCATGGGTTGAGTAACAGTATAATATTCATTTTTATACTGTGAACTGGTGTTATTTTAGTATTATTTATATAGTATTCTATTATTTATTATTTAAATTATCCATTACTTTTTTAGTTATATTTTAAATCATTATATTTAAGTTTACATCTACAGGAACCGCACACAATACCAAGTTTCAGGCATTGTTTATGTGTATAAAAGAAAGAAAGGGAAGGAATTATGTATTTTTTAAGTTTTCACTTCTTGCTTGAAAGTTATTTTGCTTTTATCAGCTTATTTCTTTTTAATACATATTTCTGTTTAGCTTCATTTCATTTTAGGTTTAGTTAACTTGAAAATCATTTTATTTCATTTAGTGGTCAAGCCAACATGTGTATATATATATATATTTTTTTTTTTTTTCATTTGGACACTTAAGGTTTTTTTCTAGTATTTTTATTAGGTTTTTATTTGATTTTACTTCCAGTAATGAAAAGGTTGTAGTTTTGGTTAACAGTAACACCATAATGAATATTTTAAATGATTAATTATTTGTAAGAATTACATTATAGAAGTTATATTAATAGATGTATTACACATATTTATTACAGTCAAAGATGGAAAAAGGGTTTAACCATAAAGAAATAAGTGTACTTTAAATTGTAGATTACTAAACTTGTTATTCCATGTAACAATCTTGTCAGGCATATTTACAACAAAAATAAATTTCTGACACATTAATAGAGGAATTACCTTAAATACGAATTAGTTGTAATTTTACATTATTTTGTTTAATTTTGTCACTATACTAGGTTTTCTCCCTTTGGCTGTAGGAATTTTTGGTCCCACTTTATATGAAGTGTCCCTAGTACTTGTGTACTTCCATAGTAACTAGATGTATATCTAGTATGTTACCACAGTGTAAGTACACACCGGTTCATAGTATCTACTGCTGTAATATTTGTAACAGGACTAACAGCACTTTTTGGTAAATAAAGAGTTACACTTTATGTTAAATAGACAATTGCTATGGATTTAGCATATAATTACTCTGATGTTACACAGCAGTGGGCAGTAAATTAGGCTTTACATATAAATTGTGGTTGGTGTCCAGAATGTT
>JAUYWG010000045.1:13513720-13525662 GCA_034779775.1 Enteromius afrohamiltoni
AACTATCTTTGAGAAATTTTAAAACAAACTATATTACAAACTTCCCATTAAGACCCTAAATAATCATATTAGCTTGTAGAAAACTAGGTTTGTATGACCCCTTTAAACCTACCCAACTACACCCCCTGTTCCAGTTCCTCTTGTACATACTACTGTTACAAAATGTAGCTACGCAATTCCTGTTTCATGACTACTTAGTGAAGTGAAAGAAAGTGTTGGTGCCCATGTCCTGTTACACATTTGTACTTACACACACTGAGGGTTGTTACATGTGTGTAATGACAGAAATATTACAGCTGTAGATACTATGTACCGGTGTGTACTTACACTGTGGTTACATACTAGATACACATCTAGTTACTGTGAAAGTACAAAGGTATTAGGGACACTTCATATAAAGTGGGACCCAATTTTTACATAAATATTGTGTTACACTTAATGACAATGTAACTTTATTTCCTTTTATTCTGCAAAAACATATTTGAAACCTTAAAAGTAGATGCTTTACATGGATTTAATGTGCTTTCTGATATGTAAATCTTTAATTTTTGACCAATTATATACGTTTGTATACTTGAAAATATGGTAAATTGTCATTAAAGCAGTTATGCAATAAGGACATGTATAAAAGGTATTTGGAAACACTCTCACACTCTTCCTAACATATTTTCTTGTATGTCTAAATCTGTCCAGGGATGATGATGACATTAATGACGTGGCCTCAATGGCAGGCGTTAATCTTTCGGAGGAGAGCGCTCGTATCCTGGCCACCAACTCTGAGCTGGTTGGTGCAGTAACGCGGTCTTGTAAGGATGAAGCTTTCCTCTCCGCCAGCATGCTACAGCACAAGATACTAGAGATAGGTGAGACTTCTAGTAACAGACAAATCTGGAATTTTACCACAATGTACTGTTTTACCAGAGCTAACAATTGTTGTCCTGTATGTGGTCAGGCCAAAGGTTCGGAGTGACAGAGCTGGGTCCAGAGGTCATGAACATCGTTTCTCATGCCACTCAGCAGAGACTGCAAAACCTTCTAGAGAAGGTCTCATTGATCGCCCAGCAAAAGAACATGACTTACAAGGCAAGTCTGCTGACCCCGGTTGGCCAAGCTCATTACAGCATGTTGATAGTAACACAATTTTATATTTCTTTACCACACTTTGTTGAACCCTGGGATGTGTTTCCCTTTTTGTTAGAATCAAAATTATAAATCTAGAGGCTTGCAGGTTTTGGTCTCAAAAGTGCTCATTCTTTTGGGTGTCAGCTTTTGTTGTGAGCCCGTAAGGCTGTGTGTAATGTTAATGATGTGTGCACAGGAGGATAGTCGGTACGAGCAGGTGGAGGATGTTCGCTCTCAGCTGAAGTTCTTTGAGCAACTTGACCAGTTGGAGAAACAGAAGAAAGAGGAGCAGGAGAGAGAAATTTTAATGAAGGCAGCTAAGGTTAGTAAACCACCTCGAGCCACACACACACACACACACCTCTAATACCACCATTGGCCAGAGGTTCTGATCATTGATTTAAGTTTAGAACAAGTTCTATCTTCCAAACTATGTGGTAAAATTGGATTTTTTCTCTCTCTCTCTCTCTCTCTCTCTCTTTCTCTCACAAACTAGAATGGATTCATTAACTATGATTAATGGCTTTATTTTATTTTCAAACAAGATGCACTATAATTCAGTGTGTCGCAGTGTATTGATCCCAAATGTGATATTGAGAATAAAACAAGACTCAGTGTCAGGGAGAAAGTGAAACTGCAGTATTTGTTTCAATCTCTCTTGTTTCACTTCACTTTGGTCCAGTACTACAGCTCATTGAAACAAGTCTAAGTGCACTGAGTTTCAAAGTGAGACACTGTGCTTTTATAGGAATGTTGTATAAATGAACACGCAAAAATGATTAAAGTAATACACTATCAATGCAGCACCATTAGGCATAAGTAAAGTAACATGCAAATGAAACAATAATAATGTGAGTCAGCTTGGAGGAATTGCTTGCAATTTGTTATGATTGAGTGATTTATACATTTTTTATGATTTCTTTTATGATGTTAATTTATGATGTAAGTGTGAGAAAGCTATGTTCTTTGTGTCAGACTTGAATGTCTTTTTTTAGCGAGTAAAGACCACATTTATACATAAACACTTAATACATAAATTTATACATAAATACTTAAACAAAACAAAGAAACCCCTCCTCCTGAAATGAATCACGATTAAATATTTTCACTGATTGACAGGCTTAATTTTTCATATTTATTTGATTCCAGCAGATGTCTCTGTGTGTTTTTACTGTTGATCTTCCCTAATTGCTGTTTATGTTTTGCAGTCACGCTCGCGACAAGAGGACCCTGAGCAGCTGCGGCTGAAACAGAAGGCCAAAGAGGTAAGATGGCACACTTGAGATGTTTATCTTGTCAGAGGACCATTGTGTTTGATTATGGGTCAGAGCTTATATATATATATATCTATATATATATGTGTGTGTGTGTGTGTGTGTGGCTACAGATGCAGCAGCAGGAATTGGCTCAGATTCGACAGAGAGATGCCAATTTGACGGCGTTGGCGGCTATCGGACCCAGAAAGAAAAGAAAACTGGATTCTCCTTTACTTGGGACTGACACAGAGGTACCAAACATCTCTGTCTGCTGCCCTTCTCATCCCCTTCTGTCCCTCTTTATGCCCTCTTTAAATCATTTAGCACCTGCTGGGCAGGTTTGAGATGTCAGGTTGTGCTTCAAGGGTCTCAGATTGTCACAAATGGCCGATAGAACAGTCTAAAAGTGTAGTCACTTACAGCCGTTTTGTTCAATTCAAAATGTTATTAATAGATTTTTTGTCATACCATTCATATTATCGTTTGTTTGTCATGCAACTAAAACAAAAAAAGCATGTTGTTTTTATTTTAGTTTATTTATATTAATATGACATTATCATCACTTTTCACAAAAAAAAAATTGTAATTAATATTTTAAATATTTAAATGATTTTTTGATACATTTTCCACGAATTCTTATAAATATGCATTTCTGTTGTTTGAAGATATTTTCTAAATCTAGAAATAGTATTATTAATATATATATATATATATATATATAATGACATTTCACTTATTACCAATTATATTACTCCTATTTTATCAGTCAACCAATACCAACATTAGTATTAAAATGTTCAGACAGATTAGCATTGTTGTCAAAGTTCATGTGTGTGTGTGTTGACAGGGCTCAGGTTTGTGCGCGAGTGCATCCGGGGGCTTAAATGCAGGAGCGTCGAGGCAGTACACTCGCCAGCGCATCACGCGTGTAAACCTCAGGGATCTGCTCTTCTGTCTAGAGAACGAGAGAAGCACCAGCCACTCACAACTGCTCTACCGAGCCTTTCTCAAATAGCAGATAGCCCTTCCCTCATTTCAGTCTTTAGGGCTCTACCCTTCATTCTTTCTGTCTATTTTGCTGTTATTATCATTCTTTGTCATTCCTTTTTGCGTCTTTCTTTATCGCTCTTTCACAATTTCTGTCACTGTCTCACATACTCACACATACAGTGATGCATTTTCCTTTCCTTTTTTTCCAGCTGACTCTTCTCACTTTTTATTGGTTTTGTCTTTTATTTTGCCTTGTTTTTAGCTTTCTGCCCCTTTTGGATTTTACTCTTCTGAAATTGTGTTAAAAGAATATTGCAATTATATATCATTTTTTCATAGAAGGTGGCTTTGTAATGTGCAAATTACTTATGTATAAAAAAACAAACAAACAAACAAAAAAAAGAATTCACAGTGAAACTACCCATTCATTTTATATTTGTGTTTTTATAAAGATGTTTTAAGAAATAAAAGTGGACAAAGTTTCTATAAAAACCTTGGTGGTGTCGTTTTATAATTGGTAATGTTTATAAGAATCCATGATTGCTGGATTGATTTGAACAAATAAGACAGTCTCGGTTTGTTTGAATCACGAATGTTCCCTTGCCCAAATTTTCATCACTGTTATGAAAGTTTTAGCATTTATTGCAAGATTTTATGATCGTGGTCACCCTCCCGCAACGTTTTACTAACCTTTACAAACGAATTGGTTCAAACGAATGATTCTGAATGAATAACTTGTCCAAAAGAACCATTCGTCTTTGAATCGGACATCATCGGTGGTTATTCTCTTGTTGTGCAATAGATGGCACTGTAGACCTGCGTTACATTTGGTTCTGCTAGAAATAAATGCTAGCTTTTTTTGCTGTAAAAGAATAATAATTACACACAAATTACCAATCAGACCTTCCTCATTTAAAAGAACATGTTCTGACTTCTATATGACCTCTGTCAGTTACTGGCTGTTCAGTGACAGCTTTATGGTGGAGCTACGGTTATCTTCCCTGTTGATATGAGAGCTGTGTGGATAAATGAAACTCTTCATTGTTGGACTTTGTCTCTCAGACTTATCCAGCTACATTCACAGTCGTCTCTCCTGGATATACGCAGGTTTAAGTGCTAAACTCATGACAGTTGGCAAAGCAAGATGGCACGGGCGTAGTTAATGCCTTTAGGCTACAAGCTCGTTCTGTAAATTTCTGCATGTTCAGTCAAAGGTCAGAAAGTGTTCAGTATGTATCCCGAGCTGCCTTGTACAGCATCACGTAGATTTAGCGACTCGGAACAAAACTGACTAATGATGTTGGTCTATCCCGCACGACAGAATACCTTTGCCATGTCAGCCTCCCTCTTTTGCCCTTTGTGCGCGGGCACAATCCAGTGTTTTCCATGGTAATTCCCTTCTTCGCTGCAAAGGGCCACTGTTCCTCTAGAGCTAAGCCCACATAAGCTTCCTCTCAAGAGGGAGAAAGAGGGATGGCAGAGGCTGACTGGTTGCCTAGCTACATCTCACGGAATGTTCTGTGTAAACAGCGCCTGGCGGAGGAAAAATCACACAGACTTTAGGTTTGATTGGGTGGAGCAGCTGTAACCCGACTATTGTACCGGTGCAGTTAGGAAGCCAAATATCTACTGTACGAGGGGCCGTATAGGCTGTAATTTTTGATAAACCTCTTACGTACACTAGTGAAATAAAAAAACCTTACTGAAATGTATTCATATGCAATACAATATGAAATACTTTTACACACACTAGAGAAATAAAAAAAATCTTTAGAATTGGCTGTGTCTGTGCTAAACTAAGTTAATTAAATTAAATTAAATTAATTTCACTAAGGTTGATGAATGTTTTCACTAGTGTTTGTAAGAGGTTTTTCAGGAGTGCATATGAATGAATTTCAGTAAGGTTGATGAATGTTTTTAATTTCACTAGTATACGTAAGAGGTTTTTCAGTAATTATGGCCTATATGGCCCCTCATAAAGATCCCCTGTTGTGCCTTTTCATCCAACATAGCGTGCTTTGCCTGCAACTACAGACTCGTCAATGCCATGAAATTGAAGTTGTCAATTGATTGGTACACAGAGGTCATCGCCGCACCGCTTTATTGCATTAGGGTCCGGTCTTGTGTTTGTATGAATTTCGTGGCTGTGATGTAAGATTGCTTGTGTCAGCAGCTTGCATTGGAATTGCTGTTAGACGTGCTCAGAGCGATAATGTTCCATTCTCTTTGTGCATGTGTTCGTTTTAGCTACGTCAACTTCAATTTATGAGACCCACCTCAACAGCTGCTCTCTCGGCCGTATTTGCTTTCACCTGTATTTGCTCAATTATAGAAGATATGCTCCTATAATTTCAGAGAGAGGGGCGATGGCATAGAGCCTGTATCCATACCTTTTGATACCAGCTAATCATTTTGTTAACGACATAGATAACAATAATGATCATTTAGGGAAAGTTTTAAAGTTGGCTTAAAGGAATAGTTCACACAAACATGACAATTACAGCATAGTTTGCTTAACCCCAAGCCATCTTAGGTGTGTATGACTTTCTTCTTTCACACCAGGGGTGTTTCTGGAGGGCTGCAATTCTGCAGTGTTTGGCTCCAAACCTGCTCCAACACACATACTATTTAATTTTCAACTAAGCCTGAAGGACTTTATTAGCTGGATCAGGTGAGTTTATAAGGTTGCAATCTTAACTCTGCACCCCTGTTTCAGACAAACACAGTCTGAGTTTTTTAAATACGTATACTTCTGGCTCATCCAAGCTTGGTAATGCTGGTGGATGGTAACCATGATTTGAAGCTCTGTAAAACGGATATATCCACAATAGTGATGCACGGGTCGGGTATTTTTCCAATCTGCAGATCCCGCTTTTATGAAATTATTTGGCCCGCCCCGCACCACTGTATCTATTTGATCTTTTTTTATATTGTCTTGGCTGAATATTAAAGGCATTTCAGTAAGTTTTACACATTATAAATAGCAATTAAGTATCCCAGAGATTAAGTGTTGCAACACCAAGATTGCACTGTAATTTTATCAAAGCAAAAGCTCCAAAGAAAGATGAAACAGGGTTTCTGTAATAAAGAGGAATCTGTCAAGAAAATGTTGCTTTTCTGCATGAAAGCGTGTTGAAGGTACCACCTCAGCAGTCCTGCCGTCGGGCAATGACCCAAAGGAGAAATTACATTTACTGGACCGGAGAATGTTTCCACCCTACCCTGGTGAGCCGGAGTCTTCTTCAACTACCACAGTTTCATCAGCAAGAATCCTGTGCCTAGGGCCTCCCTCAGCACAGATCACAACGGATCAAAAGCAGCACGCTGTTGCATCTTTGAACAAGGCCGTGAGCAAGGAAGTTCACATTTATATGATTCTTCAAATTCTGTCCCGATTCATCAGCTCGGCGACCATCATTGTGTGTTGTGATGTTCCGATCCCTAATACATAGATTTTCAGAAGATATATCATTGATGAGACACTGTAACAGCTTGTTCTTTCAAATGATGCAGTTACAGCTAGAGCCAAATACATTTCACAGCCAAAAACATATTTGGAATAAATCATTTTTTAGTGTGTGCTCAGCACTTTCCTAATGCAATTTTGACAAATTCTCAAGTTTAGATTCGACAGCGTACAAGCCTGTGAATTCAACCAAACACCATCCATCAACCGTTTACGCTAATTTCTCTATTAATTGACAGTTTCGGTCTGTAATTATGTTTCAAATTGGTATTTTGAAGACATAATGCATCAAAACATGTTGATTTGTGATTATTCCTCCAGACAGTGGTCCAAACAATCAGCACGAATGAAGTTGAAAGCATTTAAATGTCTCGCTTGCCGTCTTTATTCGCCATCAAAACACTGACCTGCAGGAAATGGCTCTGTCATCAACAATGTGCAGGGGGAAAAAATACAAATGCTGTGCCTTTCCACTGTTATTTTGGTCCCATTTAATGGATCCCACTGTTCTCGGATAAAAAGGAGCCATTAACGGAGATGCAACACACACAAACAAACAGAAACAAGCAAGCACATAGACAATCAATCGTTATCCACTCTCAAAGTTTCTGCTGAAATTATACTTCAAATGAAGAAAACTCTCTCAGGACGATGCTTTCAGGACACACAGGCAACTGCAAATGAGCACCTGCTCGATGTTTCTGTCTGTAATGGATGGAAACTTGAAGATTTGACATTGAGTGTAAACAGCAAATCTGTACATTTGCTGATTTCTATCTGTCTAATGAGCTGCGTCTCAGCTGGAAGGATAAACAGGATATTTTCATTTGGATGATGCCACACGTCTGAGCATGTCACGTGCCACTGCTTTAGCTGCATTGCCAATGTCCAACAGCTGCTGTTCACTATAGCGGGCAAAAATAAAGAGCGAAATGTTTCAGAATTGACTGGAGGGTCACATAGTTAATCATAGGATTATGTTGATGTTACAAGTAGATTTATTCACAGTTAGGAATAAGATTTTGTATCAACAATCTTTGGATATCACTTGTGAAAAGAAAACACACACAAACGCACAATAATAGGATCGGGTTAAGCTTCATGGCGGTTATAGAAAATCAGTGCTTATATATACAAACCACGTGGTGTGCATTTTCCAGAAATGCCCATGCAAGTAAAAGCATGACAGAACCAAATTAACACTGAAATGCTTGAACATTGCTTGAATTTCATAAAATGTTAGTTAAAATGGGTTTTTATAATTGCTTAATAATTGAAGTCCTAAAATAGTCTCTTACCCCATAATCCATGAAATTTTAAATCATTTCATTCAGTCCATTAGGAAAATTGGCATGCAGTTTCAATATCAATCATTTACGTTCTCAATCATTTTACTTCTTAGAATTCACAGTAGCCAGATTCTCCTCACCAGTCTAATGTAAATAAGAGGTGTTAATTTATTAGGTATTATCAATTCAAATTTTAATTAAAAGCTAGAGGACATATATAACTGAAGCTGTATTCCTACAAACTACAAAGCACTGCTCAGAGTACTTACATGATGTTACTTGTGTTTGGAGGTCACTTTGACCTCAACAAGAACACAGTGTTTTTTTAAAAAAAGTTTGAGTTTGTTTAGAATCCATTTTTTACAGGTAATAAAAGTCCAAAACTCATACAAAAGAAGCATGCCTTGTACCAATTTTTGTCAGTCCTGGTTTGTTTTTTTGTTGAGCTAAATGGGACTTAAGGGTTTCTCAAGACTACAAACAGAAAATAAGGGATACAGAACAGATGAATTTTCCAAAGTGATTAGTCTTGTTCTTGTCCTCGTAGCCCGTTTCATATTGATAAACCAGAAGACCTAGTGTTCCTCTCGAACCACAGCTATTACTTTAAAGTACTATGCCTGACTTAAATAACTGTTATAATTAGACCGTAGATGAAAGGTGGTCATGAAAGGGATAAGACTGATTTTTGGAGTATTGTGCCAAATCCTTGTCACTCTCAGTGTATGTCTTTAGTTTTGAGTTTTAAAGTCAACGCAATTTGTGAAATTTTTCTCAACAAAATGTGATTTATTTTTTCTGCCTGAAAAATAATGCTCAATAAGAAGAAAAGTAGAACTTCTTGTTCTACTTAAAAATTTTTTTTTTTTTTACTTCTACTTTAAGTATAATTGTGAAGTTTCTTGATTTTGAGGGGAGGGGCTGAAAAAACGTTTTGATTTTGAACTAAATAGATTTAAAGTTCATTATTCAAATTGTCATTTTGATGAAAGATCACGAAGACAAAAGTGTTTTGTATTTGTACTAAGTTATATTTGTATCCGCCTCAGTATTCATGCACAGTCTGCATTGTAAGACAGGTTTTTCTTAAATTAGGTTGTTGGTTGCAAACCGCTCCAGATACTTGCTTCCTCCAAATTGTCCATATGAATATTGGATATGCAGGGAGCGAACTGATTTCCCACTACGGTTCCATGGACAGAAAATAATTGTATCACATTCAACTGTAGTACATCCAAAGGTGCTTTACCTGGCCTATGAGTCAGCATATCTCATAAATGCTTGTCCTACTTCTTTTAGACTGCTTTTTGATATTCATAAAGTATACACTGCATGAACTAAAATATTAGCAATGAAAAGCACTGATTCAGGAGAGAGGGTTTCTCGTAATGACTACTTTCAGGTTTTAAAACCTATTCTGATCAACCACAAGACCGCACAAGAAATGTTCTTCCACCTGTAATCATGTTAATGAGATTCCCATTTGCATGACTCAGTGGCAGCTCCTAAAACAAACCAACACCATATTATTCTACTTAAAATCCATCAGTGTTAAAGTTTCTACAAGATTAATAATATTCTTTTGCAGACACAGGTGTGCATATAAGCTATGTGTATATATAAGCAGCTAGCAACTATCACCCTCACTTAGTTTTCCTACTGTACAACTTCACACGGCTAATATGATTCCCAGATTACACCATTTTTGTTTCTATGAAGACTTTACCAGAGAGGTTTTTCTGCTGTTTCCGGAAACTCAGCAAACCAGACTTTGGTGGGCCATTGACAAATTGCTCACCACCTTACAAAAACAAAAAATGCAATTCATCAGTCTCTGCAAAATGATATTATTGAAATAGAACAGTGTGACACCTTCCAGCTGAAATATATATATATATATATATATATATATATATATATCCAGCAGAATCCAGATCCACAGAGATTGTGTGTTTTGGCCACAGCCAATTAGTTGTCTCTCTTGAGACACGCCTACTATGGGCAGAACCAACTTTTGCATCCCGGAGGGATTTCTGAGTTCTGCTAAAGCTGCATTTTGACTTTTGTTTGGATTGTCATGTTGCTGAATCAGGATTTAAACATCATCCTAGTAGTGACTAGAACCATCTCGATGCTACGTTAGCAAAACATTTCCCAAATATAAGCACCTAAATCGTGTTCGATAATAATTTTGTGTCTAAGACTGGCATGCTATCTTCATTGTTCACTGCATATACTATAAGTGAGCTGATGAAATATTACAATCTACTTCCCAGTTTATGTACTTATAATGCTGAATGATGGTTTAATGAAACACGGACGGCCATTACACTGACAGATAAACTGCAAGGCTCTTGTATTCATTTCATTTACATAGCCGAAACACTTTCTGTGGTTGACTTGCATCTCACAATAGAAGAGCCGAGTCAGCAAAGCGTAGCTGTAGAGTGATTTTGTTTGTTCAGGATTCTCTCAGCACTTACCTGTAAACATTCAATTAAGACACCCTATTCAATAATGTACGCAGGCACGTGTTCATTTTCAAATTGATTTGTTATCGTTCATGGCCTTGGAAATCTAGGCCTTTATTGAGTAGATGAAAAATATGTTTAAGTGCATTTGAAAGGGCAAACTTTATTAATAACACACAGTATTGGCCGCAAGCCACCTGTTAAGTTTGTATTTGAGAAAGAACAATCCATCAGTGCCTTACTATATTTTTTCTGCCACCGTGGCTTGGCTGCCTGAGAACCGACTATATGAAGAAAATTCATCTTATATAGCTGGCTTCATTTAAAGACTTTCCTTTACTAAAGACAGGAGCTACTATTAAAAGATGAAAATTCTATCACCTTTTACTCATTCTCAGGTCATTTCAAGCTGCAGGCCATTATTTCTTTTTTTCAGAAAATATTTTTTTTTTTACAATGATTAATAAATTCAATTTTAAAACTAGACTAGTTGATTTGTTCACAAATCAGTTGGATTTCTTCCTAAGTACTCAGGAATTCCTACAGTAATTGTGATTGCGGTATTCATCAGATTCCACTGATCTCTGTCTACATCACTGTATATTTATCTATATAAACTACAGAATCCAGAATTGTACCTTTAGTACAAATTTATACTCTACAATGTTTATTAATATTGCCCATTTTAATTAATGTTGTTATATTTTTGTACTGAAAACAGAGATAAAAATAAACCTTTTTCCTCTTTTACACTAAATAGTTAACTTACCATCCATTCATAACTTCTACTAGCCAAAACAACAACAGCAACAGCAACAAAGAAATCATTTAAATAATTAATTATGCTTTGATATTTTAAACATGTTGAATACTGTAGGTCACAGTAAGTCATTGCGATTAAACCGAGTCATTTGAACAGTTGATACATTTAGTAATTAGACACCGTGGCGAAATAGAGCAAGAACAGCCAATATAGTGTTTAAAACGTAGGTTAACCTATTATTTATTGAACTGTTCCATAAAATCAATATCACATTTGAAACTATGCTGATTTGTTACAGTATATTGATTAACATATTTCATATTATTATGAAATGATGTAAATATTTCCTGCCCTTTTTTTTTAAAGCATGTATGTGATCATTTTAAATGCATATTACTAGACTCATGAAGTGAAGGAATGCACTGTAAATGCGCTAACTTTTGAGTTAGCTTAGAGTGATATTTGGGGGGCGGGGGTTGGTCGTGGGGGAGGGGCTTGTATAGGGGCATGGCTTTGTGTGGAAAAAATACAAACACAAAATCACATTGATACAATTGATACAAGCGTTCTTTTCTTGCCTGTCCC
>JAUYWG010000045.1:13525762-13538628 GCA_034779775.1 Enteromius afrohamiltoni
ACGTTACGTCACCAACGCGCATCACAGAACAGAGCAAGGCGAGCGTTTGTGCTTATAAAACTTTAACTTTTTTATTTATTTTGGAAATGACCGGTCGTTTCGCTAGATAAGACCCTTATTCATCATCTAGTATCGTTTAAAGCCCTTTGGAGCTGCACTGAAACTGTCATTTGGACCTTGAACCGTTTGGGTCCCAATACAGTCCATTATATGGAGAAAAATCCTGGAATGTTTTCGTCAAAAACATTAATTTCTTTTCGACTGAAGAAAGAAAGACGTGGACATCTTGGATGACATGGGGGTGAGTAAATTATCAGCAAAAGCTTTTTGAAAAGTGAACTTCTCCTTTAAGCTATGAAAACCTAAAAAAAAAAAACAGATGTGCATTTTTTTTACAATAAAATGATAATAATACTTTAGCACAACTAGTACTGAAGATTTGCACTTTAGTGAATTAAACTGTACAAAACATGGCTTAAATCTAAACCTGTACATTTAATCAGTACATTATTCAAACTTACTTGTGTTTCATAAAAGAGAAGCCTCAATGTCTCATCCCATACGATCAATCTCTGCTTTTCTTATTGCTCCCCTCTTTCCTCTCCTCCCTCTTGTCCTCTATTACCACCCCTTCTTGCATCTAATGACACATGCTCTTATAGTTTTGCTCTTTCTTCATCACTCTCTCTTCTCATCTGTGGGTAATTAGCAGTGTTCTGCTTGATGAGATTAAAGCAAGGGATTAATCAGAGCACTAATTGATAGACACGGCCGCAGAGAGTTCCAATCCCCTACAGCTCTCACTCTCTCTGGTGTCTCGGTTCACTCTCTCTGTGTGCTGACTTATTGAAACCGCAGAGAGATACTCATGCACAAGTTTGGTACATGAAGAATAGATAAAACAGAACATGTTCACCATTAGTATGCAAAGGGTAACAGAGATGCAGCGAGAGAGGGATGCTGCGAGCTGGAGTTGTACTGATTGAAACAAATGCAAGAGCACTGATAAACTGTCAGTATGAATCTGTCTTTAAAATGGGCAAGAGGTTAATAAATGAGATCAAAACCAAAAGAGCTGTGGCATGCTTTAGAGGTTAGAGAGTCCAAACCAAACTCTCTTGACGTTCCCTTTATTTTAGTGCTCATTTAAAACTTACAGCTCATGCTGTAAAATGCATTAAAACAGTAAGTTGCATCAGATAAAAAGTTGTTTGTCTTAATGCACTTTAACATACAATACTAAAAATGTAAAAATATTGAGAGTGGACAATCCTTAAGTGTACCTTGGATATATGGACAAATACCATAGCAAGGTGATAGGTTTATGATATGGACATATCTTTGTTTTCTCTGCAAGTGTTTATATGCAATTATTTTAAAAAAAAAAATAATGCTATTATAATGTTAAACTTGTATTCCTAATAAAGCAAAAATAAAACATCATATAATTGTTGATGTGAAAAAAGAAGAAGAAGAGATTGAGAAAGTATTAACTTTTATAACATTTTTAATCTCATTACCCAATTGTAATTTCATACATTTTCATGGTCTTTAGCGTTAATCCACTCCCAGAGATTCGTCATTAGTGGTGGGCTTTATGTTTTAATTATGCCATATACCCTTTGAGTACACTGACCTTTCACTGGGTCATGGGACAGAAATTCATGGCTCATTTAAATACATGTGAAAAATCTAGGATACCTGTGTTGTCATCACTGGACAGAGTGCTTTATTATTAATGCTTCTGAAGGCAAATGTGTAAGAGGAGCAGTCATCCAAAGTTATGTTAAGTCAATGTTAATTTAATGGTAATGCATGGAAATCCAGAAGTTCTAATGATAATCACGCTGCCATTTAAAAATGGCATGATTTTATGGCTTAATCAGAAATCCCATACTCCATATATCAGCTAAATTCAATTGTCGCTTGATGGCATAATGCAATGCTCACTCATGCCCTGAAAACATTATGACAAGCAGTTGAAAGAAACATGGAAGTATGAGAGAGAAGAAAAGAGTCATGAACCTGTCACGGACAGGACAGAGACTTGAGAATTTTTCATTATTATTATTATTATTATTTTTTTTTTTTTCAAAAAAATGTGATTGTTTATTCTCTAAAGCACATCCAATATTTGAGATGAATGGAAAGAGAAATCAGTTACACTGAATGGTGGAGCAGGCATGATTGTAAGCTTCTCTGCAATGCAGGTTAAGACCCTTATCCAGGGACAGAACGTACGAGACAGACTTTCTTCAGTACGACAAGACAAAGAGAACACTGCTGCATTTCTCAAAGCCAAACAATATACGTTAAACCTAAGAGAAAAATACAAAAGACAAACATATAAAAAGAGAATTTAAAAATTCGACAGGATATAGACAAACACACACTCACACACACACACATTCACACACATTAAAACCAAACTGGGCCCAGACACCGTCATTAAGCCCAACTTGGAACTTGTAGAGCAGCAAATGTTTCAAATAATACTTTCAAAATAAGTATTTTACAGCGTTTTAAACATTTTTGAATCTTTTTTTGTTTTTTATTTATTTATTTATTTTTTTTTTTTCAGATTATATTTATTCCGTATGGTGTATATTCTTTGCCAACTACTTTTCACATTCTGACCACAGAGGAACAAGTGCGAGAGATCTGAGACATTGTTTTGAAAGAAGTCATGCACATATAATATTTTAATCAACTTATAAAGTTAGAAAAGGGGAATGTTCAAGACAAAAAAGAAGGTTTCTTCTGATGCAATCCTTTTAGAGTCGGGTTTCTTCAGCCATCACTTTCAGTCTCACTGTCTGGCAACTTGTCATGCCTAAATTACCTTTACAATTCGGAAACGCAACACAAAATCGTACAAGGCAGGCAAGAGTATGAGCTAAAAGGCATTCTCCAGTAATATTTTTTCTTCTTTTAAAATAAAGACCTTGATTTTTTACACAACCATTACACAACATAACATTATATGGTCGTGGTCGGTCAAATAAACCCCCCCCCCAAAAAAACAAAAACCTAAAAAAAAAAAAAATATGATTTTTCAAATTGGATCACTGTACTTCATACGCTCCGATTTATCAAGGGAGAAAGATTTCTGAAGGGAAAATGAGTCCTGTGTTTATCAACAAATGTCTTGACAAAACATTCTCTATTTCCTTTGTTTGTTTTCCACATAGTTGTCAAAGAGGCGTTCTGCACCGGTAATGCAGGGATGAAAGGAAAGCAAAAGGTAGACAGGAACGGGGGAGTGTGTGCCCAACAGAAGAAACTTTTCAAAATGGCAACCGACCCTGAGATTGCAGGAGTCCGATACAAAACACACCACAAAAGGCACTTTATCAACAACAGTGCTTCTGTTCTACTGAAATTCAAGTTGAGAGAAAAAGTGTGTGTGGAACTCTCTTTAGTGATAAAGCGAACGGAAAAAACGAGTATGCGCACTCGTTTTTTTTTTCTTTTTGATTCCCGCACGCCGAGAATTTGTTGTCGCAACTCGATTCCATCTTGAGCCTCTAGGTGGTCCGAGAGGAGTGACAAAACAACACTGAAGAAACCACAACGCGAAATATTGTAAAAAGCCGTAAAATACTTGTGGATTGCAGCAAAGGTCCAGAGCAGGCTGCAGGGCAATATCCTCCCCTCTCGATGCCTCCGTAGCTTGCAGAGGAACTTTAGTTGAGAGATATTCAGCCCACTTGGAGGCTTGGCGTGCGACTTCTCGATAAAACATCCGAGAAGCCAATTGTCCCTCCTGGCCCTCTCCGTTCCCCTCCGTCTTCCTCGAGTTCCCACCTTCAGTCCTCTCCCCCTCCTCCGTAGAGGTCTGCCAGCTTTTTGAAGCGAGGACCCCAGTCATTGAGGTAGTCGTAGTCCTGTTCTCCAGAGCTGGAGGAGTCCAGGGAGCTAACGGAGCCCGCTGTAGAGCCGCTGCCCTCGTAGTCAAACACCAGCAGGGAGTCATAGGGAGGAGCAGTGGGGTCATTATCCGCCGCGCGCAGACCCTAATACGCGAGAAAGAGAGGCCGTGAGACGAGGCTGTTCGAACAGACATATACAAAGCCATCTGAAAGCCGCTGCTGGAAAGTGCTTAAAGGGGTCACATTAGGAGGAATCAATTTTTTTTTAGATGAAAGACCTTGATGCACTATGAAAACATCCTGTAACTTCCTGCTCAGTGAAAATACCTTTCTTTTAGACTAAGCTGCAAAAATGACTCATTTTCTGCTTTTTTCTCACATCTATCCATCCTTAAAATTGTTTTTGGCAAAATAAAATAAAATCTATCAAAACAAATATTCAATCAAAAACTTGTTGACTTGGCAACTAAACTGAAACTAAAATAAATGTACTTAAATGGACATGTTGAAATAATAAGGGTAATAAAAACAACAAAGTTATAAAACAAACAAAATGAAAACAAGTAATGCAGTATGGGGAAAAAAAAACAACTAAATAATAAATACTATCAATTAAGCTGTTTCCGCTTCACCTGCTACTCTGCATATCTTAAAGCAGCACAATGTTGGGAAATGTAGCTGAAACTAACAAGATTGTTGATTATTTCATGTCATGTTTTCAGCACAGAATTATAGATTTTTACTTATACTTTATTATAAAAACTTATTAAAAGGTATAATGATAATTATAATTATTCGGTCCATGTATCATCTGATCATTTGGTATTTGAGTTAATAATATAGTGGAAAAATTAGGTTAAGGTTATGCTTAAGGTTTATTTTTTCGTTCTATGGTAGGAAAATAAATAAACAGCTTAAATATTCGATTTCTACATGTGGGAGGGAATTTAACGTCCCTTTTTGCTGATTGGTCAGGCGAAGATCAAACCACGCGTATCAGTCATCTGCTGCTAGAGGTGCACAGATTAATAACCCATTTTATTGCAATTACATTTCCCTCTTTTACTCATCAAACAAGCAGACTAATGAATAATGCAACACTACTTATACCTGGGCTTAGACAGGTTTTTCTTAGACCAGCAGTTATTTAAAATTATTAAAATACTAATTAAAATATTAATGAACTAATATGTATTTATTAAATAAAATGCTTTGAAATGACTGCTGAATATTTCCATCACCTTCACTTCAATACTGGTCCAGCTTTACTTCACGTTTGTCTGCTTATTGTTTTAACCCATTGCAATTTATTGGAACTGTGCACTAGGGCAATTCACCTGTTTTAAAGACTACCTTCTTTCTTCGAAACACACACACATACATGTCCTGTTTGTTGTTGTTGTTGTTTGTTTCTTTTCTTTTTGAAGCCGATGCAAATCTGTGGTAAAATAACTTGTGGTGTAAGTCTCTTATTCCTGCGCGGGTGGGCAGCAGCTCGCACCGCGTTCAAGCGCATTGAGAGATACAAGAAGACTGCATTATAAAACTCAAGAGAGTATTTATTTTAATATCTGTTATTCTTTGGTTGTCAGTCATTACAGTTTCTTGTGTGAATGTTAAAGGCCTATACCCAAGTCAATGCATTCTTTCCTTTTTGTTTTTTCACAAAAATAGACTGTATTATTTTCTTGAACGGAACAGAGGAATGCTTAATGACATCACAGGCTCAGATTTGGTTGACCAATCTGCAAAAAGGGGGCGTGTCATGATCACCTACAAGGTAAAACGAATTATGAAGTCGTTTATCCGTTTTCTAATCATGAATCAAAAATTGAGCCAAAATAATTTTTTTGTGCTTTTTTAAACAAATGAAAAAAAAACAACACAAAAAATTCACTATTAATATTAATAAAAATAACGAATGATCAGATGATACCCTGATTGGCGGACCTTATTCATAAAGCGCATTGTATTTCATTTTCTGCTGTAAATAGCTATAACTGAATTTAGAATCCATAGTATAAAATTGAGTTGAAAAGCATTATAAGATGCATGACAAAGTACAATTATTGCATTAAAATGACTGCATTAAACAAGAAGGCTTTAAGTAAACAATACATATTTTTCCACTTATAATCTTAGGCCTTGGTTACAGTAGGGAATTTTGGCTTTAAAACAGCATTTTTGACCCAAAATGCTCCTTGTTTACTTTGGCGTTTACCATGCATTTTAGAAATGATCTCTGTTTCTACACGACCTAAAACTCTATGGGTTCAACAACGCACATTATGTTAGTGTTTACATGGCAAAGAGAATATGGGTGGCCATGCCATCGTTTACAAAAGTGTCAGTTTTACTCTGTTTACACTGAAACACTACCCCAGAGTTTTCAAACTAAAACAGGTCTGCAGCATTTTCAAAGGTCTCAGTTTTTTACCTTAAAAACGCTGGATTAAGTGTAAACAAAAGTTATGCGTTTTAAAACGAAAACACACTAGTGTAAACAGGGCTTTATTTATTTAGTGATTTTTTTGCTGAAATGATTGAGAATACAAGAACCTTTTCTTAAATTACTGATTAAAAACAATTTCTACTAAAATAAAATATGATTATAAGTCAACATCAGGAAAGAAAACTGGTATGAACTCTTTAAGTATGGCTAGTTGCAAATTAAAACAGCACATCCTTTCTATGCCCCTCTGCAGGCACTAGTTGAGCCCGAGGCCTAACTAGATTATCTTTATGATAAGAAACAGAAGGAGCATACGTCAATGATGAACTCCCCGATGTCCCCTGGGTGTGGCACCGTGGGCCGGACAGGGTACTGAGATTCTAGGATAACAGGTCTCTCGTCCACTCTCCGCACACCTGCAGGCTTGCTCATTATGTGATCTAGAGACTCTGGCTGTTGCAGCTGACTCAGATCATAGTCCTGCAACAGAAATAAAAATATACCAGGTCACGTCTGAAACAAGGTCAGAAATGCTCTTGCAATGGACAAAAATGGAGCAAACCATTGAACATTTCAAGACAGCCTTGACTCAGAAATCGATAGCATGACGTGTGTGACACTGACCTGGTCTTCCTCTCCACCTCCCTCTTCATCATACTTCAGGATATTATCTCTGACGTCATCCTCAGGGTCAATCAATAAAGGTTTCGTCTGACGCTCCTTCTCCCTTCGCTTCACCCACACCACAAAGAACAGAACCATACCTAAAACACAAACATACAGGAGCGTCATGCCTATATTTTCTAATTTTGATGGGCCACCTGTTGTGGCTTAGGCATGATGAGAAATGATCTAAGAAAACAAAACAAAACACTTTCAAAAAGCACTTGTATATAGAACTACTAAGTTTAGATGTGTAAGTATACTGTTTAAAAGTCTGGGGTTGGTAGGATTTTTGAAAAAGTCTTTTTTCTTAACAAGGCTGCATTAATTACTTTATTTTTTTTAACAAATACAGTGCAGCGACAATTTAATGGTTGTTAGTATCATTTATTCTTGCAATGACAAGCACTGATGAATTTGCACTGTTAATATTTTTGTGGAAACTGTAAAAATGTTTTTCAGGATTTATGGATGAATAGAAAATTCAAAAGACAAGCATTTATTTGAAACATAAATCATTTTTAACACTATAAATGTTTTTACATATAATATAATGTCAGCCAATATAATATTACAATTAATATATACATTTTTGGATAATAAGTTTAGAAAGCACATTTACATTTACATCACATGCATCAAATGGGAATAGTCCTGTACATATTTCTAAGGAGACTTTGTTTGGACGTTCATAAAGCTGAGAAAATATTGACTGACAGTTCATTGAAAATGAACGATCAAAAATTAAACGACTTTGAAAGGTTATTAATCACAATTTACTGATGTTGTGGAGATGTGATTTTGTTGCATTCTCTGATTTAATCATCTATTAATTTATAAATCCAACCATCAATCTGCTTGCTAATCCATCCATCACTTACTCAGCAGTATAATGATACAGATGAGGATGGTGATGATGGCTCCGGTCCCCAGCCCGGCCACAGTCACTGCCCCGATCACAGTACAGTCTCCGTTTTCATCACAGGGACACACCTTCACCTTCAAGACCGAGGTGTTGGACAGCGGAGGGTTTCCTGAGTCGGAAACCACAATGGGAACTCTGTACATGCCTGCCTCCAGGTACGGGATCCGGAGTTTCAACTGGGCATAATTACCTAGAAAGAGATAGAAAATAAACCCCCTAATTAAATATTTGACTGGATTTACATTAACACCATATCTTTTATTATAATTAATTATTAATAGTAAATGTATTATCCTGAAGGAAAAGATTTTAAATGACATTAACTGACGGCTTTGAATTTTAAATATGTAAAATCCAAGTCTAACCATTCAGGCGTGAAATGGTCCAGTTACGGCGGGCAGAAGAGGGGTAAGAGGGCAGCTCAAAGACATACGGGCCAGCGTTGGGCTCTGAATCTAAATCTGAGGCTGTGATGTTGACGGGATACCCGTGCCGTGACCTCTCGCAGACCAGAGCCTCTTGAGGAACTAAGACAGGCACGTTGTCATTCACATCTATCAAATAAATCTGGAGAGTACCAGTTCCTGTGGCAACAGGGGAGCCTAAGAGACAGAAAGAGGATAACGATAGTCAAGGGTTATGGTCATAAAGTTTATGTATTTGTCCTGAAAACTCTCAATTGAGTCAGATAGAAGAAATGATAACTGCACATAAATATTTCACACAGCTGTTTTCCCTGTAATGGAGCTGGGCTATCTCAGAGGAGAGATGTGTGTAATAACTGTGCCTGAAGAAACAGACAAATCTGCTCCCTAAGGCTGTGTGTGAATCAAAGACAAAAACAGAGGTCAGATATATACCTATTCGCTCTCAAAACACAATCTGCCATCACAGATGAGAGGCATTGGTAGAAAACATGGCACCATATCATTCCCAAAGCTCTGACAGAGTAACAGGCTAGATATTATAAAGATTGATTCTGTCAAATTGTGTTATTAGAAGGTCCGATATGAGGCTAAAATACAACCCGTCAAGCCAGGACATCTGTATCAACTGCTAGACGAAACACCCGTCCCTAAAGACGTATTGATTTAGGCCAATATGCTTTTGTCCTGACAAGGCCTGCCACCATGGACACCTTTGAAAACTTCTGGGGAAAAAAATACCAAGACAAGCAGATGGATTGGTCAATATCCTAATCATACCAACCTCCCCTGAAGTTTTCTGAAGCAATAGTAGGAATAGTTAACCCAAAAATTTTTATTACCAACACAATCTCACGAGCAATTCGTACATATTCGTACGAGGTGCCAATTTGTACGACCTCACTCGTACGTTTTCGTTTGATTTGTCTAAAACCACATGATGGGTAGGTTTAGGGGAGCGGGGTTATGTTTAGGTCATTCATACAAATTCATACAAATTGGCATCTTGTAAAATATAAATAAGATATAGAAGAAATCGTATGTATTCGTAAGAGTGAGGTCGTACAAATTCGTACAAATTAGCCACCTCGTAAAATATGTACGAATTGCCGTGAGATCAGGTTGAAATTACGGCATATATTACTCATCCCCAAGTCATTTTAGGTATATATGGCTTTTCTCTCTCAGATGAACAGACATTTTTTTATTTTACTTATCCTGGTTCTTCCAAGCTTGATAATGCTTGTGGATAGCGCAAGCTGCGTCATATTTCAAATCATAAATCAGCCAAGACTCTCGGGATGTGTATGTAACCTTTGCCAAAAGTCAGTTACTTAGATTAGAATTTTTTAAACTAGAAATATTTTTGTTACAAAAACCCATCGATCTGCTTCAGAGGACATGTGATAACCCCCTGGAGGTGTATAGGTTAGTTTTATGATGCAGTACTTTGCGGATAAATCTGATATATGGAGCTTCAAAATAATGGCCACTATGCACCAGCAGAAGAGCTAGGATACATTTAAAAAAAAAAAACTCAGACTGTGTTTGACTATAAGAAGACAGTCATATACACCTAGAATGGCTTGACGGTGAGTAAAATATCCCGATATTTTTATTTTTGGGTAAACTATTCCTTAAAGCAAGTTCAGCTGCTGCATTGTTAAGAGTTTTAATATGCAAATAAACAGCAATATATATTGAAAATCCAATGTTTTATCACTCAATAAATCATTATTTAAAGATGTAATTTTGGTAAATCACTTTGTTGTAAATGTTCACTGAGTCAAACTGAATTGGTCTGGTCAAATGTAGATTAGGAAAATCCATTTGATTCCATTTAGATCTGAAAAAATTTCATACTGTATGTAGAATTGTATAGTTAGATTTATTGCAGAAACTGGTATGTCTTTAACGACCTTATTTTTTTATACGCAGCATTGGAAAGTCATCTTAACAAATCACTTTGCCATACAGTAAATTATTCTTGATCAGATGTGTCTTTTGAGCATCTGATTCATTCTAGTAAATCAGTTAATTAAACTATCCACTTTCTCAAATATATCATTCAATTCTCCATTTAGTAAATTGGTTTGTTGAACAATAATCAACATATAAAAAAAACCGCTTGTGTATCACACGTGTATCAGTCCCTTATTCTCGAAACCACACAACACAAAACAACTAGGCTACTACATTAAATATAGGTTCACTTCTAACAAGGATAAGCAAAATCAACTGCGATTGGACAGCAGCTTTGCTGGAACATCTTCTTGGTTGAATAGAGCATGAGAATGAAATCCAATCAGTGCTGATCGGTTATGAATCGATAGGCTGTGAACAGCTTTTTGGCTCTGTGGGACAAATTAAGTTCAACCTAACCAAGCTCTCCCCCCTCCCCCTTCCCCCTGAAGTTATACAGCATCGACACTCAAAATGTTGATTTTGTTCAAACTTTCCAACCTTTCCCTCCGTTCTTACCATTGTCCACAGCCAAAAAGGTCGCTTCATACACGTTTTTCTTCATATACGGTGATTCACGGTCCAGCACTGCGGTGGTGGTAATCCTTCCATTGGTCCTGTTGATTTTCAGCCAGTTGGCTGGATCTAACAGTTTGGAGTACCTGAAGGCCAAAAGCATTTGTTCATCAGATTACGCCGGATAAAAATCCATAAGCATCCGCAAGACGCGGCCATAGAGCTCACCGTTCAATCATAATTTATGCTGTAACAGTATGGCTGAGGGTAATAATGTAGAACTTTGAGATCATCAATCCATTTAAACGCTGTTAAAATCATATTTAGTCTGTTATGAGGAGATAGCGTGTGGATTATTAAGATATGTCCCTCATTCATTCACACCATGAGCTCTGTTCTGATCAATGGATCTGTACAAAGAAATGTGGAAACATTTACACTCAATCAAATCACAGATGTGACACGCAATCTTTCTTCTATATATTATTGGGTAATGTATCAGGCTTCCGTGCTATTAATCCACAACACTGAAGTTAAAAACAGCTACAGCCTATTTATCTGCCAGACCAGGTCTCAAAAGTTGGTAAGAATGCCACTGCGTCGATTCGATTATAAGCGCAAATAATTTCAGTATTGCTAATAATCAAGCTTGTGCTGCATCTTTTTGTTTGTTTGTTTGTTTGTCAGCATCTTTTGTTTGCAAAGCACTTTCCTGTGACTTATTTGAGCCTATAACATTGATAGATTCAGAGAGCTAGAGCGCCACAGTGTGGACCGTATTGATCGGACTGTTCCTCGCACACAGTGATCTATGGAGCAAGTCTAGTGAAGGTCCCCCAAGTGTGTGAGTGAACGTGCAGGGAGGCAAACTTTGGATCGATACTTCAAGCTGGCATGTTGCCCGCACACTTCTGAGTCATGAAAAAAGAAAAAAATCAAGAGAGATCAAGCGTGAACGACTGATAGAGAGAGAGAGAGACAGCAAAAGCAGCAGTGTGGGGAACGGTTCGGCTCATTACTCGACGACCTTTCACCCAGTTGCTTGGCAACCCAGGAACAACCAAGGGACTAGAACAGGAGAGAGTCAATTAAAAGCATTTAGCTGCTCCCGGGGTGCTAATGGTGCGAACGATACATGCTACATCACTTGACATACAGCGTAGTTTAGAAATTGCATGTACTTCTGACGTTCACTTACAAAGTCAGGGGCTGACCTGCGACTGGGAGTGATGGATTTGTTTTAAGCCTGGTTTCTATAAAAATGACTCTTAAACTCACTAGTCAAATAAAGCCCTCATGGATTTATGGGAATTTTAAAACTCAAGCATGATTCAGCAGAATCAATCAGAGAAGAGTGGGTAGACTATACTACACTTTATGTGGTGGACATCTTGATTTGCTATTCATGTGCGTTACTCTGCTAATGAGTGCTTTATGTAAATGAACAATAGCAATTGCTGACTCAGTCGATCATTCACTCTGAAACTATTTTAAGCATTTAATTAAAAGTATTGTTGTTATGAGACATAAAAAAAAGACTTTTTTATTGAACTTTAATTGAACTTTCTTCTCCTGTATTCTACTTCACAGATGTGAATTCAGCATGAGGTTTATTCGTGACAATTTTTGGTGTGCTTTTACATTTTACATTTTTACATTTTACACTCAAGCTCTGCCCATATTTAAAAAGTAACGTGAAAGCAGCGCAAAAGTAACGCAATGCATTACTTTCCATAAAAAGTAACTAAGTAACATAATTAGTTACTTTTTAGGGAGTAACGCAATATTGTAATGCATTACTAGTAACTTTCCCCAACACTTAACATGAACCGTGTTTCTTTCCGAACGACTCACTTATTTATAGAGACTTACTGTCACCTACTGGTGGTTTTAATTTCACATCCAAATTATCTTTTTTTATTTAAATAATCTCAAATATCAGTATTCAAAAGACAATGGACAATAACATATATATATATATATATATATATATATATATATACACACTCACCTAAAGGATTATTAGGAACACCTGTTCAATTTCTCATTAA
>JAUYWG010000045.1:13538728-13587800 GCA_034779775.1 Enteromius afrohamiltoni
AAGGTGATTTAAGCAATTTTGAGCGTGGCATGGTTGTTGGTGCCAGACGGGCCGGTCTGAATATTTCACAATCTGCTTAGTTACTGGGATTTTTACGCACAACCATTTCTAGGGTCTACGAAGAATGGTGTGAAAAGGGAAAAACGTCCAGTACGCGGCAGTCCTGAGGGCGAAAAATGCCTTGTTGATGCTAGAGGTCAGAGGAGAATGGGCCGATTGATTCAAGCTGATAGAATAGCAACTTTGACTGGAATAACCACTTGTTACAACTGAGGTATTTTATGACTCATCTATTTTATGATATAAAATACAGTTATGTGTGAAATATATTGAAAATGTTTTGTAGGGTTTAATAAACTGCCTAAAACCTTAAATAATAATACTTATATTAACAATAACAATAGTAATAATAACATTATTAATTTTTATTATTATTTAAAAAACTGTAAATAAAAAAAAAGTGTGGTGTAACGAAATGTTAATAATTAACTGCATTTCATTGGCTATGTACCTGTACTCTGCACAATGACAATAAAGTTGAATCTAATCTTATCTAATAACCTGTCATCTTTGAAGTAAACTTAGAATTTAATTTTACATTTTTCCTTTTTATCATTGTAGACACACTTTGTCACCAACCTGTGTGTGTGTTTGAGTGAGTAGGAACATAAATGATTGGCACTGACAGTCACTCAGAAAGATTGACATCCTGAGTTTCAAACAGACAGACAAAAGCACCTGCTGTCATTCCTCTCTACCTGATAGTCTGCTGGTTGAATCGGTCTGGATCCAGTGCAGCAAAAGTGGCGAGGGTGGTGTCAGCAGGCACTCCCTCTTCAAAACGGATGATTTTAGGGTTGGACGGGAAGACAGGGGCCTCGTTGACATCCAGTACTTTGATGGAAACGGCAGCAGACGATGATGGCGAGGAGGGGATCCCGCTGGCCAGGTGAGCTTGGTTTGTGACCACCACCATCAGCGTGAAGGCGTCGTTCCTCTCATAGTCCACCGGCTACATGTATACACACAAACACGAAAGTTCCTTTAGATTTCAAAGAACTTAATTGTGCTCTGATAACAGGAAACTGATATTACATCTAGTAACATGAGCTTTTTGATTCAATGAAGCCATTCAATAAAACAGCATTGCAATCGAAGACATTAAACTAACTTCACTGTCAGGCTGATTGAGACTCCAAAAGCGCTACAAGAGGAACAGAAAGTGAGTTCAGCTTGAGTTAGGAGATGAAGTGAACCCTAGAGTGAAGGTTAGGAGGAGTTGACGAGGAGATGAGCGTGAGAGGATCAGCTGTTCCGTGGGTAGAAATGTTTTGTGCCGAACCGCATGTGACCGTGAAAGCTGTGCAACACTTCCGAAAAGACTGAAATATATTCTTGCTGAAGGCTTCTATCACACTCTCTCACACTCACCATGCAAATAGTCAAACAAAGTGTGCAAAGCATATGCATAAACATCACCGCACTTAAATATTACAGGAGTAAAGGCTGCAAAAAGGGGAGGGAACATTACACAATATAGTTTTTTTATTTACTTATCTGTGAACTACAGTATATAACCGTGTTGGGTTGGAATCTTCTGTTTTACGCAGTTTAAGGTATAATTGTTCACCATTTGTTAAATTCAAGGTTTTGAATATGAATAGTATGACATGCTGAGGTAAGGTTTTTAGATTTCTCAACTTCTAAGTAGAAATGATGCCTTTTTAAAGCTAATTCCAGGTCTGAAGACAGAGGACATACTTTACTGTAGATTAGAGTGTTGAATGTTTAAGTATGCAGAGTTATACAATCAAAAGATCAGCAGTCTGAGAACCATGAATAATATTTGATAATGTCACCAACTGTATACACCTACCTTAACCACTATGACCTTGCCGTCATTGGTGACCTCATCAGTGCGTATAGCGAAATGGCCCATTGCATCTCCTCCTGTAATCCTATAGACGGCATTCCAATTTGGTGTATGAGGCTGGTCCTTGTCTCTGACTGTCAAATTAGCCACCACCACACCCACAGCATTCTCTGGGACCTCTCCTAGAAACTGAGAGCAAGAGAAGACACAAATAAAATGAGATTCTAAAATTCTTATAAAACAAACCGGAGCACACAGTAAACTCACAATGTCCAAAATGTATTTTGACTGTAAAAATGCGCAAACAAAAATTCAAATCTTCACTATAAAAGCGCATTGGCACCAGTTGATTCGAGGTTACCTGAAAAAATGACCACAAGAGTTAAAATGCAAAGGGGTAGGGCAAGATCTAAATGACAAATTAGCATTAGCATTACCAAAAGCAGGGGAAATAGTTTCTCATGATCATTTTAATACTCTCCTCCCATTAATTATGTGACTGAAAGGAAACCCACTATAAAAATATATATTCAGTAATGTCAGGCACAAAAATTAGTTTGTTCTTCAGTGCCCGTCTTTAGCAAATCCTGACAATACTGTTTTAAAGCCAAAAGACGGTTTGCGCTAGCTCAAGCTGTTAGCAAGTCTGGCCCCTAATGTCATTATTGTTTGAATATTTCTGGTCTGGTATTGTGTTTCTACTGCAGTGGAATTAATTCATACATATTAGGATATCAAAATAATTGAGAATAATTAGGGCCAATCTAAAGGGAAAATTGACTTGAAGGAACCAAGAGTTCAATGTCCTGCTCAAGGCTCGGTGGTAACGGTTCATGGGTTATTACCAAACAGTTCCTTGAGGGCTTTTTTCTTGGACTCGTCAGCTTTTTGGGATGGCTTCTGAGTACCACAATAGTTCAAGTTAGCATAGCAGACAGTGTTAGGGGTAAGTTTTGGACCTCATTTGTTACACATGGCTCTTGAAGGAATATCACACTCTACTAGCTATACCCACAGCCCAAGGTGCAAATGTGCGGCAAGCTGTAGCACACAAACACAAGCTCATTACAGCTCGGTAATCTGCTGTTTAAAGGGGTTATGAAGTGTGTCCGCCAGATGCTGTTTACAGTAATGGCATCACCATGCAGCAGAGACTACAGCCAAATACACACTGCTACATGCCCAATAGAGACCTGTGCTGCAGTGAAGGCTATTTGTTTTTAAGTGTAGCTTCTTAACATTAAAGCTACCCATTACTTAAAAGTATTTTCACAGCAGTCAAGCTTCTTGCTACTTTAAAAAGTCATTAGCTACTAACAACAGCTACTATACTAATAAGAACTAATGAGCTATTTTTAAAGTAGTAAACTACTTGATAACTTGTACACTACTCAAGTTGAGTAGTATACATGATAATAACATAAGCCTAACAAGCTATTATTTAAGTAATTTAAAAAAAATAGCAGTGCTAAAAGATGTACACATGCTAACAACCCTACTTAACTACTTTTGTTTTGTTTAATTATAAAGCAGTAAAACTGTGGATGATTTCCGTAAGTGTACTTACAATAGCTATTCTAAAAGTATTTCGCTTGAAAAAGTAGTTTGCTATTTTTCGAAAGCTACAATACTGTTAAGGACTAATTAGCTATTCTTAGATACATGAAAAAGTAATTGTTGCACCACCAGATAATAACAAAAGCTGTTATACTTATAAAGACTAAGTTACTTTTTAAAGTAGGCAAAGTAGGCAAGCAAACTATATATTCTTAATATACACACATCAAGCTTCTAAAGAAAGAAACTATGTAAGTAGCCAGTATTATTTTACATATTAACAATAGATTTACACCCAATACAACTAATAATCTTCCTAATTTCTAAAATGGTGTAAAAAGTTTTGCTATTTTTTCTCCAGTCTCAGCTATTTCTTCAACTAGTGAAATTAGTTTGTGAAATTTCAGAAAAAAATGTCATTATTATTGGGGCCACATTTACATAGCAGCCCCCCAACACTGGCAAAGAAGCTTACATAAATACTTCAGATACTTAAAATAGAATAAATTATGGTTTATTTTCATGGTTTACTGGTTGAAATCGTCAAAACGAGAGAATGATAGAAAGACAGTAATATCTACTGGCTGTAGTGATGAAAACATCACAGGTACCGTCCCATCTCTCCGGCTGCACACTGTCTGGGATGCACAGCTGCATTTACTGATAAGCAGAAAAACACTCTGTTGAGATCAAACAAATGTGCTGTGTCCCTTCCAGGACGGGGTGCAAGAGACCAGTTGAGGACAGGACAGTAGAAGACATGATTGAGTGACTGATTGATCTGTGCAAAATCAGAGTATGTTTTCTATATAGGCTACTGCTTCCAGTCAGATGAAAAAAAAATTCTCTGGAGGCTAGTTCAATAAGATTTTGAAAGTGCATGTGTGTGTGTGAAGTAATGGTACAAGTGTGTGCGCTGTCAAAAAGAAGAGGGAAGGAAAGCGATACTTGTTTATGATTTGTGGATTATTGCGGGGCAAAGTGGAAAGAAATTCAGAGGATAGACAAAGAAAATTAATTTTTCCTCATTTCCCTTGGTGGGAACAAATTAAGCCACGTTTACTTTAAATATGTAAATAAATAACTCATTAAAAAACGTGAGTATCTCATAGGCACCATACTAGATGTGCTGGTTCAACAGAAATGATCTGTGACAGCAATGAATTAATTAGAGGAATAATGGATTTATGCCTTAAATACTCAGTACATTTCCATTCAAGTCAGGCAAGTCAGTTAAAAGAGCTACAGATATTTATTACTAGTAACACTATTTATATTTAATGACAGGCTGAGCATGTTGCCTGATATCATCATTTATTTATTTGTTTTAAATCTCACGTCAGTCAACAGTTCACATTTAAATTTTTGTAAACAGATCAGTCTCATAGCTAAAAATAAATAAAGAATAAACCATATAAAACACGTTTCTTTAGTTGGTTGATTTTGCACTTACTTTCGACTTAAAAGTTATTCTGACTTGAAGTAATAAAACTTCACTAAATCATCACTAAATCATCACTAAACATCACTAATATACTTGTTGACTATACCTACAATTTTATCACAATAATATAAAAAATGTTGTTGTTTATAAATGTAGTCTTGGGCTTCTGTAAAAAAATAGCGCTAAACAAACAAAAAAAAGCATCTGTGGTGAGAGATTAGAGAGCATATAAAAGCAAAAATAGAGACTAGACAGAAGTAAAAATCTCTACACTGAGTCAAGATGAAAAACACGACTACAGAGACGTGACTTTATGGCGTTCTAAAGAAAACAAATCCATACCATTGCAGCACATAAACATTAATGCCTCGCATTGATAATAAAGCCTGTGGTAGCCTGTGGCTTTTTCCCATGGCGACAAACTTTCGGGTCCACTGTGTTCATCAACTTCTTCTAAAACACCACAATCATCTTCATCATTATAATTGCCATTATAGTCATCATGGTGCTTCGAAACAGAGAGTGATCAGATCTATCTTAAAACACAGTACTATTTAGCTTTACTCTCCAGAAGCGACGGCTCTTTCCATATTCATGCAGTTTTTACATGAATAAAACATACGGCTGTCTTCAAATTGGAAGCGATATATCTGCTAGGTTTACACCCCCTCAAGCAATTTCGCTTAATTAGCTTGCTTACGTTTCTGAGGGTCTCCTACGGCAAGATGTATACTGCTTCATGCCTCTGTCAAATGCAAATAATCACAGAACATTTCTACCCTGCTCCGACTCAGTCTGTGTGGGTGAATGAGAGAGTGAGAGATAGGATGGATGAAAAACAAAACAAATTAGTTCTAGCACATAACTCATGAATTCTGCTCGAAATATGGTGCGTATGTGCTTCAGTGTGCATCTGCCTTTGTCACAAGCACGCAATTGGAAGAAGTGCAAGCCCAATTCCACGGCCTAAAGCATCGATGAGAAGTTGATTCCGACGTTCATAATCTTAGTTTTAAAGCTTTACTTTAAGGAAATGTTTGTCTGCGTTTAATTAGCAACGCACATGGTGAAGAATTTCATACTTGCTTACAAACAATGCAAATTTGCTGTCTGCGTTCCACCGTCAAGTTATTTGATATTTTTGCTTGTTCTCTTTCTTCCTAGTGTAGGCCTATTATTACCAAAAAACAGATTCAGCAAGTCTTTCACAAACCGCTGACTGAATCAACAAACCTCTCGCAAGTGTCAGGTCATGCAAGCCCGCTGTAAACCAGTTGTGGGTAATTTTCTCTTGGCTCAGTGATATGTGACACTAGTGTTTGTTATTGGGAGCGAGAGCATGTGCCGAGTTAATTGCTGGTGTCATCTGGGTTAACTTGCTCTGTTAGGACCTGTCATACGCATTGAGCTAAGACAAGACAACCCAAATGCTGGAGTTGTTCTTCTGCTGCACTGTATAATTACGGACCCTGCGATGGACAAAAACGTGTGCGCCAGAGCGCTCAACCTTGCATGGAGGGAGAAAAAAAAAAAAAACTTTCAAAACTTGACAATTTCAGAAAGTATCAAGAGTAATCAAGTGGGTGGATGAGCAATGAGTTAATTTGATTTTAGTCTTGCTTTCAGTTTGGCTCTGTTCTGCCCTCATTGTTCATTCAGGCAAAGAAAGTATCTAATTCGTGGATGAGAAAGTCTTAGTGTGTATTACGTAGGGGAGGTGTCACAGAAAAGATGGATGGAGGTCTGTCCTAAATCCCTCCCTCCCAACTCTCGATATCAGCCTGGACCGTAAGCGTTGATAGTCCCTATTTTAAATCTGCGATTAACTGAGCTGTCAGCACCCTTAAAAATCTGTGATTGTGTGATCTCTCTTCACATTTGATGATAACAGCAGCCGCAGCAGCTATCGGAAGCTGTTCGCTGTGAATACTCATTTAACAACTTTAAAGTTTATGGTAAGTATTATCTTTTCCCCTCTAAAAATACCTGTCAATCAAACATGTTTTGAACTTCTACTTGCACTTAAAAGGTAATTTACCCAAAAATAAAAGTTAGTCACAGTACACACCCTTGTGTCATTCCAAACACATAAGAATTTTCTTTTCTCCATCTTTGTAACACAATTGAAGATATTTTTAATATTCTCTCATCCTTTGACCATTTAATGATTAATAGAAAAAAGTTTCCAAGTAAAATTCCATTAAGTGGTGCTAAATGTACATTCATGTTTATTTGGAACATATTAATGAGAAACTGGAAACATTTTCTTACACTGGATGTATTGTGGCAGTTTGGAAATGTAATATCTGGTGAGTGGACCTGAAAGTTTAAAAAACCCTCTCCCAAACCTAGCATATAGTGTTAACAAAATCAAACGTGAGATAAAAATTAACTTACTAAAGCAACCATGCCTTTGTAGCTGATTTCTAGGTCTTTGAGCTCTCTTATCATGGTTTACATTTCACAGAGCTTGTACCTGAGCACAAAAGGAATAAAAGTTGGTGTTTTACTAATCTTTATTTCAACTGGGTAAGAATGCTTTAGGATTTTGGGCTGAATTCCTTGACTTTCTTGTCGACAGGAACACGTGACAATAAGTGACACAGAACTTTTTTTATTTTCAGCGACGTTGCAACAGGAAATTATGAAATTATGAGATTATGACTCATATTTTGTATGTGTTTATTATGTAATGTTAAAAGTGAGTTTGACTATTATTTTATAGTAAAAGCAACAATAGATATTTTGGCAACACTTTTTTATGGTTACACCTATTAGTTGCTTATTAGCATGCATATTACTAGAATATTAGCCGTTTATTTGTATTAATACCTTATTCCACATGACCTTATTCTACATCCCTAATCCTACCTAATACATAAACCTAACAAATGCCTTAATAACTGTTAATAAGCAGCAGATTAAGAATTTATTGAGGTGAAACTTCATATTTAACAGTTAAAAAGTGTTTTTTTCTAAAGTGTTACCGATATTTGACAAAAAAATTCGCACAAGCAAATTAACATTAAAACTGTGAACTCACTGCAAACCAACATCAGTGTTCCATAACAAATATGGTATCACTCCCTCACTCAAAACTGTTCAGTACATTCACATTTGAATCATCTGTTTTCCGTGTCCACTCTTCTTTACTTCACACTTCCTATGTTTTTGCTGTCACATATCTACACTGGACGCGACAAAGCGTTGAAAATTATTTGAACTTTGTGTCAGTACATTAGGCTATAAATACAATGAGTCAGCGGTTTACTGTCTGGGATTTGAAAAAATAGTGAAAATTAAAATTCTATCATCATTTATTCACCATCAAATAGTTCCAATCTATATGAATATCTTTGTTCTGCCGAACACAAAGAAAGATATTTTGAAAAAATTTGTAACCAGGCTGTTTTGAGTCACCATAGAAGGAAAAAAAAGTCAATGTTGAGCCAAAACAACCTAAATATCTTTCTTTGTGTTCGGCAAAACAAAGGAATCCATTCAGATATGAAACATCTAGAATTTAGAATAAGGTCATGTATAATAAGCCATTAATATGTGCTTAATTATTACTAATAAATAGCTAATTTTCTAGTAATATGCATGCTAATAAGTAACCATATGTTCTACTGTATTTTCTTGCATCACGTTTAGCCCGTCTAGTGTAGACATTATTTTAGTTAATGTCGCTGTCTAATGCTGCATTTGCATTTTTTTGCCATATTATTTGAAATTAGCGTGTGCCAAACATTTTTCTCCCTGGCCTGCGGGCTGCCTATTGAGGAACCCTGCCGTAAACCATTGAGGCTTCAACTATGCCCGTCTATACCCCTGTCAGCTCATCGCATCTCAAACCCACCAATAACAGCACCCAAACGCTGTCCACAAGCATCTAGTCCTCAAAAGCAACATTTGAGAATAAAATGACACCAATTAAAATGAAGAGCAAGACCGTCTGATGCCAGATGATAGATGTCATACTGATTCACTAACTATCGTTTGGCCTTCAAATAAATATTACAGGTAGAGAAAAAATGTGCAAAATAATTCAGAATGCTTCAGCATCAGACGGCGTGGCAGAGGCCTGGGGATATTACTTAATGAGAGAGAGAACGCAAGGGCACAAGAGATGAGTGCTGGGAGAGAACGATAAAAGAGGGATGGCAGATAGCAGGAAATAAATGGAAACGGAGAGAGAGAGATAGAAACTGAAAGCCAGAGAGAAAGATCGAGGGAAGGAGATAAATGGTTAAGCGAAGAAGGAAGGAGAGAGAGATGAAGGCTGACAGAAACAAACACTGGTAAATGTGGGAAGAGAGGTGTAGAGATACAGAGATAAAGATGGAGGGTGTACGGAAGGAGAAAGGAAAAAAAAAGAGTGGATGAGAGGAGATTGAAGCCAGATGCCTGAAGAGAAACTACAGTCACCGAAGGGGCAGAACTGGCACTAGGACAGGAGACAGAGACAGAGAGAGAGAGAGAGAGAGCACACCTGATCACACATCTCTCTCATTCCCTACACCCTCCATTTCACTCCATCTCTTCCCTCATCACCTCCCAGAATTCATTGCTCTTAGCGAACCTATCTTTGTTTCACAGCTCCAGTAGTTCCTCCAGCTGTCAGACAGTATTGTGTGAATTAAATGAGTATCAAGACACTGTTCGAATTCAGAAATCGGGATAATGAGGAGTGGATACGTCCAAACTAAAGCTCTATTCCAAAACCTAGTCTTATAAAGCAGTGTCCTAACCATCATGGCACCTCATGACAGACTGATCTTGAATGCTTTACATGAGCAGCAACCATCAGGGCCATACAAACTGAAATCTAGCATCCAATTGCAATGTTATATATACAATTAGATTTTAGCAGAATAATACATAATAGTATTAATATGTACTCCTATAAATATAAAAATACTGGGTAATAATCCTTTAGTCAATACATTACATCCAAAACCACAGTTTTTTCATGCACTGGTAAGTTTGGAGATTTTGGGTTAAATAAATATCCAAAATACACTTTAAGTGTTCATTTTATTGACGTTTATCTATTTTTTTTGTCTGTAGATTTCACTTTTAATACATTCCTTTAATGTCTGTTACTCAAAACATACAGAACTTCAGCAGAACTTGCTTGTAGCAAATTTTACTATTGTATTTTGTATTCTAGTTACTACGTTTTTATTTGTTTATATATTTGGTAACAAAATAGTTACATGGTGCAAATGTATTTTTCTTGCTGTTAACAGAATTTGCTGATTTTTGGAGTAAAAGTTAGCCAAAATCCTTACTGTGAAAATCTGTCAACAAACTGAAAAAAGAATCTTGAAAGCATGCAAATGAGCTCATATTAAATTAGATATCACCTCACTTATACCACATATTTAAACATAACATTTCAGAAAACTTGTGATAAAAAAAATTCTTGCAATTATTAATGTAATTAATTATATATATATTTTTATCTTTTTGCAACTACATTTTTAAAATAAGCTTTTCAGTACGGAATGAAATACAGGTGATGCGCAATCATGCGCAGAGTTTTTGTGCATTTTTTAAATGTGTAGATATCAGAACACATTATATATGATACATAAATACTCTCTGTAAGTTGTAGGGTACTCACTGTTTTAGAGTCCAGCTCCGGAGGGTTATCGTTGATGTCAGTGATGCTAACGAGGGCCGTGGCAGTGTTGGACAGGCCAAAGTTTAAGCTGCCTTCCATATCGGTGGCCTGGACTATGATGGTGTACTGAGGCACTTTCTGAAACAACAGAACATATCCATTTTAATTGACACATCACAACATGCAAATAAGGACTTCAAAAACAAGGCACATTTAGACAGTTTTAGAATTATAACAATAACAACAATAAAAAAAAAACATCCCCCACTTCACTTCTTTGTCCCCTCAAAAAATATGCGTTATATTTTACTTCACTTCTGGGAATGACTGTATAGACATAATATCAGATCGCAGATAAAAAATGGTTACTGAATAATTATATGCTATATCAAAATAATATAGTACATTGTAATATATAAAACTGTCAGTATTGTACCGTTTTGTATTTTGTTATTGTTCTGTTAATGGACCTTGAGTCTATTTTGAGTATATTTTTTCTGATATCATTTTATAATTTTATTTTAATGAACAAAAAAAAAATTGAATAGTCTTAGTTTTTGTTAACAATAACAACACTGCTCCCAAGTACCATGGTATTACCATTGGTACCAAAAGTAAGTGTTGTCTCTAAAGTACGGCTACAATCCTTTTTCATCCACTTTCTGAAATGGAGCAGCCGAGCGGTCCAGAAGTCTGGCATCTAAGCCTGAACAAAGCTGTCTTACAAAGTCTTTGAGACCATGTATATTTGGGAAATGGTGGCTCTTTGTGTTTGTCTGTGGATACGTCTGTCTGTCTGTCTTCTTGCACGCAGGCTTTTCTGTTAATTAGGACAAGAGGCTACAGTGAGCTTTGTTTTGCTTTGATACATTGTCGCTCACTATTTATGGAAAGACACACACCCACACGCATACACACACAGATAATCAGTGCGCAAAAACAACTCTTCATCAACGGACATGAACCAGCCTGTTTGTAACCACGGATGAAAAGCAGGGGTTGCGAGGGCAACAGATGGATAGAAATGCGTGCACGCACACACATCAAAAGTGTTTGTTGTTGCATGGCCAACGTTCCTTTGGGCACAGATCTGAAACTGTGCCCCTGTCCATGCTCGGGTGAATCTGACGCCAGTTAGTCCACACTGGGAGGAGACAGAGAGCTAAGACTGAGCCAAAGCCTCTCCTCTGTCTCTTTCAGCTTCAGCCGTATTAATCCGGTTGGCCAAAAGCCTTCTGTTGCTGCAGACAGGAAGTGGGGGGAGTCAAGGACAAGTCAGCGTTCCACTGAGACCGGTCTGGGGACAGGTGTCTTGGAGGGAGGTGGCTGAATGCTGCTTTGAAGCAACGAATACCCTCACAAGAGCTTGATGGAGATCTTGATGGTTTTACTTTGATGGCTTCCTTTTGTTTTAGCAGATAACTGACAATGAGACATCAATTGAACCATAACTAAACATGAGAAATGCTTCATAAGAAAAAAATAAAACAATATTCCACAGTGTGTGTGTGCGTATATATATATATATATATAGTGCTTAACGTTTAAATAATGTTGCACTTGAAAATAACAGCTTTATTAATACATTTGAACCCTCAAAGACCAAGAAAATAGAAAATAGCTAGCTAAAAAATTGCTATTGTTCTTAAATGTTACATTTCTTTTGAACTGCTAATCTATCTAAATGATTTAAAAATCTGAGATTCTCATAAAAGATGTGTTATTTGTCTTATCTGGATATTCAGAGGCTCAATAGCATGTGTGATTATGTCATTACATTTAGACAACATTGATTGGTCAGAGAAATCCAACCTATTTTGTTCCTCTGAGCCAAACAGAACCAATTTTTTTTATCTATTTAAAAATATATAGATTTTTTTATTATAAATGCTGAAAACTCTTGTTTGCTTAATAGTTGCTTAATAGTTTTGTGTAATCTCCAAACTTGTGAGTTCCTTGTTCATCTTTGGAACACAATATATTTTTGGATAGCTTTCTAACCCTGCATAGACAGCAAAACAACCAAAATGTTCCCAGACCCAGACTAATAAAGACATGTGACATCAATGGCTCAGTGGCTGTATTTTAATAATATCCTTGTTCGGATTCTCAGATTTCATCAAAATATTTTAATCTGAGTTCCGAAGATGAATGAAGGTCTTATGGGTTTGGAATGACTTGAGGGGGAGTAATTACAGACAAAATTGTTAATTTTTGGGTGAACTTTAATGTATGCTAGCTGAACATCAATTTATTAAAAAATGTTGAGGGTTGCATGTATCCTCTATCTGTAATATTGCACAATTTCTTGATATCCCGCTGTTGGTGGACGTTGCAAAGTAAATTAATTCATAACTTGTTTATTATTTTCAACATCTCATTCCATTTAAGAAACATGCATTGTAGTGAATAAATTTTGGTTATCTCTAAAGCTCACTTGCATTTGTTCTACCTGTAGCTCAATGTACGTGACCTTATGATGCCATGTGAAAGCCTGTCTGAAACCTGTTTCCTTAGTGGGGTCCTTCATTCAAAAAGTGTTTGTTAATTAACTGACTGACTGGACAGGTCTTTCAGAATTTTTCTGTCTATTCATCCATATTTCGCTCTCCCACAGGTAGCTGTATTTAAGAGGCAGGTCAGGGACTCCTCAGAGGAGCGCTCATGGGTTTAAAGCACTTAAAGAACCACAGAGTACTGCGGACACACACTGAGAGTCATTAAAACCTGCGTCTTCTCGTTAATATTGCCCAGTTCGACTCTATTAATGAGAACTCAATAGTAGCTGACCTTTATTAACACCATAATGAAATATCAATACTGTCTCCTCTGGTTATGCTCTGCAGAGAACAAGAGAAACAAATCAGTGTGTAATTAATCTCGCACACTTTTCATACAGCGCAGGCTGCAGGGATGGATGAACGTGACGCTAAGAGATGAGCTTAAACACATTTCCAGTCCTGAGGAGAATGTAAAACGATTACACCTCAGGACAACTGGCAGGATCTTGGCGACTTGAGAGCAGATCCAGCGAGAGCCGAGTTTCATCCATACAGACTCTCACACGCTTGAGTCAACTGTTATGAGGAGCATTTCACAGCCCAACAGGCCCTGACCTCACTTCTCCCCGACACCTCAACTCGTTCCCTTAGGACACACGGGAATAGGGGAGGTGATAAGGGGAAGGAGAGGAGGAAAGTGACATTGGAGGAGATGATAGTGGAGAGAGTGCAACCAGAAGTTATGATTCTCATCTCACACATGCAGGAAGCTTTGGATCATCTGGGAATGGCTGGGACACACACACATGTACTTCACACTGATCGATTCCCTAATCAGGCGCGGCAGAGTGGACACGTTCTAACCCAGACCTGACACAACGAGGCAAGCGCACACACGCACACACACACACACAGACCACATGGCCCCTGGCAGAGACTAGAGACAGGTAATGAAAAGCAACAGCCTGGACAATCTGGCTCGAACAGATTCACAGAGCTGCACAGACAGACATGCAGGGCTTTTAACACACACACGCACGCAAGCACACACACACGGAGACCAAAGACACAGAACAACTTTTAAGCACTTTGATTTTATTTGATACAAATCCGCGACCAAACACTATGATACATCAATAAGATAAATGGAATTAACCATTCTACATATGGTTGAAAAGCACCATGGGATTTAAAGGGATCACTCGTGTATAAAATAAATTCTGTCATCATTAACTCATGTATTTTCAAAATTATTACTGATTTTTTTTTTGTAAAACACAAAAGGAGATGTTTATAACAGATTTTACAAGTGGTGAAGCTAAATAGATATTTTAATGGGTGACGTCGATATTGAAGGGACAATGGCCAATACCATAAACTTATGAAGATGAAGAACGGTTGCTCTTGTTCATCTGTGCAGCCAAAATAAAAGCTTTGCTTCTTACCAGTCAAGAAAAAAAGAAAAGCCAACGCAAACTGTCTTTTGGTGTTAAAACAGTACTGTTAAGATTTGCAGTGAATAATTAGTGTTAAAAAGGTGTGGACGGTAATTTTTGCGCCTGACCTTATGTAATATGTATTTGCATGAGTTTTCCTTTCAGATGCAATGAGGAGGAGAGTATTAAAATGAATCACACAATGTGATTTACTAACGTTTGTGCTCGTAAAATGACTGGTATTTGCGGCATTGTTATCCCCCTCCGCATTTTAGGACAAAAAAAATGTCTTCAAGCTCAAACATGCAGTGATTACTGCTGTTCTTGGTAAACTTAGTGCTGTTCTTCGTAATATATATCGAAATGAGAAACGTGAACATTCTTTCAAACGTCTTCTTTTGTGAAAAAAGTAAGTCATAATGGTTTGGAATGACAAGAGGGGGAATAAATAATTCATTTTAACTTCTCTCTGAAGAAATCTGTCTTTTCTAAACTCGTAAAAAACACACACATCCAATTTCATTTAATTCCTGTCTGATATTATAGATTCATGCGGTGCTATTAAAGGGAAAAGAGAAGAAATAAAATGACAGGAATGGGGAAGGCTGGTTGTAAAGTGCATAAGATGGACATATTTGCCATGAGGGGCATAAGACAAGATGACAGTTGCAGTAAAAGCCATGCAGCGCACAAAGACAGGGAGAGGGCCTGCTTGTTAGCTGCTGTAATCAGACAGGTGATGGCGAGCAGGTTAAGAGGTGTGTGGAGGTGATGGGGTCTCTGTGTGAGAGGGTAATTGGTATTCAGACCTGATCAGATGTGTGTGTGACATTAAAGTGAATGTGAACTCCAACCAATGCAAGCGACTGCACTAGGCTTCTTCAACCCACTAATTACTGCATAAATATTCCAATTAGACGACAGGTACTGATGAGGGAGGATTATGCTCCTGATGAGAAAATGTGTATGTGAAGGAGACAGATGGAAATGCAGAGAGGCAAATGTTAGGATGGGTTTATGCGTGTAGACAGCTGCCCATCTCCCATGTGCTCCCCGCTGGGTAAAACACAGAGAGTTCAGGAGGAGCACATTCATATAAGCCCTTCAATCTAAACACTAAGTGGATTAAACAGCAATGCCTCAGTCCATTTAACAATTTCTTTCCACTGTGTTATGTTTTTAGAAAAAGTTTGCCCTCTCATTTCAACAGTTTGAAGCTGAGTTTCTCATGAAACATTTGTAAAAACCTCAACATAACCAACTTATACATATAATATATACACACACACACATATATATAATATGTACCTCTGTGCAATTTTTTTATTACATTGATATGGGTATGTATCACAGGGCTTCATAATTCAAATATCCATGGACTGTTGCTAAAAGTTAAAGCTCCATTTTTAAACTATGCTTTATATTAGTCGAAATTCTAAATAATAAAAAATATATATGAGTTTTACTGCCTCTAGTCTTCATTCTCTTTTGAAACTGTACTGTATATTACTGTATATGTACTTGTTGGTACACATTTCATCTCTCACGAAAAAAAAGTGCACCAACATACCTTTATGCCATGAGTACTGAACATAACCTCTATAAAAATTTACACGAGGAACCTTTTTTCGACTACCAAAACAACTTTTTTGTTTATGAAAGATGCCTTGTATCCTCACCAAGCCCGCTTTTACACACACACACACACATGCACAATATATATATATATATATATATATATATATGATCAGTGTTGAAAAAAGTTGTGCTGCTTAATTTTTTTGTGTGGAGACACTCCTTGCAATCCATTTGGAGGGGTCCATCCCTATACCCTTCAAATGGTTTAACCTTTGAAGGGTTCATGGGTATAGTGCCCATCTGTGTCATCATCCTGTGTCCACACGGAGGTGCCATTATCATGCAAAGAATCTGTGCAAAGGATTATGGGTACCCAAAGTGTCCATCAGTCATATCCTTCGAAATCCTTCATTCCTAAGGGCCCTTTGAAGTGTCAGTTTTGAGCACTTCAGTTTGAAATGACCCTTAAATATGGCGGCCATGTTTTTTACTCCAAAGTGCCCTTTGGAGGGTGATATATCCTGTTTGGAACACAAGCCTTTACTTAATAGTTCAAACTAACTGCATATATTTGCAATAATATGAATATGAATATTTTATTTAATATTTTCTAACATTATGTATTTAGTGCCACTTTAAATTATGCACACTTGATGAATAGAAACATTAATAAAAAACAACAGTTTATTTAAAGCTATGGTACATAAATACCAAATGTTGTCATTTTCTACTCATCCTCTATTTTCACTTACCCAAAATTTTCCACCCTGTATTATTTTCTTTCTCCTTTTAATAAAAACAGAAATTAGATACTTTTACGTTTCTCTCCATTTTTGGAGTTTGTTGGTGTACACCCACATCCACCAACCACCATATCACTTCATGCAAAACAGAAGCCTGGACACACTATCCAACATCTCCTTTTGTGTTTGATGGAAGACAGAAAGTGATACGGATTTGGAACAACATGAGGGTGGGAGGGTTTTTGGGTGAACTATTCCTTTCAGTCTCATCCAACAACATCTTGCCTGACAGAGAATGTGATATTGAAAATCTTCCAAATGTTCCATTTGCGATGTGGCTTTGTAAACACATACATGTGTCCTAGTTCTAATTGGAGTGCCCAGGTGGAAGAGAGAGCAATCACTGCGTTAGATTAATGAGGGTTGCTCTCTGGTCCTGAGAGGACGACAGATTACCTGCCTGCAGTAGGTGACACGACCCACATTCATGTTCCTGTAGAGACCATCTCAGCCAGTCTGTCTTAGTCATTGGATTAGCAGGAGTCACTGTTCCAGGTATAGACTTATGATAACTTGTCAGGGAGAATATAGAAAATCCTGAGATGACAACTAGCGTCATCTAACGTGGCATGAGAACTTTATGTGCCAAGTGATACAAGATGCCAAAGTAATAATAATGATGACGACGACTAACAGAACTGTAGGCCAAAACCCTCTAAGCAACTGAAAAAAAAAAAAAAAAAAAAAAAAAAATATATATATATATATATATATATAAAAAAACACAGCAATGACTGCAAAGTAGCTCATTTGAATAAAAAGGCCACCAACAGCATTTTACATTGTTTAACACTAAAAAACCTTCTTTAGCCAAGAGGTTGCTAACTGGGTACTCTTTTGGCCAACATTAGCATCATGTTAGCATCTGGGGAGGGGGAGAAAACTTCATCTCAGAGTGGTCTGATCTGTTATAAGTTTCATTTCCTATTATTTCTTTTGTAGTGTTAAGTAATTTAATAATGGCTTTGATGGTTCAAGGGTCATTATTATTACTTTAATTACAAAAAAATATTAATACATGACAAATAGATTTAGAGCTACAGTGTGATTTGTGACATCTTATTGTTATTGTTATTATTATTATTAAAATTCCTCTTATTATTAATAAATAACATTATTATTTATATAACAAGATTTGATACTAAAGTGTAACCGATAATAGCTACAGTAATAATAATCATAATTAAAATGATAACAATAATAATAATAATATCAATTGATATAATCATCATCATCAATAATGCTTGAGCAATAGCACTATTTGTCACATAATTAATACTGAAGAGGCAGAACAGTCTCCAGTTACTATAACTAGAAATGTTTTAATTTCTATTTTAATATGATGTTAATGAGAATGGGATTGGAATCTGTGGTGAGAAAGCAAGGGATCACGTAGGATGGAGAGATAAAGGGGAAGTTGAAAGACTTCCCCGCAGGTCCGCTTAAGCATTCTGGGATAAATTGAATGGACCTCCGAATGACCCTGCTCATTAGTGGAGCAGAGGGAGGTTAAGGAGGAGCACACAACTGTGTGTGTGCTTGTGTTTGTTAGAGAGTGTATGCATGTGTGTGTGCAAGAAAGAGGGACTTGAGCGATAGAGAGAGGGATTAATGAAGAGGTTAAAGAGGGGAACACGTCTGGTGGGAAGGGTCAGGCTCTGAGACTCAGATGAGTTATGGGAAAGCTGTTCCCATGACCCATAGAGTTCATTTGTGTGGGTATGTGAGTGCATGCATGTATTAAAAATGAAGTCAACTGCATTCTAAAGTAGACACTAAGAAGACCCCAATGATTAGCTGAATTAATTCTAGGTGGGACTGGAAAAAATAAGTATAACAAGACTCCAGAGCATGTACATATCTCTGTTGTGCAACAGAGGACACGCTGGAAAATCCCAGGAATCCTTCAGAGGCTGAATTCCAATTTGCACACCTTCACCAAGCATGAGAAATAAACACTATACTGGGAATCAAGCACAGGATTTGAGGATTGTGAAAGCAGCGGCATCTTTCAAACCTGTCTGTGGAACTGTTTTATCTAAGTCAGTGGGGTCCAAAACAACATTAAAGCAGTGCTTCTCAAATTTCTGAATCAAAGGCCCACTGTCGTAGTACACAATATACAAAGATACACCAAAATATTTCCAGTTTTTCTGGTGTAATGTAGCAAAGTTGCTTGTTTTCAAACGTGTTTATTTATTAATAGTTAATAGTTAATTTAATGTACAGTATTACACTAATTTGACACAAGTGTTATTCAATAAAAACAATAAATATTAAGGGAATATAGAAAGAATTATCACTTCAGTTTAATGTTATTAGAAATGTTATTACCTCTCCTGTAAAGCAACCTACTTTTGGGTTGGGTTTGGGTTGAGATGGGGTTGTGTGTAATATTAGTTGTCCTTTTAAAATGCTCAGAAATAGTTTACCACAGTATCTCAATAAATAATGAACTGGGACACACTGCTCCCCACTAAGCTACACAAAGCTACATCTCTCAAATTCAGCCATGATTTTTCCAGCATTTTCAGCATCCTGTTCACTGAAGCTGTGACTGTTGTCCTTCTCTGATGGGGTGTTCTGGGAGGCCATATAGCTGCTCTTCAACTCGAAAAGGTCACAGACAGCTCAAAGGACAGGCTGATCATTAAGTTTCTGCTGTTTTTTTTTTTTTTTACAGTGCAAGCATGTCTCGTCACATTGTTGCTCACAGGAAACCAAGGACCATCCACACCAAGTATGCTCCATCACGTCATACCTGAGAACTAATTATATTCTTACGCAGGGGAGACTGAAAGTAAGGTTGAGAAAAACACTCTCCTTGGAAAGTCAAGCGCACATGCTCATACACTCAAACCCATTAAACTCCAAACGCATTACACACTTATCAACAGTTCTTTGTAAGGAAATCAGACAGCAGCAGCTTCTTGGAAGCACGCTTGCTTTTACATGTAAGAGACATGACTGACCTCTCTATCGATGCCTGTAGCGATGGTGCTGATCTCTCCTGTGGCTCCATTAATAGTAAACATGTTGGGAATGGGGATGTGTGGCGTCTGGCTCAGGATGCGATAGTGCACCAGTCCGTTTGCCGTGGTGCTGTCGTCGGCGTCAAAGGCCGTTACCTGCATTACAGAAGTGCCTGCAGAGGAAGAGAGGCAAGCGTGAATCAAAACACTAATGCATGCATAATCACGCCATTTCTGTCACAAAGCAGCTGGGCCTTGTTTGTCCGAATCGCTAAGAACATCCAAGCACAAACAGTGGCTGTTTGATCAGTGATTCAAACTTTTTGTGCTGCTCCCTGTGTCAGAGCAATGTCCAAACATCACATCTGATCCCGGGGTCTTTCTCACCTAAGCTGTCTCATTACCTTAATTTCTGATTCTGCTCTCCATATAAAATCTGCTTGCTAATGAGGGTCCGTCTGCCCCTGTCACTTTCATTATTCCCCAGTCTTGCTATAGCTGTGCAGACAGTTATATTAATATATTTCTAAGTACCTATTGTATAATATATATACATTTTTACATATAAAATATATTTAAATAATATTCAGTACATGTACTAACCTCAATATTAAATCTACTTTGTAATATTAAAATAACACACACACACATACATATTTACATATATACAGTACATATTTAATTATAGTAAGTATTGGCCAAAAATATTGACACCCTTGGTAAATACGATACCTGAGAAAATGAATTTGCATTGCTAATCCTTTTGATCTTTTATTTAAAAATGGGGGAAATATCATTAAAACATAAATGTATTTCTCAACTACACATTGGACACAATTATTGGCACCCTATGAAATTCTTATGAATAAAATATCTATGAAGTATATTCCCATTTATTCTGGGCACTGCAGGGTGATTATGAACATGGAACTATCCAGTCCTGGCTTCCTGTTTTACAGAAGCCCAAATTCCCTTAATCATCCATCACAATGAGAAAAACCAAAATGAATTAGAGCAGTGCAATTTCCATTTCCAGCATCAGGGCAATAATTAAGAATTTTCAAGCAACATTAAGTTTTACGAAACTGCCTGGAAGAGGATGTGTGTCTATATCGTTGAGTCTCAAGGTAAAAAAAACGTAAAAAAAAAACCTTTCAAATACCACCTACATCACCACATGTGGTTTGGGAGTTTAAATATTTAAAGCTTTGTGATAGCCAGAATGCAAATCATTTCAACCAGAGTAATACAAGTTTAAAATGAAAAACTATGATAGAACTAAATAGTTTTACATTTAAAATAGCAAAGACATACCCAAGGGCTAAACCAAAATATAACTAAAGCAAAAATAGTGTGCCACCTTTAAAAGCCCATTTCGTGCCTCTATTAGTTCTCAGTCAGGTGTTTAAAAACAGCAGTTTGAGACTGGGTTTGAGTGCGTGTGAAATGTGTTTGTGCGAATGCAGGTTGTCAGGATGATGCGGGTGGGGGTCCATATGGCCTTTAGTCCCCAAAACATGTTTATCGATTTCTGAAAGCTTGTCTCACACCATCTCAAATGTGAGTGAGCAATTAGGGGCCTCCAAATAGAGAAACGGTGGATAAACCTCCTTGCGACGTGGGCAAAATGTCACCCTGTCATTCGGTGTTAATGTCATTCTGTCGCTCCGCTGTTCCAGTCACATCTGTCATTTAATATTAATGGCCACGGCGACCCAGAAAGCCGGTCCGAGGGGGGTGACCGCACGCGAGACCTCACGCATTTGCGGGCTTCTCCAGCCACGCTGTAATTGTGGGGAGATAGTGCCATCATTTCGTGACAACACACCTACGAGGGGATAATTGTGGCTGAGAGTTCTATTTCAAAGTTCATTAAGTTTCAGAGCAGAATCTGTCACTACGCCCCATGAGAAAGAGGAAAAGGAAGAAATGAGCGAAGGCAGAAGAAAAACAATTAAGCCCTTTTCTGATAGGGCTACATCAATTTTTGAACAACCAGAGAGCGAGCAAGCACATGTGGAGGGATGAAGAAGACAAAAGAGTTGCATGTCAACTCTGTCTCCTTTAATTTTCAATGAGTGCCATTCTGTAACGGGATTAAATGCTCTTTATGTGTAAAAGTGAGAGAGATGACCGTGCAGGAAACAGTTAACCCCTAGGCCTTTTCAATTGCTTTTTAATTTGAAAACTAATTCAATGCTGTAATTGCTTTTCGACTTAAACCACTGAAGCTCAAAATTCCTCCTTTCATTAGACGCGTGCTGGTCGGGAGACTCTCTCTTTCACAGGTATATAAGAAATTGGGGAGTCATTAGTTTTAACAAGTTTAACATAACCAGCCTGAGAATGGAAACCGACCCTTGCAGCGCCGGCTCGTTTGAAAGCGACATCTTCTTTTGAATCACCCGCCATTTGAACATGCAAAATCCATCTCGCCGCCACTTTGTGCCAATTTTCATTTGCTCATGGAACGGCTAGATCACAAAGTGCTTACATTGAAAATACAACATAAAAGCTCTCTCTGTACTTGGCTGTCCGTCCGAGACAAGCTCCTAGCCAGACTAAACCAGTCCTCCATGCTGTTATCACTCCGTTTTCCACTGCAGATTACACTCAGCACTGTCTCACACCACCCTCACGGTGAGGCTTTCAAAGCAAATCTGTTTTGTCAGGGCCGTAGCCATATGGAGTCCTTTGAGGACTATGAAGAGGCAAATGACTTTTCCTGCAAAAAAAGAGCCAGAGGCAGACGCCTACTTTAAGTCCATTAAACTGATTGAAACATTCCTCTCTCCTCTCAGCGCTCTCTTTTCCCCTCTCTTCTCTTCTCCCGTGCATGAACGTCAGGGCCTAATTAACCCCCATGGCCAGCTGTCTGAGACTGAGTGTTGAGTAGTGTCCTATCGTCCACTGTTAGCAAATTTCCTTATCGGCCATGTGAGCTGGAAGTGTGAAAACAAAATTTTCTAGCCGTGGCTTGTTTTTCTCTGTAATAGACAAGCGAAAATATCCCTGTGTCACTGGTTATTTAGGCAAGGGAACAGAAAGCCAAGTAAACAAGGATACATCTGACTGAAAAACGAGGCGGGATCAGTGTTGAAATTTGAGGCCAGTAAAATGCAAAACAACAGAGACAACAGTTTGAAGATGGCAGGAAAAAAAGAAAGAAGAGAAATAACTATTTTAAAAGATAATTGGCTACAGCAGTTCCCCGAGCATGATAATATGAGTTTTCTAAACACTGGGTGGTGCAGCTGACTTTTTGGCATGCATATTTTCTACGGTGGGAAAAAAAAGTGAAAATTAGGATTAATTATTGTGAAAAGTACAAGAACACTTTGAGACACTTTGAGAATGTGAGAACTGTAAAGCTGCCTTAACTGCTTCAGAGAATGTTGCTGGATAATTCACAAAAAAATATTTATAAAACATACTTTTTTTACATATAGTTTTATTCTGTTTCTCCTAAAAAAAATATGAAACCTTTCTACAAAATCTATACTGTACTATCATCACTATATTATCTGATCTAAACACATTTTAATGTTTTAATTAACATTTTAATTAAAATTCAATGCAAATCGTCATGATACTGATTTTATTTAGAAAGACTGATTTAAAAGAATATTGAATAACCAATGCTTGTCTTGTAATAAAAGACAATAGATGCATGTCATATAATTTAGAAATTTTCAAAATAAGACCAGAATTTTGCATTAACGCAAGCATACGCTTTCCTCTAGGTGTAAACAGCCACAGATTACGTACATGCGTGTGTTTTTCCCCAGATGTAAACAGGGCTGATTATGTCAAATACGCTAAAGTGTGTGTATGTGCTACATTATGATACTCTCTAAAATGTGGGAAGATGTATGTCAGGGGAGAAGAATGGTTGAGTAAATTATTTTATTCTTGTTTTATTTTTGTAGCTTAACAAAACTGAAGTTGATCCACTGTTGTCACATGGACTGGATCTGGGATCATTTCAGTTGTATTGCTGTCTATGGAGGATCTGATGGCTCTCTGATTTAATCCAAAAAATATATTTATTTGTGTTACGAAGATAAACAAAGGTCTTATGGGTTTAGAATGAGATGAGGGTGAGTAACTAATGACAGCAGTTCCATTTTGGGGTCAACTAACCCTTTAAGAAATGAACAGAACAAACTTAGTAGGGAAAATGAGCTCCAGAACATTTTTAGGGAATATAAACACTGACTTGACTTGACAGGAAGAACAAAATATTATTACCTTTACTTCTTGTATTGTTTTTAGTCATGCCAATAAATTAACAATTATAAGCCAGAAAAGAAATGTCTGGATTCACACTAAAGAGTTTAATTTGATCCAGGTCTGAATCACAGCCCGACTGGATTAAATTTAAATTGGATCAGTCTTCTAAATGTGCAGTAATTGGGTGATTACTTGTGTTTAGGCAGCAACAAACACAATTTAATTACTCTATCTGTCTACACCTCCAAAAAGGTAGTTTGATGGCAATGAAATCAGTAATGTATCATTTCAAGACGGATCCCTCTGTTAAATTGATCTGATAAGTTCACATACATCTGCAGCTGGCGATAAGGACACTTCCCTACATGCTCCTCTTTGAACGTGGCCTGTAGTGCAGGAGCTGATGGAAAATCCGCTGTAATACTTCAGAGACACTCTGATATGAGCATCTGTTTGGTCTAAGCTTCCCTTGGTGAGTTAAACTGATAAACATGTTCCTTCAACGTTCACGTTTAGAATATACAAAACATCTGCTGTGATTAAATCCTTGTGATCGCAGAAGATCAACGGCCAATATTGGCATTGCCATATTCAAGGCAACGAGATTAACTGCGGTCTCATGAGAGCCTAGAGCCGGGTTTAGTTCGAATTCACGAGAACTTCATGTTTTTAATTCACGTGAAACATGGAAGATGTCAGCATGGACAGCAGAGGGATAATGGAACATCTTGTAACGCGTCCGTTTTCCATGGATAATTTACAGTGCTTGTTTGGTGTGGAGCAGACCCACGCTCTACTGAAGGGAAACAGAAAATATTGCGCCGTTCTTTTTCTTTTCCTCTTTGTTTATGAATTCCCTTGAGAATCAAGTTTTCTGTGAGGAGAGCTCAACAAAATAAAGACTAAAGTTTTCTCCTCAGAGGCAAGCTTTCTGGGCCGTAACATTACTGAAGTTGGACACAATCTGACTCACAGTCTATGCTTTGGCTACTCAGTGAGTCGACTCTGACGGCTTACACCCCGAAGAGGTGGAGAATAAAGAAAAAAACTAAACCTGTGTTTGTTAGACACAACGGGAATCCTGGTTCAAAGAGCACAGAGAGGCATTCACAGAAATGGGCTTTTTAATAAATCATCAAGGGAAAACATAAGATTCTCTTGTCTGTCTTATATTAGTACAATGATAATGATGAAAATCTGATGCATACTAGAAACTGACTACAAAAGTTTTATCTATTAATCATCCAATCCATATTCAACATTCTGAGCATGCAATATATATATATATATATATATATATATATATATGATTGAGATTCTGTGTAAATACCTTTAGGCAAACTTTGTGCAACATTAAGAAGTATATTTGGAAATAATGTTTAATATTTTTTGTGCAAAAAATAGAAAGAGTAAATAAACAAAAAAATAAAATAAAAAATATGATATAATAAGGCTGTGTGGTGCACACAGGCAAACTAACAGGCAGGGTATTAACACACAGAATAACATTAAAAACAGACAAACAAAGGCAAAACAGAACATGTTTGAAACATTGGGAGATACGCAGGGAAAACCGAAATCAGGTGAAGAGTACAGGACAATGGTATCAAACTAAACAAGACACGGGACATGCCAAATTAGGAAAAACAGTAAGACACAAAAACGAAACTGAAACTAAGCAAATCAGACGACCTGACAATACCTATGCATAAAGTAACAACAACAACATTATTATTATCACTTAGACATCAATTAATAAACAAAGAATAAAAAATAAAATGTGAAATATTTAATAAACATATCTGAATACATAATTGCCCATTATAACTAAAAATTAATTAATAACATATTAGTAACAAATTAATGTTGAAATGTGAATAGTGTCATACACTGGTAGCAATGATTTCAATTGTGAATAACCGATATTATTACTAAACATACCATCACCTTTATATTAATTCATGAAGATACATACCTGGTTTGGACATTTCTGCGACTGATCCGTTGTAGACCTGGTTTTTAAACTCGGGTCTGTTGTCATTCATGTCAATTACATAAATGTACAGATCAATAGGAGGCTCCATTTGGTTCCCGTTAATATCCACTGCATGAGCTCTGAGCTGCGGATGAGAAGACAATAAAGGCACATTAATTAACAATTCATAATTCACACATAATTTCACCTCTGCTGATGCTTCAGTGGAAAGTACGGCGCTGATATTAAATCAGATTTAAGAAACTCAAAGGCTTTAAAGGCTCAGCGGATGCACCAAATGGAAATTGCATTCATATTTCATACGTTGGATACGGGATCCGGTGGGAAGCCATTGCCTTGTTCCTATCTAAAATCCATGAGTTATTATTCAGAAAGGACTTCCAGAGGAACACAGTGCAAGTTCGAGTTTAGCTTCAGAAAAAAAGAAAAAGAAAAAAAAAAGCTATTTTGGTTAGATCTCTGAAAAAGCATGTGAGGGAAAATAAAGCTTTCTTTAATTCAGATAAACATCCCCTTAAAAATGAAATAGTTTTTTTAGCGATAAAACATTCCCATTGGAGATGGGATAAGGGAGGGGGGAAGGAGAAACAAAAGAGCAAGAGATAGCGCGAGAAAAAAAAAACAAGAGCAAAAAAGAGAGGGATAGAGGAAAGGTTTAAGGCTGGATTAACTCCAAATTCTCTTCTTTGAATTTATTCACTACAGAATTACATGCGCATGCACTAAATAAAACTATTATCCCAAATTCCCTCCCCGGAATTACATCCCAAAATAAGAGGGTTGCATTGCTTCATATGCTATACAAGGGAATATCCACATTCTGTATTGATTTCTGCATTAATACGACACCTGCCGCCAAAAGCTCTCATTTAATATCGGCCGAAACGACAGGTTTTTGTTGTGCAGGGCAAAACTTACTGTCAAGCAAACAAATAAATAAAGACGCACAACAGGAAAATCTGTTTTCTTCAGCTGCTGTGCTTAGCATTCTGTATGTGTTTGTGTGGCGGCTGTGTGTGTGTGTGTGTGTGTGTGTGTAAGAGCACGTAGATATGTGTGAGATTGTCTGTTGTTAGTGGCTGAGACACTGCATCTTTGATCTGCCGACCCATGAGAGCGTGTGGACTGCAAATGTGTGGCTTAATGGCATTATTAACATGCTAGCTGCCAGAACTGAAACGCTACACAGAGACTGAGCGACACACACACAGAAAGAGAGAGATGGGTTGAGAAACAGAGGATCCTCCTCTAGTTCTTTATCCCTTTGTTTATTTTCTTCTCTTGCCACTGTGTCAAAGCCATCAGCTTTTAAATTCTGCAACACACTCTAGTGGTGGGAGACTCGTGGGCAGTGAAGAAAAACTACTGGAAACTCACAAAATGAAGGAAAGCTACAAACTACAGAAAGAGTTGAGGGTCAGTGCCATGCCTGCGGCAAATTCCTCATGGAAATTTTTAGGACAGGGCAGTGTTTTTTGAGCTTTTTCTTTTTTACCCGCTCAGCGTCTCTTCATCATTATCGTTAATATTATCAAAGTGGTCATTAGACTCACGTCTAAACAAAACACAATCAATTCTGTGAGTGAAAACAACTTTCCTTGTTTTAATGAGATGCCTGAGTTGGTTATTTACAGGTTTGAACAGTTCTGGGCCAATCACGGAGAAACTTTGACTTAAAAGTGAATTTATTCATATTTTGTTGTGTAGGTTTAACGAACACAAATCGAAATTTCAAGCTCATCGAAAATCCAAGAGCTGAAAAGGTTTATGTCAACATGAAACTGCATTTGCAATCTATTTTACTTGCATGATGCTTAAAGAGACTAAACAGTCTCAGATCTTAGTGTTTAATTGGTTAAAAAAATACATCATTTTACATTATACTAAAATAGAAAGCAGTGTTTTTAAATTGGAATAATATTTCACAATAGTACTGTTTTTCCTAATTAAATAAACGCAATCTTGGTGAGTACAACACACTTCATTATAAAATTAGTAACACTTCAGTAGGGACCTAGTTAGTTTTATTAGTTTATTATTAACACATTGGTTGCTTATTAGTCATTATTTTGCACTACCATATTCTGCATCCCTAATCCTACCAAGTACATAAACTTAACAAGTTAACACTTTAAAAACTATTAATAATAAACTAATGAGGAGTAAATTGGGGCAAAAGTCATAGTTACTGTTTTGTCAATAGCAAAATTGGATCTAAGAAAAAGAGTGTTTCAAAAATTGTAATACCTTAATTAAAAAAAAAATATATATATTTCTCTTGTTGTTTATTTTTATTTTAAAATTAAATCTAATTTATTTCAATTTAACGATGACTAGCCTGTTGCTGATTTGGTTCACACAACTGTTGTTAATTACAAGCCATCACAATTGTTAGCCTCAGGTTGCTGCAGGGGGATTGTCCTTGTAATAAATTGATGATTGCATTTAATTGCAGCACTGGAGAAACTTATTCTGGCTCTTGTGATGTACTGATAAAAAAGCATTTTATTCTACTCTCTACTCAAGGCTCTAACTGAATCAGACTCCTCATACATTACATCAAAAGCCTTGAGTGTAAAACTGGGACATCTAGAACATCCAGAGTTTAGAGTGCAAAATGTGAGCAGATATCAGATATGAGAAGTCATATGGATATTCATACTATGGTAAGACAGGGGCTGCATAAGCTAACCACCGCACAAGACCCGAGGGGCCACTTAACCTTAACAGTGTTCATACGCCTATCATCCTGACTCACTGACTGCAGGCAGTGTCTGTCTCATTGTGAACATGCACTTACGTACATACACAGAATTAAACACATGAGCTCTGTTGGCTATTCCAATCTACAGAGTTGTTTCACTGCCTACATTTTACACACATTTCAGACAAATACAAAACATTCACAAATCAATCAGTAAATCTGTAACATAGGAGATGGGGATGTGCAAAGCCATGTGCCGCTTTTATTTTTGAGCAAGGTCATACAGGCACTGGACCACTCAGAAATGAAACACAAGGGAATTCAAGACTTTGCAAACTTTGGTGTGTGAGTCTGGCTTAAATGCTGTGTTAAATGAGGGTGTGGCTGTGGCTAATTGAGAGCAGGTGTGTGCTTGCAAATCTGAAACAGGTGAGAGTGCATGGTGCATGATGGGAAATGCAGTCCAGAAGCGACTCTAGTGGCTAAGGATGAGAGCTAACAGACCAAATCATAACAAAATCAATCAATGAATCACAGGGTATATGAGATAATCATACATTTTAAAGTAACTATTTATTAGGGATTAACATATGTAATTATAAAGTATACATAATAATAACAAAACGATTATTATTACTAATAATACTAATGATATATACAAATGCACACACAAAGACAGAGATGCTATCAGTAATATAATTGAAATGTATTATGTTTAAAAAAAACAAAAAACATTGCATTTATTTAAAGTAAATGTTAAGTTATTTTTAGTAAAAATCTATAATAATGTGAAATATTATTAGAATTTAATATCTACATTAAATATTATTAGAATTTAATATCTACATTAATACATATTTTTTTATATTTGTAGAAACCATGATGCATTACCATTCAAAATATCTTTTTATCAATGAAAGATAAATTAAATTCACCAAAACTCACCATAATTTATAATTTTCAATTATCTAAATATTAAGTAAATGCTGTAAATTTTGTTTATATGAATAAACAAATTATGAATATCAACATAATAAAACCATATATATATATATATATATATATATAATTTATTTATTTTTTTTTTTCTTCACTAAGCATGCCGCAATTCATTGGGATTGTGTTCTCCACAGAGGATTTATGCAGTGTCATCTTTGATTGCGACCCGAATGTGGTATCTTACGCGACAGCGTAATTAAGTTACCTACCTATAGTACAATGCCTCCATAGGCAGCTCACTATGTTTAGAAGATGTATGCGCTCTCTCTCTCACACACACACACACACACACATCGAGCTAACTTAACCACCGTGGGTGCTGACTTATTTAGATATTCAGACACACACTTACACACACACCTGGTGAGACAAGCCTAGCCGTAATTTAGACTGATAGGTAGAGGCACAGTGCCACATCATCTACTGCTCAATGGACCGGAGAGTTAAGAGAAAAGAGAAAGAGTGAGAGAGAAAAAGAGCCATAAGTCAAAAGTAGGAGCCGCAAACAGAAGACCTCGTTTTATAACCGATCTAAATATATACTAAGGGCCTATTTTACACTTCCAGCGAAACAGCTGAGATAAAGTGGCAGTTATAATTGTAAGGAACAACTGTGAGAATCAAAAGCAATGTGTTGTGTTAGGAGCGCCTGAGTGAATGGCAGTCAGGGGAAGATGTGGCTTGCTGGCAGCCCGCTTGTGACAGAGGTTGGGTGACAGGCAGAAACATAAGGGGGGCAGGGTCGCTGTTTGATTTGATTCCCCAGTTGAGTTAAAGCATTGGGAGTTGCATACTCATCATTTGTGACAATTCAACACTTCTTTCCCAGACTATTTCCTTCTCTTTCTCTCCCTCTCGCTCATCTGCACGTTGCTACTGAACCTTCATCTAATTGACAGTTTGACTAACTGAAAAAAACCCTGACGTGTCAAAGCAATTCTTTTCTTTGTCTCTAGCTTTTCTTCTTCACATTATTCATAAGGAAAAGAGCCACATAAACAGAATAGCGGAACAAAAACAAAATTAAAGAAAGCTCCCTTAACAAGTGATGCCAGCCGGCAGGTCCGAAACGTTTTGCTTTTAATGCATTGAAAGCAGTTTGAATAGACTTAATTGCACGATGTATGAATCTTCCGATTTCTGCAAACTTTGCTTAACAAGCAGTAGCTTTAAGTCTGTAGCTTTGTCTTCGATATCTAAAAAGGCTGACAAGGCAGCTGCACTTGTTTTGATGGCTAGAACTTTCTGGAACCAATCAGCTTCACAATCAAGTCAGATCTCGGAGTTTGTAGGCCCTGAACATCCAGATAAAGAGATATTAATATTCATTCCAAACTGGAGTTTATACAGTATATACATCTAAGACACTTAAGCCAAAATGTAAGCATTGCATGACATGTCAAAACTATTTTAATAATCTATAGAGCACAAAAACACTTTCAAAACATTTCACAAATTGACATTTGTTAGGTTTCCAAACATTAAAAAGTTAGTTCACCCCAAAATTCAAATTCACCCTCATGTCGTTCCAAACCTGTAAGAGCTTTGTTCGTCTTTAGAACACTAATTAAGATATTGTTGATGAAATCTGAGAGCTTGATGACCCTCCTTAGACAGAAAAACTACTGATATCCCTGAACCCAGAAACATAAATACATTTGTAAAACACTTCATGTGACATCAGCAACTTAATTACGTGAGGGAGAGTAATTATTATTTTCGGGTGAACTAACCCTTTGCGAAATATATTTGGTATCTCGGCACTTTCTGCTTCTAATTATTCTACCTATATTTGTGGAACAGCAATTTAGTTTGGACAACAGTGAACTTTACAGGAGACTTGAGATCATCTGGTGTCTCAGAAAATGTGGCTAGTTCTCAAAAAACTTTTAAAATTATTATTATTTTATTCCAAAGGCATCGATATTTTGCAATTCAATTAAATTTAGCCTTTTTAAGCACATGAACAAAAGTTTTTGTCTTAATGTTATTTTGTTATATAAACATAAAAACATTAGAAATAATTTTAAAAGGGGCTCTTGTATCAAAACGTATAGTTGTGTCATATAGTTAAAACAGTTCGGTTCTACTTTTATTCCGACTGGCAAAAGGCCATACACTCTTGTAAACTGGAGCATGTTTCTTAAATGGGTTGAGGCCAGTTCTGCTTTAAATAGGACCTGAATAGGGCAAAAAAGATCTTCTAGAGCCAACTCTAGAAAGAGGCGCACTTACATGGTAGGAGGCTCTCTCCTCTCTGTCCAAAGGTTTAGTGACAGACATTTTCCCTGTCACAGGATCAATGATGTAGACGTCATTTGGAGGCTGGTCTGCTCCGGCTCCTGTTATACTGTACCGGATCTCAATCTCTTTATCCTGGTCAGATCGAATCTGCAATAAAATGACACAATGAATAAGACATCTTAATGCAGGGGTGTTTACACATCAAGACTCTCAACGTCTCCACGACATATGTTTCACATGACAAAACGGAAACAATGTTCTTAGCTTGTCTTAAAATGGTTACCTCATACAGTACATCTCTTGAATAGGTTGCTTTGCTTCCCAACCTACACTTTCTTAAAGCCTAGCAAGTTTGATTTTGCCATATCTCATCAGACTCTCAAAAACAGAAATAAAATTCTCTGATTTACCCCAAATATCTTTAATCTACACAGACCATTGATGTGAGAACAATAACAAATTGTCTATGTAAACACCCAAATATCTGTGTGATGAAACCTGTTCAATAAATTACAGTTAACTACTTATTAAAATAAATAAAATGGGTTGAATTTCTAACAAAAAACACTATTGAGTATGTTTGTACGGCCAATTGTACAGACTAGAACAGACCAAATGCACTGAGTAGACATCATCCGCACATTTTCATGACAAATGTCAAATAATTTCCATATGCATACAATCACTGTCTATATGATTTCTGAAAGCATTCTGTCACAAACCCACTGGTGCTTAGTTCATATTTCTAAAAGTTTGCATAAACAGAGACTGCTTATATTTTCTTTGCTTTTTCTGAATACAAAGACATTGCTCTGCACAATCGATCCAATCTTTAGGCTTCGGTAGCATCAGGAAATTAAAAAAAATGTACAATGGATAATGTGGCAGTGAAATGTCAAATGCTTGCTTATTAATCAAAGTCAAGCCAGCGTTGCTTCTCAAACAGTAAATAGTATTTAGCATTAGGGTTTGATTCTTGATAGTTGGATGCCAAGTGAACCGGGCCATCGATCACAGTGATAATGCTTTAGTAGACACTTTCTCCCAGCTGTCTGCCATACAAACTTGCTTTAAAATGGCTGAAAATACAGACAACAGAAAACATGTGGCTTGTTTATCAAAGTTACTGCTTGTATTTTTCTGTGCTGAAGTACTTTCTTTCTTAAACCTTTATGGGCAGAGAGAGAGTGGACTCACTACTAGACTACTGAAAACACTGGTGCTTACAACACCACATCGAATGAAATGTGGGTACAGAGCCATGATAAATGGGAGAAATCCAAAAACAACCATTATTTTTTTGCAATTTCAATTATGCTGCTTTGTCAAAGAAATTACACACTTCAGAAAAAAAGCGCATCGCATATATACTTTCATTAAACGACTGACTGACTTAATGAGTAGAAATGTGACATTTCTGGCCTACTTTTAATTGAAGCTAGATCACTGGAGTGTGAGAAATCCTCATCGTCATATTTTTTCCCCAAACTCTGTTTGATGTAAAGAACAGATGCATACACAATTGTCTTTCTTTCTTCCCCCATCTATCTCTTTCCTGTCTCGCGTTTTTCTATTTGGCATCATTAACCATGGCATGGCTCAATGCGATAGACGTTTCCCTCTTCTGTTTTCCCTCTCTCTTGCATTGAAGCAAGAAACATGTTGCAGAACCGTGGGACATTAAACATCTGGATATCAATCTGCTTGATGCTTTTGGTTTGACAGAGGACGTTTCTCACAATGGTTCTTCTCATCAAAAGTGCGATAATAACAGATTTTGTTGAAGCATGTTTACCCTGTTTATGTAACGAAAAGCTTGTCCTATAAAAGAGTTTATGGCCTCTTTAATGCCTCAACTTCTCATTCTAAGTGGATCAGACGAACTTACATAAAAACACGCTGTTGATCTAAAGATTGGACCAGAAATTCAGTAAAAAAGTGAAACCCTTGACAGAACTAACACATGTGTAAAAGAAGAGCATTGGAGCAAATATAATAGTAATGGTAACACTTTATATTACGGTTACACCTATTAGCTGGTTATTAGCATGCATATAACTAGAATATTACCCATTTATTAGTGCTAATTAAGCACATATTAATGCCTTATTCTATATCCCTAATCCTTCCCAATACCTAAAATTGACAACTACCTTATTAACTATTAATAAGCAGCAAATTAAGAATTTATTAAGGGAAATGTCGTAATGGTTAATAAGTGTTACATATTCTATAGTGTCATCATGAAATGAAAAATAATCTTGTTAACTAAATTCACTTACTAAAACTGCAATATATACGTGCATCAACTGACAGCCCAATAAGAAATACATACTGCATACATAAATACAGAAATGCTTTTCTGCATTGGAAAGTGCTCTCTCTCTCTTTTTGTTTACACCTCCGGCTTCACTATTTAATACCCACCCTTACAAATTTTAATGCACTGGCTTCTCGATAAACAGGAACACGAAAGAAAAAAAAAAGAGCGCAGAGTGGAGATATCTTTCAGGAGATGTGTTTATGCACCCACGTAACTATCTCCGTTTTCAAGTGAAGCAACACTTCATGAACTATCACCAGATTTAAAATTATGACCATGTTTCTGTGTGTCACTGGGCTTTGCGAAGCGCAAGACATTTGATGTGAGGGGATTTTGTGCTGAAGCAATCAAATGTAAACCCTGACGCGTTTGAGTCACGGGATATAAACCCCACACCCCGCCTACCTATTTCGTGAGCCGTGGGTCTGGAAACCATGCGTGAAAGTGAAATGACTGGTGAGCGTGCTACAGTCCTTTTTTGCATAACATATTCTGCAGACTGAGCGTGATGGCTTTCTCTTCATTTCACTCAGACACTGAACTCCCACACATGACCTTTCGGTGCAATATCTGAACCTCGCTCTCCCACTCTCTATGCTTTGGTAAAGTTCTCTTTCTATTTAAATGGCGGCTAAAAACATCTAAGAGATACGCCGCTCAGGACATTGAAACTCTGTATATTGATTCGGTAATAAAACATATTCCTGGTTGCTTTCAATACAGCTCGAGCCTCAATTCAATATCAAGGCTTTTCAAATAGACAAAAAGCCAGGAATCAAAGTTCAGGATTTTTTTTTCTTTCTGCATGAACTGGCAATCAAATCTGAAATCCCAGAAATAGTTCTTTGTATTCGGCTAAGAACATGGCGGCTACATATCAATTTAGAGCCCGAAAGGGATTGGAAATTTCTTGCGGTAGGAAAAATAACATACCGCAGCATCCTCCTTGCAAACATTTGAAAAATGAATGGCGTTCTGGGAGGCTGACAGGTAAGAGATTGGTATGTGGGCTACATAGCATGGATCAAAGAGAGTTTTTCTGCTCAATAATTCAGTAGCCGTGGTGCACCATGAACACACACCTAGAATATCCACCTTTCCTGATTCAGATGAATCGACATTCGCTGCTCAAGCCAACCCGATGACACATCCCCTTAAATATCCCAGAGGGAAGGAGGTAAGGTCCCTTGTACATTTAAAAGTCTCTTTAAAATTCCTCCCGTGGGCAGCCCGGAAGGATTTGTCACGTTCGAAACCCCGGCCCCCCAAACTCCCTGTTTAATGAATGTTCTTTATAATACTAAATTGAATAAATGATGATTGTGCCCTCGTTATGTCCCCTGGGCTTGATTGAGTCATCTGAATTCAGTCCTAATGACAAAAAGCAATTTCTGAAATCTTCCTCCCACTCGTTAGTTGTAGAATTACAGCGAGTGCGGGCTGAATGGGGGAAGATGGCAAGCATGTGAGCAGACAGCATGCTGGAGATAAATGCAGCGTTTTTAGAGCAGGTTCAGAGCGACTTCTGCCAGTTTCTGGCGAACTTTGCCATCCTGGGAGAGGTTGTATCAGAGCCCCTTTCAAAAGAGCAAATGGAGTCAGGCAAGGAATTACCGCAAGTGCCACAGAGTAATTATTTACAAGTAGTGGCACTATTAAATACACCTTCTAACTTCTCTCTCTATATCTATATTTTTTGCAGTAGTTTTTTTTTTTAAATAGAACAGCTTTTCCAGTAACACAATACTGTTCACAACAAACTGTTATAATCTCACACAGGAGTATCCAGGTTTTCTTTTGGACACCTAGTTGTTGCATAAAAAAAATCAAGTGCATTGCATTTTTCCAAAAGTACTTTAGTATAGCTTATTGGCTTAAAGCACTTATTTTGCCTGGCCATATTACACATTTTTAATCCTACCCAATACCTTAAGTAAGTAACTACTTTTTTAACCAATAATAAGCAGGAATTCTGAGTTTATTGAGGCAAAAGTTATAGTTCATAGCAAGAACAGGACCTTAAAATAAAAGTGTGACTTTTTGTTTCTAACGTAATTCATAGAGCACAAATAAAGCCACCCTGAAAAATTCACATAGAGCAGTAAAAAGTTTCTGAAATAAAAATCTGAGCCAGGGAAACTATTTAACTGGTATGCTATGAAATATTTCATACAGTGTAGATTAGAGCAGAAATCTTTTACATGCAACCGCTATAAAAGTGATTTGTAAAAACCCTCATCCGGTAGAAAAGTCATGGCCAAAAGTTGTAGGAACCCTATAATTAATTCAAACCCTCAGTGTGCCCCTGAAAATATGCCTCTGCTTAGATTATAATGTTGAATAGTCAAATATTTAAATGAAGCTTTAGTTAATTTTGGTTAGTAACCTTTAGTGTAACAACTTTTTTTCAAAAGACTAGCATGCTTTGCTAGCAAGTCTAACAACTTTAAATGAGCTTAGCGCAAAAAAACACAGTGTTCACTATTGCAGACTCAAATTGAACCGTTACTGCAGGGATACTAGCGGCACATCAGCTGAGCTACAGAAACCACTTTAGATGCAGAGAATGTTCAAAATACAGCGTAATGCTCTTTTACATCCGAGACTGAATCCTTCATTAGCTTTTCTCTGCATTGCCGTTTTTCATTTTGGGATTCGGCATAATGAAACCGACAGCGTTAGAATAACAAATGTACTATTAATTTCAAGTTATTTGAAGTTATTCACATCTGTGACCGGCAAAGTATGAAAACTCAAATTGAGAGAGAGAAAATAAAACAACAAATCAGATTTTTTAAAAAAGATTTAAATGCATGACTGAAGGCCCCCCAAAAAAGTAAGTTTCTTTTCTATAGGCCTCTCTGGACTCAATTAAAGTGTCTTGATGGTCCTCTCTTAATTTCTGCCCATCAGTATTGGCCTTTCCCCCCCTTGATTTTATAGCATTGCACTCTCGTTTTATAACTTCTTATTGGCACTGTCTGCTCTTCCTATGAGAACCTGAGGCATTCAAGCAGGCTATGAGAGTCAAGAGCTGTGTGAGGTGGTTGATGAGCTGGTCAACGGGTGCAGTCTGATGAGTGTACTGTTCTCCAACCTACAGGCCACCTCCAGCTTCCTACAGGCTGCTTCGATAACTAAAGCACTGTGGTCACGTATCCTCACTGCAGTCAAGTCAGTCAAATTGTTCTTTTGTGTCCTTTAGTGCTGCTATTGTCTGCCACGCACCTGATATTTGGGTTTCATTTGCAGTGGCACTTTTGTAACCTCTGCTGAGAGCGAGCAACTTGCAAAGTTCTTTACAAAGTGGTTAACTGCAAAGCGGTCTGCTATTCAACCATGTGTGGATGTGTTTGTGGGCGAGCATGTGTCTTTATGAAGGGTTTCTGATTACATATTGTGCTAGACCTATCACACTCAATAATTCAGCATACAAGCTCTTGTCCGACTATATGGAGACCGGGACTGCTGTTTAGTTTCATTGTCTTCCGTCCAAAGACAGACGGATACTATTCACCCGGATGAATCATCTTCCTGCCAGCATGCTAAAGTATGAGCAATGCACCAAAAAAGAAAACGTGAGAAGCCAAAGTAGAGGATTTATTGAGAAAAGAAAGAGCTGCAGAATTTTTTTTTTTGTGTAACGGTTGAAACTTATTGCTTTGGCAGACCATTCAAGATGCTTTAGGAAATAGTCGTGCGCATTTAGAAGATTAGTCACATCCTTCAAGGGCAAGGTTCAGAGCAATAAACAATAAAACTCTCTACATCATAGAAATGTGACCAAAACCTGGCAGATTGAAACAAATTACCTTACAGTAGATCCCTTTCAAAAGTGTCTATCAAACCCTTCCTCCCTCTGTAAATTTGACAGCAGTCTGCTTCTGTCAGTTTTATAACTCTCGGAATCATAACATAGTTTCTTATGTTTAACATCAAGGTGATAACCCAACAAACTGCCTCACAGGTTCTCGAGGCGTTCTGTCTCGTTTTGATCCTGGATGGTGTATCTCCTCAAAGCCCTGTCAGGATTGATGGAGGTTCTCTCTCAATGACGGACAAATTCAAGTGCGGTCATGAGCTAATCAAGATGAGAACAGTTTCAACTGTCAAAGAAGACAGTTGTTTCATGTGATTAGGTAACATCAGGAACTATAGGACATCTGAAAATAATCAGTTTTACGGGTCACTCTTATATTTATTTGTAAGCTAAAAGGAAACATATTTCTGCACTTTAATATTGTATCTCCTCCTAAAGAGCACATACTGTATTAGTACCTTTAGGACATTAAGGACTTATACTAGATACTAATATGTACATAAAATACCCATAAGGTAATAAGGTGAATATGTACTTGCAAATTAGCACTAATTTATATTAGTACTTAAGTACTAAGAAACCTTGTATATAAAAAATAGACACAAATATTAATATATTAATAAAGCAATAACATTAAATCGTTATATAATTGTACCCTAATTATGAATTACCACTAAAATGTACACTTATATGTACCCTAAGGTAAAATCATGTATATGCATTTGCATATTTGTACCTAAAATACCAATTAGTATAAAAATGCCCCTCTAGGTACACACATTTGTCCATTAAGAACTAATATGTACCTTTTAGCTACATTTTAAGGCACCAATATGTGTAGTTATTAGCATATTAGTAATTATAGTAATTAGTACTAAATGTGCAGTTTGATATTACTATGCACACTATGGTAAGTAAGCTAAGTAGTACTAATATGTGCTCAGTTACAATACTAATTTTGTATGTGTCTGTGTTAAATTATGAAAAAAATACACTTCAGGTAATAATGTTGCTCTTTAAGGTACAACTATGAACCTGCATATTTGTATCCTAAATAACATGTAGTAATAATGTGCGCCCTTCCTTTAAGTATTAATATGATTATTAGCACTACTTACATGTATCCTAATACTAATATGCACAAGTGTAAAAAAGTATACTTTTTATTGTAATGTAAGCATAATTGAATTAGCCAAATAAATGAGTAAACAAACATGTAGTGCTTAGAGGTTTGTAAATAGCAGTCATTGCAATTATAGACAATCTTCAGAGTTCTGTGCACAAGGATTCAGCCGACTTACGAGTTACATGAAGACAAAATGGAATATGTATGAAAAAAGAAGTCATGAATGACGTCTTTAAGACTGAGTTCGGGATGCTCCAGTTTAATATTTCTCAAGTGAAAGCTGGAGTCAGTCAAATACTCTTACTCTTAAATCCCATTAGAAACAGACGAAACTGTCTGTTCCACATAGGCTTCTTTAATATGGATCCTAGCATGAATTGGAAAGGAATATGGAGCAGTGGCTGGATTTTGAAATATGGATTTTGTTCTTCCCTACTTTTATTTTTTTGTCCTTGCTTCTTCATTCTCTGACTGAGTATGGGTAGCATGAAGAGGAGTTCCATCTATATAAATGAGGTGGCGATGGAACATGAGGGGGAGATTCAGCTAGACTGATACTCAAAATTTAAACCAGCTCTATTCTAACATACTGGAAACGTCTTATTTGACTCTTGAAAGCTCTGCTACATTTTACTCTAATTCCTCAGGTCCTGTAGTGAGATTAATGGCCCAGCTTTAATTCCAGCAGTGCTGTGTGTACCCATGAATGCTAGTTTTGTAATCGTAACCTCTTGTGAGAGGTTGTCAATACATGTCATTCGAAGAAAAGCATCCACAATACATGTGCTGCAGGTATGGGAAAAAAAAAATCCCTGACACAATTAAATATAAAATGAGGTAGGTACAGCATTTGTAAGGACAGAAATGGTAAAGCTATACTGATTACACTCACTAGGGAAGCTGCTCAGACTGAATACAGGAAGTAATCATAGAACCGACCGATATCAGGAGTTTATCACGAGGAGAATAAAGAGAAAGACTGAAAGATGAGCCACATCGCCAGGGCTGCAGTCATGCGGATCTTTTGTCAACGTGATCGATTTCTCTGTCTCCCCTGAAAGTTGTTTTTATTTTGAGACATAGAGAGAGAAAGAAAGGGAGAGGGGAGCGACAGTGCAGAAGAGAAAATAACCATCTGAGTGAAAAGACGAGAGGAATGGAGAAGGATGAAGAGAGACAGCCATCTGCACAGATACAGCCCAAATCAAATTGCATGAATTCACCACTGCATTCTCAGAGGAAGACGAACAGGAGATGAAGAGTGGAGTGCGCCAATAACCACATGATGTAGACAAATAAAAAAATAATAATGTCAGAAGACGGGGGGGGGTGAGAGTGGAAGCCTGTTGCTTTGCCAGGTTATGTGTCTCTGATTTTAAATGGCGAATAACAAAAAAAAAAAAAAGAAAGAAACATTTAAAACATGTTAGAGCTTTTTTTTGTCAAATTATCTCATACACATGCATGCCAAACATAAAGCAGTCCCAAAGGTATTTTGACACTTGGGTGCAGTAACAAATGTGTGCATTTTTTCTTTGTGCAAATTAATAAAATGTCAAACTGAGTGGCAGTCAAGCACTCCATACAAAAATAGGTTTGTTAGGTTGAAAATTATTTATAACACTTTTTAATTAAGTGCACGCACACGCGTACACTGTAAATAAGTAATATTAAAACATTCTAATAAAAAATAATAAGAATTGTGCACACACACATGAATTAATGTATTTACAAAATGTTGCATTCAAGAATAAAATAAATAGTATTCCTTATTTACACTATATATATATATATATATATATATATATAGTATACACACACACACATACAAATTTATATATTGAAAATAAGTAAGAAAGTAATATTTTGTGAATACATTACCAACTTTACTAAATTAATAAAAAAAATAAATAAAACAAAGAAATTTAATCATTTAATAATTTAATATGAGAGAATTGGTCTGCTTGGAATCCACAGATCTGCAAAACGGACTTTAAACCAGTTGGTTCAAAGTAACTAATAAAAACCAAACATCATTTGCCAATTGGTTTGACATTTTCTTTCTAACCAAATGGAATGAATCCCTTCTTAAATGTGACTTAAGTGTTCAAAGGCTAATTAATTCTAAGAAAGCAATAAGACAGTCATCAATTCCTGCGTCAGAGCATTTGAATAGAACTTTACAAACTGAAACTACATGAATCGCATTCACATACGCTCCGGGAAGTCCTTTTCCCAACCGTGAGGAGGAGAACGGAATGGTGTAGAAATGAGATAATTAGGAAGAAAATTAATATTAATGGGTGCTAAGAATTGAATCACAAATGCAATTACTGCATTAGCTTTGCAATTAAAATAGCTGCCCGCTGAATAGCTGGATACTCATGGAATTATGGGAGTTTTTCCACATATCAACAATGACATTAATTTCCCAAAGTCAGCACAATGGGCCAACAGTACAAATAGATCCTTTATGTATTCCCTAGTAGAGTCCAACCGTATTCTCCAAGCATGAGTCTCTCTTTTTCTCTCCCTCTATAAAAGCGCAAGGACCCCAGAGACAGTGGCACAGGCTAATGACTGCTTTCAGTCCAATCACGCTGTGTCTATTGAAAAGCACAATGGACAAATCCCTGGGTACAAGCTAAGAGGTGGGGCAGCGGCGTGAAAAGGGGGGCTGGGTAATTAGAGAGACAACCTCTACACGACTGCAGGAGAAGCGTTGTGCTGCTTCTGCACTTTTTCTACCGCGCTAGCCGCAGCCATCTTTTCACTCTGTCTCTTTCTCTCCACTCCATGCTCTTATAAACACATACGCACGCATAGCATGAAGAATGGATGCCGGGAGAAATGTCAAGCGCGCTGGCGAGGCAGGGAGGGATAGAGAATAAAAAAAGAGCTAGAGATGCAGATGAGAGAGGGACTTAATAAGGGGGATGGAGCGAATCATGGCTATCATAATGATGTCACTGCTTAATGGGGTGTTAGTTTAGCATTATAAGCCTCCAAATGACTTCTGGTATCTCTTGGGTTAAATTTATAGCTTTTCAAGCCACACACACACAAAAAAAGTGTTTTCACAGCAAACCCTCTGATAAGGACTAGACTGGGAACGAGCTTCTATGAAGTGTGTACACTGCCATTCAAAAGTTTGAAAGTCAGTGCGATTATTTTACTTTAATTTATTTTTCCATGAGGGATGCATTAAATTGATCAAAAGTGACAGTACAAACATTTAAAATTATTTTAAAAATTCAATTTCAAATAAAACTGATTTTGTGTTTCTGAGAAGCACAAAAATTGCTAACAATAAGTTATGTTTAATAAGCAGCAAATCAGCATATTAGAATGACTTTAAGGATCATTTGGCACTAAAACCGGTGAAAATTCAACTTTGCCATCACAGGAAATTTAATACATCTTATTAATCATATATAAATTTTTAATTTACTTTAAAATCTAAATAAAATAATATTTCACAACTGTGTTTTTTAATCAAATAAATAAAACACCTTTCAAAAAAATTACATTTTGATATGTATTAACTTAGGTAGACACACAATAAGCGATGCACTTATAAGTGAAAATAAATACGATTATCTTATATTTATTTATTTATTTATTTTTTATTAAATAATGAGTCAGAAGCTATTATTTCCAGTTCATCCATCACACTGGAAAAGGTCAAGTCTAGTGGAAATTATTACAGGTTACAGCGCTCCATGTAGTGTGATCTATGTTGCACCAATCACATCAGTAAATAAATTTGGGTCGTTTATGGGCTGAATGCAAACATACAGACAATTAACACACTACACAGAGTACAAAGAAAAATACGCTTCAAATGTCCACACATGTAACGAATAGGCCATGTTACAAACCTCTAACATGAAACATATTGCATATAAATGTGAGAATTGCGTGGGCGGTAGAAATATGAAGGAGGTCAGTGACAAGCATTCGGCTGTGCAACTTTCTCACAGGCTAAATTACCACACAATACCTTCTTAGAGTAATAGAAATGATCATTCCACAACATTCTCATTACAATATTATTCTCCAAGTTACAATTACACACACCCACACACAAATACTCACACATGCAAAGAGGCCACTGTATCAAGCCATTTAGTGCGGGTTCTAGAAGCCGAAATCATGTGGGCCCACATACAAGGAAGTTCGGTACTCAGCGAGTGAACTTTCTAACACTTGAGCTAAGTTTCACATTACAAGTAACCTACTATACGTCTTGCTTATTTAACGGCAGAGTTATTCAAGGCCAGCGTGAGAAATAACGATCATTCAAACTCTCCACTCAAGTGAATATGTTACCCTCTGACCCATGCTTTTACTGGCTCTGATTAAGTTAGGCGGTAATAGAAGAGCCCCACCAGGACACTTACACTAGCTGTAATGCTATAGGCTATGTATGACTGCCAGTTTTAGTCAAGGAGCATTCCATGAGATCTAATTATGCTTCTACCACACTGGATTTTTCGCTTGAGGTAGAGTCTTGTAATCACATAGCAAGCAGCTTAGATTAGAGCTTGATGTCTCCTTTGTGTGGGTGATCGCCCTCAGATATCTCGACTCCAGTCAAAACAGAATAACTAAACTTCTGTCTTTCATTGGTATGCCCAAGGAGTTTGCAGTAAACCTGTTTAGATTGCATATATGACAATTGCATAAACATTTCGGCCAAGTGTTTGTTCTCCAAGCCTGTCCTTAAAGGAACATTGAAAATGAAAATAATGTCCTCCGTCATTCACTCTCATGCTGCTCCAAACCTGTATGATGTATAAAAAAAAACATGCTGGACACACATGCAGCTACAATGAACTGAGATCGGAACTTTCAACAATCACACACACACTAGGGCTCTGCGATATGGACAAAAGAAACCAGTCACGATTTTCTTGAACAATATTCCGATTTTGACACACACAGACATGTTACAGTGTGACTGTGAAATTTTTCCAAAGGAAAACATTTAGCTCTTTATCAAAGACATTTAACATGTCTCTAAAACAGACATAAGGCAAAAAAATAATAAAATCAAGTAAAGGTGTAACAAAATGTCTCTACAACAGATGTCTCTATGACAAATCAGATAAATGCTGTGTGTGTGCGTGCATGTAACAAAAAAGCTATGTTCACACAGCACCAGAATACAGGATTGACAACCATATTTTTTTACCGGTGTGAGTCTCGAAATGTCTCGTTTATGCAGCAGCTTTCAGTTTAAAATTGTTTGTATGAATGAGCAACAGTAGTCAAGCCCGTATTTCTTACCAGTAACCATAGCAACCGTGACTGAAGTAATATCAAAGATATTTTGTGGCGATGTCCACAAAACTAAAAGTGTTATGACTGTTTGACATGACAAGAGTCCAATTTAGCTGCAAGTTCAAAAAACGTTCTTCATCTACATTATCTGAGAACAGGTTTTAAATTTGGGTGGAGAGTGGAGCATTTTAATCACGTGGCACGTGCAGAACACAAAACTGACGGGGGAGCGGATCCGGTGGGAAACCGACGGGATAAAACACAGATTATTTCTCCTTTACTGTAAGTTACAGAAAACACACATGAAAGCACAGAGCGCATGATTGAGCAGGCTTTACTGACAACATTTGCGGGTATTACATCTCTGCATATATTTTTGGTCTGTTGAGTTGTGCTGCATTGTGATTGGTTTAAATGGCATACTGCGGGAAGAGGGAGCGCGCAAAAAATCGTGCTGCAAGGCAATTATTCTACGATTTTAATTAATTGCACAGCCCTAAGACTGGTTCATTTGATGCTTCTAATTTCAAAACTTAAAAACATTCAAAAACTAATACCTGACCTACGAACTATATCATTTACTTTTTCCAAATCAACTGATTCATTAGAATGAATTTATACACTTATTTAGGCACTGTATTTAGTCACTTATTTAGTACTTCTTTTCGGAAACTTCTATATGATTTAGTCATATTTTTTGATGATTTATGGTGCTTTTGCATTTTTGAAAACTTTGGTTCCTTTTCATTATAACTGCATGGTAAAAATCTTCAAACATTCCTCTTTAGTGATCTGTAAATGAAAGATTCCATAACATTGAATAAATGAAAACTGAATTCTCCGGATGAAAAAATCCTGTGATGTATTAGTTAATGCTCTTTGAAACATCACCTGTTCTTTAGTCTTAACAACATTATTTATTGCACAACCTGATCTCACAGAATTCTGTGTAATGAACCCGGACTCTTAACATATAATTCTGTGTTAGTGTCACAGAAACCTCGAAAATTTGATAGGCTCATGGAAAAGATTGCAATGTAAGTCAGTGACAGGCATCAGCCGTAATCCACACACGGATATCTGAATTCAAATATTGGGTAATGAAATTGTTATTATTTCATTTGATTTTTCACTGTAAACGGTCACAACAGTTTTATTTATATTACTTTATTTATACATTTATGAGCACGTAACCCAACCCCTGCCCCTAAACCTACCATCTGTCAATAAAACACGAGATAAACTGTGTTACAACTGCCGACAACATGAGATAAACTGGCAGATACAAATGCTGACATTATTTGTTAAAATGTGAGAAAACGTGATCACCATGTCTCCGTCTGTTGTGACTCATCTGTGCTGCAGCTGCTGCTATGCGCAAATTCAAAAAATGCAGCCAGGAGAATCCTTACATCAGCCTTGGTTGTACATTTCTGTTGGCTCTTGTGTGTCTTGTGACCGATCGTGTCATGCTGTTGCGAAATGCTATTGGCTCTTGTGTGTCTGGTAATCGACTGTGTCATTCTACAGGACGAGAGTGTCTTTTCAATGAGTGAACCTTGTAATATTACTCTCTTCTTCGCATAAAGACATTGTATGGCTTCAGAAGAATTTGAAATTCAACACAATTTGTTTGTAATGCTTTTTTTTTTACTGCTTATGATCAGTTTTTACAATAAATACCTGTGACCGTGCTTATTTTGTCTCTGTGTGTGTTTTATATTGTTCAGAAGTGGGTAGGTTTAGGGTAAAGGTGGGGCTAAGTGCTATATAAAATTAATCCTGTTATCCGTGCTTGGATCACAACTGATGCATGTCACTGACTAACATTGCAATCTTTTCCGTGAGCCCATCACAGAATTTCCGATGATTCCATGACAATTACACTTTGAATTTTGAATTTAGAGTCCGTGGACATTACACGGAATTCTGTGAGATCAGGTTGCTATTGCACTATGCTGAAAAAACAAGCAGGTTAGCATGATGTTGCAAACATGTCCAAGCTTTATATTGCAAAACATCCTTTTCTATTCTTTTTCTTGGAGCTCAGGTCCAGGTATCATCACTGTCAGGCGGAAGCAGCCATTAGAGGCATTAGCACACATAGACCTTTGCAGTTAGTTTTGTAAATCATCCATGCGACAATAAAGCCCCAGCTCTGCTCACCAAATAATAGGACACTGAGAATGTGAATACAAGAGCTGGCCAGGTGCACTGAGCTTCCCTATCTCCCCTCGGAGCTAATGGACCAATATGGGAGAATGGAAATTGATTCGAGCTAGTCAGTAAATTAAGAATTCACCACTTTCATTTTGTGTGCGTGTGTTCGGGGGATGTGTTGTTTATTGGAATTCGAATTTCGTAGGTAATTGGGGATGTAGAAAATGTAAACAAGAATAAATGCTGCTTTGGTTTTATTCATGTCAATGAAACTCACTATTGTCCTTCAGTGCTGGGTGTCTCTAGACAATAGACAGAGAAAGTGACAAAGTGACAACTGTGTGATAAAGGTAATTAGACACTAAAGCAGGGATACTTCATTCCTGCAAAAATTATATGAATTCTGTTTTATAAATATATAGAGATATTTGTAATAAATATATTGTTAAGAATGAGAGTTCTTTATAGTGTGTTATGTATATATATATATATATATATATATATATTTTATTTATTTTATTTTTTTTTTCTCAAATTTGATTAATTGCGATTAATCGTTTGGCAGCACTAATATATATCACATTGTAGGATTTAAAAAAAAAAAAAATTTGCAAATTATGGTGAAAAATAAGTAGTAACAAAATTTTATCTCAATACTTATATACCCTTTGTTGGCAATGACAGAGGTCAAAAGTTTTCTGTAAATCATCATACACTGTTGCTAGTATTTTGGCCCATTCTTCCATGTAGATCTCCTCTAGAGCAGTAATGTTTTGGGGCTGTTGCTGGGCAACATGGACTTTCAACTCCCTCCAAAGATTATGGAGATCTATGGGGTTTGGTAACATTCTCATGCTGAAAGACCCAGACACGTTACATCTTAAATGCCCCTGTTGATTGAAGGAGATTTCCACTCAAAATCTCATGATACATGGCCCCATTCTCTTCTTTTGTTAAAACGTGGATCAGTCGTCCTGGTCCCTGGCAGAAAACAGCCCCTAAGCTTGATGTTCCCACCCCCATGCTTCATAGTAGGTATGGTGTTTGGATGCAACTCAGCATTCTTTCTCCTCCAATCACTAAAAGTGATCGGAAGAGTTTTTTTTACCAAAAAGTTCTATTTTGGTTTCATCTGACCATATGACATTCTACCAATCCTCTTCTGGATCATCTCTAACAAACTTCAGACTGGACATCTGGATATGGCAGTGTGTTACTGATGGCCTTTGTTACTTTGGTCCCAGCTCTCTGCATTTCATTCACTAGGTCCCCGGTGTGGTTCTGGAATTTTTGCTCACAGTTCTTGTGATCATTTTGACCCCACAGGGTAAGATCTTGCGTGGAGCCCCAGATCGAGGGAGATTATCAGGGGTCTTCCATTTTCTAATAATTGCTCCCACAGTTGATTTTTTCACACCAAGCTGCCTACCTATTGCAGATTCAGTCTTCCCAGCCTGGTGCAGGTCTACAATTTTGTTTGTAATGTCCTTTGACAGCTTTGGTCTTGGCCATAGTGGAGTTTGGAGTGTGACTGTTTGAGGTTGTGGCCTGGTGTCTTTTATACTGATAACAAGTTCAAACGGATGCCATTAATACAGGTAATGAGTGGAAGACAGATGAGACTCTTAAAGCAACACAGTCTCACTCCAACTCGTCACATTTTGACGCTTGGTCAAAATCTTTTTGCGTCACTTTTTGAAGATGAAGGTACCCATTTTTAGTCACTTTTCAATGTGAAGGGTCCTTCGTTGTTTTAAATAGTAAACTCTTAGTGTCAATATGCCGACACAATTTTTTTTTTGTTTTATCGTCATAATTAAAAGACATATTGGTTAAGAACAGTAGCATTATTGCATATATGTAGGGATGTGATTCTTCAATGTAAACAGTCAAAACAGTTTAATTATATTATTTACACATTTATGACCACGTAACCCAACCCCTGCCCCTAAACCTACCATCTGTCAACAAAACACAAGATAAATATAGCAGGCAGATATAACCACCACCATCATTTATTTGAAAGATGTTAATATTTCAAGTCTTTGGAGGCAAAACTATTGATTTGTGAGAGGAATAGACCCGGTCACTGTCTACATCTTCTGTACACCTCCTGTGCTGCTGCAGTCTGTGCGTGATTTCAAAAAATGCCGCTACAACAATTCTTATGTCAACGTTGGTCAAGAAATGCCATTGGCTCTTGTGTGTGTCTTGTGATCGATTTTGTCATTCTGTTGTGAAAAACTATTGGCTCTTACAGATGTATCTCGTGACCAATGGCAAGCCCAACCATCACTTTAGACAGGGTGAGACAAGACTTCTTCTACATTATAGAAACTGTTCAGAAATGCATAAAGGATGGGATTTTGACATGAAATGTAAGCCTCA
>JAUYWG010000045.1:13612272-13637716 GCA_034779775.1 Enteromius afrohamiltoni
ATATATATACTGTCTGTATATATATATATTTGCAATGAATATGATCTCAATGGCTAGGGATAGAGCTAGTCAAAGGGATAGTCCACAAAATTCTTTGAAATATCGTCTTTTGTGTTTTACAGAAGAATGCAAGCCACCACGTTTACATTGTTACATAAAGCAAGAGTGATATTATCGGGCACGATCACAGTATATTATTATTCAGCACGATTTAAATAATTCCATAACACATATCCTCTGCTGTATTTCCATTTTTATAGAGCAAGCATTCAAGGATTTTCGCTTTAGCCTGCAAGTCCTCCAAAATGATCAGGGCGAGGGATCCTCACATACACACTTACATACTCTCTATACACAAACTGGCTTATCGTGTGTGGTCTCAAACCACATTCACATATTCCTCAACAAGGCTTCTCACCTCTCACACCATCTCATCAGCTCTGGAGCCCTTTGGCAGGTCCTCTGAGCTCCCTGTTTAATAAATAAACATTTGCAGCACACAAAAAAAAAAAAGTTTAAGGAGGACGTGTATGACCTCTCTGTCAGTCTCGCCGTAACTTTTCTGTGTGTTCAGCCGTTGCGGAGCTGGAAAATCCATTAGACACGATTGCTGTGCTGGTAACGCTGCTGAGAGAGCTAAGCAAAATCCGTTTTCTGGGAGACTGAAAAATGCTAAGGTTGTCAAGCTTGAAAAAACGACATAATACCTGACACACTTAATGGCTTACACAAGCACAGTCGACCCCTTCCTATTTCCCGCTAATTCTCTCTCCGACACGGCATTACATTGGAAAGCCAATGATTTAAGTGTATCATTTTGATGTGAACTTTATTAGCCTCAATTTCGCCATGTGAGCTTATTAAAAATAAAGACTTATTTACAATGCCGGTCTGGCGTACAGAAAGGGACGGCTCTTTCGACATTACACCATTTCCACTTAAATATCCAGCTCTTATTGAAATGAATCAATTTTCAGTCATCTTCAAGCTTTCAAATCAGCCCATAAATAGCTTGCTAACATTCAGTTCATTTTATCCGCAGCCTGGAAGCAGCACACATTAATATGTGCAATAAATATATCCCTGGCCAATCCAATGAGCTAGACAGCCTTTAATTTGCCTATTAAATCACTGCAGTTACAGATGAGGCTTATGTATTAAAAGACTGGTTTGAAATGTAGGAATAGGTAAAGTGGTTTACTATAGGGTTGATCATATCATATTTTTACATTAATTTCAGTTAAAAAAATGAATGTTGAAATAGTGCTGTCAAATGATTAATCGTGATTAATCACATCCAAAATAAAAGTTTTTGATCACATAATAGATTTGTGTGCGATGTGCATATTTATTGCGTATATATAAATACAAACACATGTATGTATATATTTACGAGAAATATGTTATGTTTATATATTAAATATATTTATATATAATATATCAAATCTAAGAATATAAATATATAAATGTACATAAATGTAAAGACTTTTAAGGTCTATTCTGTATGTGTGTGACTTTATATATTCATAATAAATATGCACAGAACACACGCATCTATTACGTAAACCAAAACTTTTATTTTGGATGTGATTAATCGCGAATAGTCATTTGACAGCACTAATATAAATTTGTATATAAAACTGTACTTTATTACATTTAAAACTGCTAAAATGACTGTATTTTAAATACTGACATTGCCAGAATTTAGAGGTGTCCTAACTGTGTACAACCAACTAAAAAAAAAAAATACAAATAAAACATAACTAGCTGATTTTTAAATAGTCTATATTGTATAATACATTGTCATTAGACCACACAAAACACCTCATTTTTCTCAAAAACAAAAAAATAAATAAATAAAATAGACGTTTTTAATTTATTTTATTTTATATTTTATTTTATTTTATTGATTTTGTAATATTACTATTAATAATGACAAAAATTATTATTACTGTACTTTATGAGGAACTGGCAAATTCTCTATTGACTCTATTAACTCCTTTTACTTTGTTGACCTCAGCAAATTCTAAATCAACAAAACAAGCTGCATAGCCTGCAACAGCCTTTCTGGTTTGCCACCCAAAGATTTTTACTATCCCCACCTGGCCACTCCATAAAAAATTTCTTGGACGCTCCACTAGAGCTCACCAACTGTATGTGTGTAGTTTAGGGCTCTTGCTAATATTCCCATTATCATAAAATGAACAATAAATCTCTTATTTACTCTGCGTCAGGTTGATTATTGTGGCTCTGTCGCATCGCTGACATCATTGTATATCGGATACAGCATCTACATGTCAAGCGAACGGTGAGATGTCTAGCAAAAAACGAAAAGCATCATAATTTAGAAAGCATTCTTAAATTTTTGCTTTTTCACTCTGATTCGAGCACACAAAAGCAATGTTTGTAATTTGTTACAACAGTCACAGTAAAGAATACAGGAGCTTGAAATTAAATGCTGACATGTTTCACGGTTTGTAAATCATAGTATCGTAATCTCCATTATTTATTCAATGAATTATTCAGAAACAAATTTCACTTTAAACCTTAAAGATGGTTTAATGAAATCCATTAGACTTTACAAAATAAGGAAATAATATTTCTTATCTGCCTCTGACTTAGGTGGGTGGAAAAGAAAAAGAGAATGTGACGCACACACTTGGACGTGATCCTGGCTGACAGCTGCATGTTCCTTTTATCCCTTTTTCATGTCTTGCAGGTGCTGTGCAGAGAGGGGGATAGAGAAGATTGAGCGATCATGGGTCACAGATATTTCAAATGCCTTTTGCGCCGTGGCCTTGGAGATAAGAACAAAACGGAAGATCCTCAGAGCCAAAATGTTAATCAGGAGTTAGCGCAATATTAAGCAGCAGACCTAGCGTACATGATTAATGTTTCTGTCCTCACATAGTGGTCAATGCAAGACACAAGCAAGAAAATATTACAAATCTTTCTGGATACGGCGGTTTGAATTAATATACAGTACACAGTTTTGAAAAATAGCTACTCAGTGTACAATGTAGCATACAGAAGCCTTAGTACAGGGACACTTCCCCAAGTGTAAACTGGGGTTAAGGGATATGCTGGAAAGAGTAATAAGCTCATGGATCACTAGTTGAGGAATTTTAACCTGCGACCTATCGTTTAACCATTACGCCATGCCAATTAACAACTACCAAATTACTGTAAGTTACCGTAATTGAAGAACTGTAAACACTACTTGAATTATCATAGAATGCACAGTGAAAAGATTAAAAAAGACATGAACCTGTGTGATCTTTTATTTTTATTTTTTTTACAATTAATTTTATTTTCTATAACAATTTAATTTATATTAAATATAAATATACGGGCAAAGTTAGTCTAGCCAAGCTGCCGTTTTAGAGCATTTCAGATTCCCAAAAAAGTGGGAACCAATGAGAAATGAGCACGAGGTTAAGCACGCCTCCCAGAAGGCGGGTAGTAAGGTAGCTTGGCCAGACTTAGCTCGTATGAGATTTATAGTTGCGGAAGCCAGGCTAACACTGACTCCATTTTTACTTTACAGGTGTAATCCTTCCAAGGAAAAAGGATGGGGACAGACTGTGGTTTCAAGCGGTGAACAGTGATCCCCAATACGTAGTCCTCTGGTGTAAAGTGAAAAGTTGGTCCTTCATCTCGCCGAATAGCTTGAACCCATTTTCGTCTTCCTTCTTCGTTTGCGGGGAAGGAGTGGAAAGATAAATAAGGCTGCTTTTGTGCATTGCAAGAACAGCCCAGTATGCCACAACAACTCTTGATGCTTGCGCCATCTTTGTTGTTTACCTGGTTACCGGCATACCGGGGCAGAAGTAGGTTTACACAGCAATTGCGTATTTCCTGTGCAAAATCTGGAAGTTGTGAGAAAGGTCTATTGCTTAAAGTAATGTGAACAAAACAACTTGGACTAGTTTGCTGTTCTAAAAAGACAGTGGACATTTCCCTAAATTAATTCACAGGAAAACTTCCTTTGAGTAAACCCATATCCTTCAGGTTATCATGTATATTGTTATTGTGCTTGTACTGTATATCGTCTTGTGTATGGTATACCGTTTTATGCATGTTTTTGATAGATAACTATTCTCCTTATAAGGAGAACTTGTTACCTTATAAGGTCAACACATACCTTGTTTGGTATCTAAGGTCTTGTCTACGATCTAATTGAGGATGTATGTTATATGTTGATACCTTTGCAACATTCAGTGTTTTAAGAATCTCTTCTTATTTGTTTATCAACCTCCGAAGCATCAGCACACTATTGGCCCTTTGACCAACAAGAGGTGTGACTTCAACACGTTTTAAAAGCCCCCACGGCAGGGACCCAAGTAGCTTTTTGGATTTGTCTGGATGCTAGAGCCCATCATCTCATTGGTCTCCTAAGCCCACGACCACATGCAGACACATCGGGGGAGGTCCTAGGTGCAGCACAGTCTGCAGTCTTTTGAGACACTTAGATGAGAATTTAGTTCCATGGCAACCCCTAAGTTCTGAGCCAGACCAGCTAATATGTTACATAACACTACATCACAAATATATGATTACAACTTGCAAATTTGAATTTACAATAATTTTACTGCATCAGTTGAAATGCATTATCATTATTTTCAGTGCAAACTTGCCTCCTTTGTATGTATCATTATCATCATTATAGATTGTCCACAAAACTATCTGGTGCAATTACTGCTGTTTAAGAGATTTTACTGTATGTTTTCTGTTGACTGTGAAAACAATATCTGATCAAATGATGAAGAAGGCCTACAGTATAACTGCTTCTTTTCAGTCTTGCGGTGTAAAAGAAAACCCTTTCTGGTTTATAAAGAGTGATATGGTAGGGCCACAATAAAAAAGTACACCATATTGGAGTAAATGGTGTCTTTTGGCAATACCTGATTTACATAATTCTTTGAGTGAATCTAGCATTAAAGCAATGCATACAGCGAATGATTCCCACCAACAGCGCGTGAAACGAAGTGTATATGATTTCCCGTGAGTTTGTCTACTCACGTATAGAGCTGAGCAGGGAGGTTTACTCACACAGGAGACTGAAACAGTGTCAAAAAATTTCTGAGACAGAGAGAGTGGTCGATATCTTGTCTCCTTAATGTTGCTGGAATGCACCTCATCGCCGACAAGTGAGACCGCTGGCAAAGGGGCTGTCAAAACCTCCGCAAAACCCATCGTCAAAACAGACCCCAAACAGCTCAGAACGCATAGAAACCAATCCCACTGAATGTCAGAGCTTGACTACCATTTGTCAAGGCTCCCAACCTCTTCCTATACCCATCCCGAACTTCACTTTATTCCTATGGAGAAAAAAAAAGGGCTTGGAACTTTTATCACTGTCAACAAGCAAATGCCTAGTAAGTTGTATATGCACCACATGTCTCTCTGGTGCTGTGAGAGGTATCCAGCCGAGCTTTAGCTATAACAGTCTGTCTGCCTCACCTCCTCTGGGCTGTTTTTCTCCTCGTGAGGAAACAGCTCAGAGATAACGCAGAGATGGTTGACTATCTGTTGCTTTAGATTAAGGAGGAGGAAGGCAAAAAAAAAGCGAAGTCGGAATGTCTTTCTCAAATCTGACAGAAGGATAGTTTACACAAACATGAAAGAAGGAGAGAGCACATACACTTCGTACAAACACCTGTCACATGGTTGAAGATATGGTCGGACAGCAGGGGAGGGAGGCTACCTGAGACACCCCGCATGGGATTGTACGTCATAAGCGGGTTTACTTCTGTCGCTAGCCATAAACCTCCTCCTGTGAGACTTCATAAGCACGGCCAGCTTGTAAGCTAAGAACGGTGTTCCCTTTAGCAAGATGTCAGCAGGCTAGAGAGACTCCAGACACAGTCGGAGTGACACGCTCATATGAGCTTGGTGATGTTACCAAAACGCAAATAGTTAAAAAGGCGCTAAAAGCCGAGACTGTGCTTATCTGTGGCAGACAGCAGTTAGTCGTCTCTTTTGTTGCGAGGGCCCCTCGGCAGAGCTCCATCACAGGGCCAAAGCCCCTTCGATAGCACCATGTGGTGGTCTTCTGAAATAAAGCAAAGCCTCCTTTTTGGATTTGGGTTTTTTAGTGTAACACATTTAGTTTCATTTCATTTCAACACAAGTGTCTAGGTTAAAGACATACAGAATACAGTATGCATTCAAAACTTGATGCTTTGGCTTCTCTGGAATACTGGCAGAGAAAAAAAGTCACAAATTGTTGTTCTGAATATCTGTATGAATGTATTATGATTTTCAGATTTGTATGAGCAGTATTGGTTTTATATAAATGCTTAATAAAAAAAAGAATAGACACAATCCATTTGTGTATTCTTGCTATTCCAACAAAGCCAGTTCAAAAACAGTCAAAAGTGAATTAACCAAGTGACACGGTGTGGTCACTTTTTTTTCTAAATGAGTAAGTGTCTTCAATGAATTGTTTGAGTAAATGACTCAAGGACTCACTCTGTTTTGAGCAAATTATTGGAGCAAATGATTCAATGTCTCACAGTCATTTGGCACCAAGTAGTACTGATGTAATGATGTAACCTGCAGAAAGACTTAATGGACAATTACAAATACTAATTCCACTTGGCCAATCAAATTTGAGGACAGGGACTAGCTGTTAATATGTGTGATTTTGTTTTATTAACAATATATTGCATGGAATACAAATGTAAATGTATTTAAATGTATGAACAAATGTCCTGTTTTTACCCACATCTACAACATTGTTTGAAAAACAAAAACTTAAAAAAATTGACAGGCACAATTGCATAGTTTCTGTTTGTTGTTTGTTACTGATGGATGTTGTTTGATTATGTTTAGTCACCTTCTTTTTAGACCATTAATCAAAAAACACTCTGTAAACACTGCAGGTGTCATGAAGGTTGGAGACATGCAGTGCCAGGTTTAATTGAACTGAGCTTAGTGCTCGCCAAAAAAACAAAACAAAAAAGGCTCACTCAAAAACCATCATTCCAAGTAATTTCAAGATAATTTCTATTTAGAGATGTTTACTTTGCAATTAGTCTGTCCATTTGGAGCAGTCGCACACATTAAAGCCCTTTTAGGGACCATGTGCATGCATGATAGACAGGCATTATCGTGTCGACAGGGTAATCAGCCAATAGCAGCAACGCAGAAGCACTGCCTCCTCTCAAATGCCTTTTCACCTACATTTCACACCATATTTAAGGTTTTCAGTGAGAACTCCCTGATCCCAAAGAGAGGTTAAAAGATGCAACCCTTCTCTGAACCATTATCTTCTGGTATAGCTGTTGCTAAATTAGAAAAATAAGTGTCAAACTATATATTTTTTTATTTGTTAAATTTTTTAGAAGAGGCACTGTCAGACAGCATTTGGACAAAACACCCTTGCCCTTAAACGAGGTCGTCATTGGCGCCCAACAGTGTTTATGCAAAGATGCGCCAAATCAGAGTAATGAGCTGCAGCGTGTGTGGGACTGAAGATCAGACGTTCAAAAAAATTATGGGTAGAGAAAAAGCAAGTGAGAGAGAGATAAGTTGAAAAAAACTGTTGCTTTGATAATGGCTGAAGCTAAGGGAACTCAAATTTTATCACCAGAAAGGCTTGGAGGCTAAAATAAGAAGGAGGAAAAAATGCAACCGTGTGTGTGAGAGAGAGAGGTTTGATAAATGAAATTGGAAGAAATAGTACACAGATAAGAAGTACAGCAGGGGGAAAGTAAAATGCGTGAAGTGACTTAAGCAACCACAACATTCCCCACCTCTCTATTCAGCAGAGTTCCTGTCTCATTAAAAATGAATAGTTCCATGATCAGAACTCACAGCATTGGAGTATAGAGGTGAAAAACACACTAGTGCGGGCAACCTCACCGTCTGCACTGCGAATCCTTCACATTGTGTCCTTCATTAATTCAAGACGGATGTTGGTACAGTCGGCCCACATGGAATGCATTATAGATTAATGGATATAAACTATAGCGTCCACCAACTAAACAAATTTGATATTAATCCCAAAAGAAGAACTACATGAGCCTGACAAACACAAACTCTGATCCAGCAGAGTTCATTCAATAAGTGAGATTACCAACCACATAAACATCATCTCCTGGAGGTGCAGAAGATGCACGTCAAGTGTTATTGACTTCCTTGTTGCAACTGAAAGACGGTCCAAACTATATAATCCCCATATGAACGGGATTTCATTCTGTAGTACAACATGCAGCTGTGGATTTGTGAAAATAATCGAGTGTATTATGGTCATTGTTGTCACAGCTAACTCCGGCGTTATGCGAGGGCTCGCTGTGCCACTTATGCAGAGGACGAGCATGGCCATGGATGTAAACAGTGCAATCAAACAGATCTGCAAGTATTTATTCAAGAGCTTTGAGTGAATGTGTGTGGGATCGCGCTGAGCTTTCACAGAGTACAAAGCAAATCTTTCACCTCATGGTAGAAAATCACTTTCCTGAACATTCACTTTCAATGTATTCCAACAGTCGAGTGCATAGCTACCAGTAAAAAAAAAAAGAGATTTTCAATATAAGCAGCATACCTCATCATGCCATACCATTGTTCATTATAGTTATTTTGCATCTCAGTTTTGACCTTTTGTACTGTACATTTTTCCTACAAGTAACAGGAAATGTATGTAGAGTCAGAACGAAGGAACAATAATTATGTATAACAGGATACATTTAAGCAAGATGTAGATGTAGATGTCTGGATGTATTATATAATCAGTGAGTGGGTATAGCAATATGCATGACCATATTTTCCCATTAGATTTAAATGGCGGCCCCCAAAGCGCTTTGAATGACAGCTTCCATATGGGAGATGCCATTATGAATTACAGTGATTATCTGCAGCCTGTAAAAGCAGTATGAGGAAAAAAAATAATAATAACAGTAATAAAAAAGGCTCCAAAACTGAAGACAGATCTCACATTGATGAAAAGGAACAGGCGCACAGCACGCTCACAACTCTTTCCGGCCATCGAGAATGTTCCACTAATGCGTACAAATGTCAACGTTCTTTTTGTCTCACACTCGCTCTATCTTCAGCATAACCTTTTAAAAAATGTAACAATATGACCTTAAGAAAGAAAGAATGGAAGTCAATGGCTACACTAGGGGCTATGATGATGCCATTTCTGTTTGCTTTGGGGTCATCAAGGAAGGAATGAGATACAACCTATGTAATCTACTGACAAATACTATTTCTCTGCAACATCTCAGTCAACTCAGAGGTCAAAGTTATTAATGTGAGTACCATGGCAGCTCACACGCGCATCAGCCGTTTCTCGTTCGGTGACAGGCAAGGGAAACAGAGAGGATTAGGGTGACATGAAAGAACGAGATAAAAAAGAGTGAAAAGACAGAAATAGCTGCAAAATTAACATTGAGTGAAACGGAATGAGAAATGGACCAGAGATGTAAAGAAAGCAGTGACATGAAGGTTGACTACTGAAAAGTGAAGAGAAAAAAGAACGGGGAGAGGGGGAGAAAGCCAGGTAGACAAAAAGAACCCACACTTTGTGAGTCAAGGGAACAGGCTGACCTTAAAACTCTCTCAACTCCAACATCGAACTAACGCAGTGTTACATCAGCCCTAAAGGTCACCACAATGCAATATTTTAATAAAAAAACAACATATGGTCAGACTCTGAGAAGCATTCAAACGAGTATTACTAGAAAATGCTTTCCTCAAAGTCAGACAACAGCTACAGGACTAATTTATTATAATGAACAATTAATGAATTCTGTCAGGAACTCATTAGCTAAGAACTTGCAGGGAGTTGCGTGAACCGAAAAGTGCAGAATAATTTATTTTTCATCTGTGGAACATAAGGACGCAACCAAATGTTGAAGAATCTGCAAAAAAAAAAAAAAAAAAAAAAACAATGTTGACTGAACAATGCTGAATATTCGAGGATGTTACGGCCCTGTGGTATCCTCTGAGATGTAAAAAACCTACAAGTATAGGAAAACACAGTTACAGAAGCCTTCCCATCACTGTTCTTATTCACCATCAATGGTAGTTGCTCAGCTGGCACATGCCTCCATGGAAGGACTTATTTTGCCAGCTGGCATCTTTGCACATGGGAACACACTTTGTGAGCCAGTCATCTGAGGTGTAAATACTTAGTTTTTGAATGCATAGTAAAATGGTATCCAGACAATCTGATTGGCTCATTTGGCTGATGGCACCACAAGAACTTGCACAGTTCCAATTAAGTCCCCAACAATAAGCTGAAACTGATGTTTCTTAGAATAGGACAATATTTGATTGAGATACAACTATTTGAAAAATCATGAATCTAGAACATATATTATATATCTGAAAATATTGAAATAAAATCACCTTCAAAGCTGCCTAAATCAAGTCCTTAGCAATGCATACTAACAACAAAAATTAGGTTTTGATATATTTATGGTAGGACTTTTAAAAAACACCTTCACGGAACATTATTTTTACATGATATCTAATACCTAATGATTTTTGGGGTCCAAAAATCAATAAAGTATCTGAAAAAGATCTACTCTGAACAATACATTGAATTACATTTATAAAAGACCAAATAAACCAATAAAACAAGCTAATGAAACAATAACTAACTATCCCTTTAAGACTGGTTTTGTAGTCCAGGGTCACATGATAGAATTAATTTTGAAGGATCATGTGCCACTAAAGACTGCAGTAATTGCTGTTGAAAATTTGGCTTTACCATTACAGAAATAAATGCAATTTTTAAAATATATTAAATTACAAAAAGGTTATTTTTGTTTATAATAATATTTTACAATATTACAGGCTTGCTGTTGGACTTTTTTCAGAAAGAAAAAAAACCTTTCTGACCCCAAACTGCCATCTACTGGTAGGCATCTGTCCATGTTAACCAATCAAAGCGTAACCCCTTGGGTGCTACACCCTTTTAGGACAAAATCTAGAGTGGGAGGGAAATTTGTCAAGAAAATTGTTCTCACACAGTGAACTTCTCCAAGCCTCGACCCATTTGTTTACACATCTGGAACACCTAAACATGCACAGAATGTGACCTCAATATGCTCCACAGCCTTAGTCAGTACAGTGAACGCAGTCTGGAGCACACATACACACAGAGAGACATACACAGACGTCCCTGTGAGTGTGGTGTCTCTACGGAGCAGTTAAGTCATTAGCGCACTGCTGCACACCACTAAGCACATAAGCATATGTTCTCTTACATCCTGCACTCTCTCTCTTTTTCTCCATCCCTCACACCTACAGACACTCTCTCTTTCAGGTTCTCCTCCTGCTCCGCAGTGCTGGAGACCATCCAAATGCTAAAGCTGTTAATTAGCACACGATGCAAATCATCTCATTCACATCTTAAGGCAGCCTGGTGAGAGTGATGAATAAAAATATCTGTCTCTTTTGGACCTTTCACATGACCGAAAAGTTAACTATACAGTCCCTCTGTAGGGTACTGGGCTTAAAAGAGTCCGCAAACAACAGCACAGTGTGTGTAACAGGCCGTACGGTTGATGAGTGGGAGTCACGCATCTTTGTGCTGTGCTTGCATGGTGCCACCCATATATGTCATGGCCCGGAGTGCTCTAGCATTTCTGATTAATTGTATCTTGTTTCCATAAGTGTTTCTCAAGAAACCAAGCTAATTTTGGGATCTCTTTACACAACCCCACCCTTCAGTCAGACTCTTAGCACCATTAATTTAGCCATTAGTAACATTAATCCTATCTACCTCCATGCCAAATGTCAGCTCATTATGCGCTGTCTAAGAAAATGATTAGAGTTGACATTTTAGAGGTGCTTGTTGTGCGTAATGATAACTGTGTTTCCCGTGGTCCTTCATGTAAAGTTTTTAATTGACCTCAGCAGCTCTCCTGTATAATCAAAGAATATTTTTGCTTGTATTTTTATTATGTCATTAGGTTTCATAAAGCTTTCATGAATCCAAAGGGCACAGAAGACCTGTTGTTTATTTTCTGCGCAGAAAAAAAGTTTTACTCAGAAACTTTAATAGTATTTTACTGTAAAACATATTCCAGTAACCTCTGTTTAATTTGGAAGATATAAATAACATTTCTCAAAAAACAAATGCAAGTATTAAATATTAGGGATGTAAAGGTATCAAAGCGTACGGTACGGTACGGTAATACCTCAGTATGAATGGCACGGTATGGTATTTATTTACAGGAAAAACAAAACTAATGAAGAGACTCGAAAAAAGTGCCAGAAGTGTTTATTAAAAAATTTACATGACACTGAACATATCAATTCATATATGTATACAAATTAGCCATTATTCTTGTTGAAGAAATGAAATAGGCTGTAGCATTTCTATTACAAAAAGGTGGCCAAATTAAAAAATAAATTATAATAAATTAAGTGGATATTTGATTTAAATCTTTGGTGAATATTAAACAAAGACTGGATCGTCCTGTAAATGAAGAAACAGCAATTATTAGGCCTTTGGTGCCCTTTGCAGGCATTGTATTGTATGTACAGTACAGTGCTATTCAGTGAAACAAAAATGAAACCATATACCATAAATTGCCTCGTTGTTTTTATATAATACATTTTACGCTATGGAAACTGCAATGTTAAGTCAAATGCATTGTTGTTGGTGGTGAAATCACCGGCAATAAACACTATTCTACACATTAGTCTACTAACATCAGTCAAAAATTACGTATTACCTGAAATTGAAGCACCGGATTCATCTAGTTTTTTCCTTTCTCTATGCCAGGTTGTGCTGATGTCTTTTCCCTGATATAGTCTAGTTGTCCTTCAGTTATGATTATTTGTATTTAGCCGCAACATAGGTGAGAGTGAGCATGTGCGCAGGCACAGATGCGGGAACGCGTGTCATGTGTGCTTATACTGCACTGCGTTCATCATTAGCCTATATATAATATGTATGTTCATGTTTAGATTTTTCTGTTTATGTATACATTTTAATAATATAGAACAAAATGTAAAACCATTTCCAATCTCTTTTCCTTCGCTGCTACTAGCAGCACCTGCCATTTATATACAAAGCTTTATTTTGTGCTCAGTGACTAATTCTTGTGTTTATTTAAATGTTTGTTTTGGATTATTGTCCCAGTGGAAGACCCAACCATGGCCCATTATAAGATTTCAAACAGAGTCAGTGATTTATTGATTTTGATCTGCTGTTATTTGATAGAATCCATGATGTCATGTGTCTAAACAAGATCTCCAGGACCTCCAGCTGAAATATAGACCTACAACATCAAAAATACAGCAGTATATTTCATTGTACACATCACTATCTTGAGTGATTCCTGCTAAAAAGCTAATTTTTTAGTTTCATCTGATCATAGAAGCCAGTCCTATTTGTAGTTCTAGTCCTGTCTGACAACTAAACATGCTGAACATGTGCTATTTTTTAAAGGTTTTCTGACCCTGAGACTCAACCCTTTTCTGCAATTCTCCAGCTATGATCCTTGAAGAATCTTTAGCCATTTAAACTCTCCTCCTCTCCATGTATTGGGATGATAGAGACACACGTCCTCTTCCAGGAAGTTTTCTAACATCGTATGTTGATTGGAAATTCTTAATTATTTCCCTGATGGTGGAAATGGTCATTTTCACTGCTCTAGCTTTTTTCTTAAAGCCACTTCCTTCACCAATTTGTGAAGGTCAATTATCTTTTGCTGCACATCATAAATATATTATTTGTTTTTCCTCATTGTGTTGATGATTAAAGGATTTTGAGCTTTGTTTTTTGTCCTATATATATATATATATATATGATGATTAAGCAATTAATCGTATTTCAGGAGGATAGCGCACGAACAATCGCAGCTGCCACCAATCTCCTTATTACTGACAACCCCGCAAAGCTCTCCTCCACCTTAAATACCGCTCACTCCCTATCCTTGGCTTCTGCGTTTTTTGTCTTCCTCCACCTCCCCTTCTGCCAACCGAGCCGACCCTCACGAAGGGTCCTTCGATTTTGCCAAGTTCTCCACTTCCTCCGTGGGGCACACGGGGACCAGGCTGGGCTCCGAGCATCTGTTAACCCTAGCCTCCTAGAGGGTTAAACCTCCTAGGGCTCGGAGGCTGCCGGGCTCCTTGCCTGTCCCCCGGACAGTTCACCAAACAAGCTATTTTATCGCCGAGGTAGTGGGAACTAGTGAAATATATATTTCTGTGAAACATGAAGCCAGGGCTGGATATTTTCATGTCCATAATCACCCTGGAGTGCTCAACATTATCAACATATGAATGGGAATATACTTCAAAGATATTTTACTCATAAAAGAAAATTCTAAGGGTGCCAAAAATTGTTGCCAACAAGTATTGGAGAAACAATTTAATTTACAATGAGATTTTCTCCCCATTTCAATTGTTTTACTTCAATTATACTGTAGGTTAGAATTTTTTTTGAATGAAAGGTTAGTCATTTTAAAGACAAACATTAATGCTATAAATAAACAAAATTAAGCTAGTAATTAATAATTAAATGAATCTATAGTAATCACATTTTTAAGACACAGACACACACACACACACACATATATGCACACACAATCTTTCTGCATGTATGTCCTTATTTTGTGAAAAACACATGGGTCAATTTAACTATTAACTATTTCTATTTGTTATATGTTATTTGTTATATGTTATTTTTAAAATTCTACATAAGCAGTATAAAACAGTGTTATTCTTTACTGTTTACTGGAAATTAATTTAGAATAGGGAATCAAATTTCCTTTATTAGCACTAAATTAGTGGCAGTCTATAAACTTCAATATTACTTAAAAGGTGCCATAATTAATATGAATTTAAGTTTCACTTTAGAATAGGGGATCAAATTCCATTTATTAGCACTACATTAATGGTAGTTTAGCCTTAAATTATTAGCTTATCCTAATCAATAAACTTAAATATCACTCAATAAGTGTCATAACGTAGATTTAGAACAGGGGGTCAAATAGTCTTTATTACAATATTTTAGCCATTACAAACAACAACAACAACAAAAAAACACACAAAAACGTTATACTATGTATATATATATGTGTGTGTGTTTGTGTGTGTGTGTATGTGTTTCTTAACTTATTAATAATGGATAAAATGTAGTTACTGTACGTTCAGTTAATTATTAATTACTAGCTTTTTTTTTATAGTCTTTAAAATGACTGTAAATAATGGCTAATATGCCCTTACTATATGTACAGATAATCATTAGTTATATACATGTTCATGCTTAACTGATGCATAATTGTTAATCTTAAATCACTAGTTTATTTGTATTATTTGCATAATTCGGGCCCTTAAAATGTTAGGTTAATCATTAATTACTAGTGTGTTTTTGATCAACTAATGCTTAATTGTGAACAAATGACCATTAATTAATGCTTAACTAACACATTATTCTGTATATATATATATATATATATTCTGTTAATAATGATGGTGATGATGATGATAATAATAATGTTAAATATAATAATTGTAATAACTAATTATTAAAACTATGAACTTTGTATAGTATATATGATTTTAAATTAAATTCAAATATTTTAATATTATTTTGTATACTTTATGTAAATATTTATAATACATTAATAATAAAAAAGAAATATAAGCAAATATTTAAGATAATAATATAATATTCCACATTCATTATTTTAGCACAAATGTGGCTATCTAAGAATTGTGTACCATAGAAACAAACGATTGACAGCATCTGTGACAGAGATTATGGAATGACTCTTCTGCTCTTCTGGATTTGCTTAGGCTTGAAAGAATGAAACAGAGCCATTTATCATTCCTTCCTGATGTAAAGACACCTGTCGCACAGTTATCTTAAGAGAGAGCAGAGAGCTGGAGGGAAAGAAACAGCTCTCCGTCCTCTGTATCATCTATCTACTGACTTGCTGATGCGAGGCAATTTTTGGTCCACGTTTGCGCTTGTGCTTATGTACATAACCTACGGGTAGATGTCTCTTGCACAGAGCTGATCTCTTTGTCTCGGTCTCCCACTCAGACGCAATACTATTATTTAGACGTTTGGCAAGAATGTCCTTATCATCAGTGCAGGAAACATCCTGCACGAGAGACGAACCACTTCAATTGACGATTACGGTATAAAAGGTGCAATGTAGCAATCTCACGGTATGAATGAAGCCTCTTTGATCTCCGTCAGACAACCTACAAAGGACAGAACAACATCAAGATCACAACCTCTAAGCAAGGACATAATCTCATCTATGACTAAAGACCCATTAACGACATATAACTATGAAGACCAGTGTCTGTTTGCACAAATTATTTGTGATCCAGAATAGAAGAATCAAGTATATGGTTTTTTGAATCTTTCCAAATCTGCTCAACACTCCATGGAATATTGGGGCAGGGTCAGCATAGCTCATTAGCATTTAAAGCAACATGCACTAGAACAACTTGCTGAAAACAGAGCTGATTCTGACGTGGTAAAATGGGTGTGTTATACCAAAGTATATTATAGCCTTTTCGGTATCACTTTATAATAACTACATGCTATGAATAATTAGTTAAGCATTAGTAGATTAGTCAGTTCATTCGTTATAATGCATTGTTTCAAATCATTAGTCATTAGTAAGCAGTTTATAAATACAGCTGTAAATGCCTAAATGTACAAAGGAGATTTAAAGGTCCAGTTATCTTCCTAACAGACAAAATAAAGAAACAACACAGAGGGATACAATACTATTCATTTCAATATGCAAAAATACATATAAAACTGAACACTGTACATTTGTTTTCTATGAAACTGAAGGTTTGTTTTTCATTTATCACGTGTACAGTTGTACGGTTACATTTTTTACATCTTGAAAAATCTGTATCCCTCTGTGTTGTGTTTGTTTAACTTTTCTGTTTAGAATATAAATGAGCCTTTACATCTGCTTTATAAATGCTTTACAAGGTAGAAATAGTCCTCACTTTAGAAAACAGATGTCTGGCAACTACTAAATGCTTTATAACTACCTGACTTAATCATAAATCACAGCAGGAACACGTGTTAATAAAGCATTTATTAACACACTGAACAACTATTATCATGTGTCTAAATAATACGATTTATTCATGCAAATTAAAATAATTTGTTAATCATTTACTTATGACAAACGGTCTTATTAAACACAGACAACTCCTAAATAACTGGCTTGTAAATAATGCCAGAAAAAATGATAAACTGATCATTAATAAAGTATGAAAATATGATTATTAATTATTATATGTATGCTGAAGGCATTTATAGATGCACTTGTAAACTGTTTACTAATGCATAACAATGTTGAAACAATGCTTTATAAAGGATTAAATAAATGCTTACTAATTCTTATCTAATCATTCATAGTGTGTAGCTATTATAGAGTGTTACCGACTTGGAATTAAAACCCTAAAGAATCATATCAACTTGTGTGCATCTGATGACCCCTTTAATGCAGGATGGATTCTGACTGGTTGATTAACATCTGATATAGTTGTGGTGTGGGCTATCCCATGAGGATTGTTAAATGGCAGTGAAGCCACATACTGACACTGTATGACAGACTACCCCTGAACTGCATTCATACTATAAACAACAACCATTTTTTAACGTTTGCAACGTAAGTTTCAAACCAAATGTAGCACCTACTGGACATTATGTGATTTTGGATGCAGCTAAAGTTTGAACCTGGAATCTGCGTTCATCAAACACTATGGGATATTCTTAAGTTGAGTGTGTCAACTTAAATCTGCAGACTGGCTCAGACTTTTGGCAACTAGCATCAACTTGTCCGGACTTTAAATCAGGGCAGAAAGTTTGGTAGAAGTAATGTAATGTATTTCTGCCTTAACACGGTAAACAACAAAAGTATCAGAAACATGCAGATGGAGAGACAATGGATCCCCCCGCAGGCCTGTGATCAGAAGGTCAACAGACACTTTATTAATGACATGTCCACCCTCTTATTATTCCGAATGAATTAATCCATGGAAAAAATGTGCAGATTTACACGCTCATTAGGCTGATCTTTTGGGTCTTTTTGAAGTACATTCATATGCCCACACACTGTGGTCAATTATACACTCAGGGCTGGACGTCTTGTTCTATTTGTGTTCATTTAACACACACGGCAGCCATATTGTCAAGCTCATTTCCACTGAATCAGCACCCTGAGGATTCATTATCTATTCTTTAACATCCTCGACATTAGAAAGATTAAGTTGCGCCCACCGCAGCCAGCAAAGGCCATCAGTGCAGCACGGCCTTCATTTAGGTGAATGGCGATTACGGTGTTTACTCTGTTCAAAGTTGGAGTAATATTCTAAGGGGAAAACCACTGAAATCCAGCCTGTTATCTGAAAATGAAGCATATTAAGTGTAAATTCGAACCATGCGTGCACACACAAACACCCACATGCTTAAGCAGCCAGAACAAAACAGGCACGGTCGGTGCGCTCTTCTGAACTTTTGCCCCTCTTTAAAGCATTAGCCTTGAGTAAAGAGTTGTGTTCTCCATAATGAGACTTAATAAAGGCGAGACTTAATTTCAGACTAACCGGCCTTTCAGAAGGATGTATATGTGAAACGCTAGCATCTGCCCACATATACTCCACCGACGCAAAGTCATCAACAAAGCCCTTGGTCTAGAAAAGGCCAGAAAATGGCTATTGATTTCTGATAAACAAGTTTCCACGTTGGGAGATCAGGACCTCTCGATTTCTTCAAGGTCGAGGAAAACTGACAATAACGTGCGGCCAGATCTTCTGTTCTTCGCCTCTGCCCCTGAAGGCCAGTGTGGTCAAAAGCAACAGGGCTGGATAATAGAAGAGGGAGGGCTTTTTGTATCTCAAATGAGAATCTTTGATGAGCTTGAAGAGGAACTTCAAATGGGCTGAAGGAGAAGAGAGGAGAGTCGAGGAGTACCGACCACATGTTTATCAGGTTGTAGATACACAGGGGAGGAGGGAAAGGCTTCTAAAGTAAATGAAACCAGATGGTGAAACCTGCACGTGTGTGGATGCTTGCTCTTTGAAATGAGATACAGTGGTCAAATATCATTTTAGCCTATCACTTTGATGTTTGTTAATTGAGAGAGGGAAATTTCGTGTTACCTTAAAAAGCATGAGCCGGGAAATGAGCTGGCAAATGAGGATCTCACAGGAGACTATAAACAGTTGCGCTGTAATCGTACGCCTCATCTATCAAGGTTTTCAGAGAAACGGCCAATACACTGATAAAATAGAGCATGGCCGGTCTGTCTGCTAGGAATGTGCAAAACTGGGTATTTTCAAAATCAGACACTGGATTTGTTCCAAAAAATAAAGCATATAATTAGACTAGTTTTACCTGCTTTACTTATGTTCTCGTGGTCAAAACTTCTAGACAAAAATCTATAAAGAACAGAGGACTTGAAATAACATTTCTAAAAGTGGAGCAATGACAATAAAATTAAATAAATGTTCAAGGTGATGTTGACATTTAATTTTCACCAGTAATTCATACTGTACAAAGCAAACAAAACATATGTTCAGAAATTAAGTATAATAAATGAAAATTCATCTCCTTGATGAAAACCTGAGGATGAGCCCAAAACCAATAATATTTTTAATCATTATTATTATTTTCATGTGGCATACATAAGTTATATTAGATGTAAAGTAAATAAATCATTTAAAAAGTGAATCCTTAAAAGTAAACATCAAAAAAGGTAAATAATGATGTTTAATAAATGATGTTTTAGAATTATTATTATTATTATTATTTGTAACCTTGAGAAAAATAAAAAAAAATCTATAAAAATAAGAAAAAAGGTGGATAAAATATAACAAGTATAAAATGAATATAATATGTATCACTACAAAAAAAAACAAAGCCCAAAAAAAAAAAAAATGCACTTTAGCACTTTTTATAGCACTTTCTTAATATTTCATGTACAGTATGTTGATTATTTTAAATTAATGATGATTGCTGGTAGCAATTCTTCCATGCCTTGCAACACAAATCGTTTCAATAAAATAATCATTACCATATGGACAGTCAAATAAAATTATAACAGTAACAGATTACATGTTACATAAATGATGTTGAACAGCCATAACATGATTCATTTATGGAGAGATCAACCGCCCGGAAAAGAGGACAGGTTGATGGAGTGTCCAAGCTGACCGGCAGAACAACTTGGCTTCAGTGGGCCCCCTTTCCTCGTGCCCGCTCTTTGGCGGGTCATGCTTTCCTGTAGCGCCTTACCCTGGCACAACGTGACCCCTGTGTGCCCACCGCACCAATGCCAAGAGCCAGAGAGAGCATTCAGACATGAGTAATGATGCCATCGTAACCAAAGGAACAGCCGGAGAGGAGAGCACACGCACGCCTGCATAACAGAAACTGGAATGCGGGCAATTGGGCTCCCTTCCGAACGGAATCTGCCAAATCAGGTTGGACTGCAGAATATTCCCATTCAACATCAATGTTCTAAGCTAAATCTGAAGAGGAGAGTCACTGGAATAAAAGAAACACGAGAGGTTAAGCCATAGGTCATAAGAGCGATGGAAAACGTGCCAGACGCAGTGTCTGGCGAGCCAGGAAAGTAGGCTGCGTGATCTTCTAGCTGAATGAAGAAGAGATGTTGTCTGTTAAAATCAATTACATCAACATATTGTGGCCAATACCAGTGCATCTGTCAGCCAACATATTAAATACCCACTCATGCACTGTATTCCGTGTATGCAGTCTATGAACGTATGAGCGCGCTTGCCAACTGAAATGATGAAGGGAGAAAGCGGTGACAGTGATGCAGATGGAACAGTGCGATGGGAGCGTTTGCGTGACTGAGGAGGAGAGCGACTGAACGCGGGGAGGGGTAGATGTGAGATTTCAATCTGCATGCATGCAAAATCAGCATCTGTGAGACAGCCGCTGACGACTACTGAGCCAAAAGAACCAGAAGAAGAGGGCAGTATCCAGTGGACCAAATTCTTGGGCTTTGTTTAGACACATATCCAACTCAAATCCATTTCTGTAGTCTGCACAGCAAAAAACCCACAATGTTTACAGCCAAAATCTGTGTATACTAACCCGATTTATCTTATGATATCATGATGGACACAAGGAAAGGCAATATTTTCTATTTTCCATCATCCCTTTCCACGCCGACAGCTTCTTTCAGTAGTCATATGCAAAAGCCTCTTGGAATAGTGCTGATGCTTATGCTGTTACTATAGCAACCAATGTAGATACACTGGATATTGACTACGCTGTCTGAGCAAACTTACAAAATGACAGTGAAAAAAGTCAATTATAAGAATTGGATTTGAAAACCGAAGTGAACACGTGTCCAGAGTGAACGAAGCTGTGGGATTCTTAAAGGGTCGTTCCATCATCTATGACTCACCTTCATGTCATTTCATAACCGCATATTTTGTCACATACTGCATTCTAATTCTAAGCACTATTTATCTTCCATACAAAATGACTATGAAAAATATATTATAAAGACAATTGTCTTTTATGAACCTGAATGAGTGAATGAATAAGACTTGCAAAAAAAAGCTACACAACGGCAAAGCTTGAAAACAGCAGAGCAGTAGTCTTGCTCAAAATGCTAGAAGTAGTAGCTTTTTTTCTACGATAACAGCAAAACTGCTTATGACAAGCTTGATGTTAAATGTCGCTGTAGTCTATATTGTATGTTTATACAATGAAAAAAAGGTCCGCACCGGAGCACAGAACAGAATTCAATACATTAATCCACAATACAAAGCTTTAGCTCTCTTTTGACTGACAGACAATTTGTTTAGGAGGGGAGCTTCTCTTGTTAAACAAAAGCACCAAAGCAGAAGTTTGAACCTGAAGTATGACTTGCTTCAAAAAAGCTGACAGGAAAGCAAAGTGAAGAGTTTCGAGTGTGTGTGTGTGTGACGTGCATGCCGTCTGAGGCGTGAGAACGACACTAGCATTCCCAATGCTTTGAGTCAGTGAAATATAATTCAGTTTATGAAAAGCACTCTCTTTCACACCCCCTTCCTCTTTATTTTAAGTCTAACCGGCATGTGTGATACCACCTAAGCATCTAATAAACGGAGCTTTTTCCTATTCCTCCTATCTAGAGAGAAGGGATAAAAAGGGACAGACTGGCGGTAATGAAAATGGTTTCTCTTTTGTTCTTTGAATGTGAACAGGAGCAGAAAGGTTGTAATTTAACTGCTGGGAGTGCCATGAAGACATTGGATGTAATAATGGCTTTTGCTATCTAATTTGTGTAGGGATTTGCCTGGACACAGTTGATCTCCATAGGCCTAAATGCTACGCTGCCTTTGAACGCAAGGGAGGGAGAGCGAGTGAATGAGAGGTGCGAGTCTGCGTTAAAACAGCAGATGGAGTGAAAGCATTCGCCCTAGAGCCTAAGGGGTCTCTTTAACCTATCTATTTCAGGATCAGACACACACACAAGGCTAACGGTTACAACACATGGACAAGCTTTCAGCAAAATTTTGTGTAAAGGTCAACAGAAGTTCACTATTTAAACTCACAAAAATCACAGCCTTAGCAAAAAAGTATTTCAGGCTTAAGATGATACATGCGTTGTCAGTGGAGTTCTATATTAATGCACCTAGTTCCAATGTTGCTTGGCAACCGCAAACAGCTGGTAGTCAGGCTAATGAACTATATCACTTGCCAGAAGAATGTTTATAGTAATTATTATTCATAAGAAACAATTATTGGTGTTTATTTCTTGATCACTGCAATTATTCTAGTGATTTGAAGTAATAAATTGAATTATTATTAAATGGATCATTTTATAATATAGCTATTGCCATAGCTTTATGCTGCCAAAGTGCCCATATAACTGGCCTATTAACTCACCGTCATAAAAACACTTAGAAGGATCCATGAATTGAGAAATAACATTTTCCTTGATCTTGTGACATACAAAACATCAGTGGGGTATAAAAACATGCTTTACAAACACACCTGTCTACAGCGCACAATGAATCACTTCTGAAAGCAAAAAAAATGCTGTTCACGACCCCTTTAACAGGCACATCTTGTGGGTATTGGGTTATTTAACAAAGAAAAGCATAAATAAGTCTAGCGACAGACGTGAGACTTTAAGTGTAACGACAGGAAAATGTGCTTCACGTTCTTAAGAGGAAGAATTCCCATATATAACACCGGATGTTTGACCAAATTCAAAATTAGCAAAGAAAATAGGGCAGCTTTCAACCCCTGGGAAGCTGAAATAATTCTGGAGTGTGTGTGGGTCAGGTTTTGCCAACATTGTGAGGACTAAATGTGCCCAGAAGGAAAACCTGAAATCACCTGCACGGAGGGAGAGCTAACAGTCCCAACGAGGAAAATGGCTTATAATCATACCTTCTGTGAAAGTTAGGGGTAAAGTTACAAGATAGGAAATATCATAGTTAAAGGTAAGTCACCACCGTGATGGAAAAAAACGTACTTGCATGTGATCAAATTTGGCCTATTAATTGTTTTGAATAACAGTCCACATGGCAAAGCGCCGTTGAGCCCAAAGCTGTCAGCCTGGACCACCGCAAGAACAGGTGTTAGCTCTAAGGTAAAAACCAAAAGCTGTTCATCCATCAGCCTTGTAGTTAAATAGTGTCTTTTCCTTCACTGTCCACCTTACTGCAGGACCTAAGAACTGCACATTTATTTAGCTCCTGAATCTGTGTCTGGTTGAAGTACCTGATAGCCGTAATGCAGTTTGCCACTGTTTTTCCAGTCTGGATATTGAGCTCAGGCTTACAGCGGAGCAGATGTGGAGCTCTAGAGCAGCTGCGACTCTCTGAAATGTATTTACCAATGTGCTTCTTTGTATAATAAAAGACAAGTGTCATTGTCTTAAGTCTTTTCATCATAGTGTAGAGAAAGAGGAATATCTTCCATTTCAATGAAAGCTAAATAAAAGTGCAGTACAGTGTAGAGTCAGGGACTATAAATCCGGGAGCCTAAGTGGCAGTTCACTGGTGGTAACCCTCTATCACACCATCTGCTGTGCCTCCTGTGCTTATATATATGAGATTATTTCCTTAAGGAGCTTGTGGTGCCAAAAGGACTGATGCTTTTAATTGGAACTCAAACGCAGTGCAAACAAACACATGCAGATGGGTACCAACACACACACACACACACACACTGGCACTTACGGAAAGCACAAGTTCTGCGTTCCAGAGGCTGGCAGCAGCTGTTGGCAAATAATGTGAGGTAATGTGTGACTCTTTAAAATCGTTAAAAAGGCAGTTCCCTAAATACTCAAACAATTCATACATGTCATACAATTAACTGAAATAAAGAGTTAGAGAGTTATACTAAGAATTTTAGTTGCTGGGTTTACTAAGAATCAAACTAAAGAGTGGCAATTTGTTTGTGAAATCTATCAAACATACTTTGTGCAAATTACTAAAAATTACTGTCCAAATAACAATATGTCGAAGTAGGCACGCAAAGCGAAGTTGTTTTTTTTACACAGCACACATATACCAAATGCCAGTCATGCTCTTATGTTCTCTCTTTGGGCTTTTTTATGCTTTTTATTAGGATAGGACAGGAGAGAGATGACAATAAAGCATTGGGTGGAGAAAGGAGTGGGACTGGCAAAGGACCTTGAGATGGGAATCTTGAATCGGGTCACAGCAAGAATAGCAAGTGCTTTATGTTGATGCACTAACAAGAAGACCATTAGTTCTGACCTTACGTTCTCTCTAATAGTTACTCACTACCACTACGCTCTCTAAATGTTAGTATCTTTCACTAAAATAACCTTTTAAATACAATAAATAGCTCCAACCATTTTTTTTCTACCTGTGTGACTACATTTTGTGTGCCACTGGTGCGACCACCGTGTTGAGCTTACAGTATAAGCACTGCCATTGCATATGAGAAACTTCAAGGAGAAAAAACATGTCACCTGTTTCAAGCACTGTCACCGACAACAAGTTTAGTTTTCCTTTTTTTTTAATTTTGAAAAGCTTGTTATCTTTGCTGTTTACCTCACATTACATTACAGAGGCTCTCTTTTATTTACCTTTTTAGTTGATTCCTCATGTAAAATGTAAATAATAAATGTAATTTATTAGTCAGTACATAATACGGGATGTCGTTTACAGCATGTTACTGTTATATTGTTATGCTTTTTTAATTGACAATAATCATGAATGTATGTTTTGTTTTAGTCTTAAAAAGTTAAAGTTGCATAAAAGTATAAGCAAAACAGAATTTTTAATTATTTTAAAGGGTGATAAGAACATCGCATAGCACAAGAGGAACTCCCATTCACAAAATTCAAATCACAAATAACACTACTGTCAAAAAAACAGACTGAATGTTAACCACTTTCATTATAAGTGAACGTTTTGCAAATAACGCATTTCGAGAGGAACGCGATACGAATTAATCAAACACAGCTGATAGCCATCA
>JAUYWG010000045.1:13651171-13662586 GCA_034779775.1 Enteromius afrohamiltoni
ATATCAGAAAGTTTATATTCTAACATCTCCCATATAAAATCTCCAGTTGTCATTGTTCAGTTTAAAAAAAAATCTGCTTTAGGTCATTTCACAGAGGAAAGAAAACAATACTGGGTTAGAAAGACAAGGCATTTGGAGATAATGACAATTTTTTCATCCTGTGATGAACCATGCCTTTAACAATGAACTAACAGTGTTTTTAAAGATGAAATATAGAAACTACCGATCCAAACAATCCAATCATAGTATGTTGCATATTGACTCACTTGATCTGAAAGAGCTGAACACCAGTGAACTGAACCATTCTGATTAGTTTACTCAAACACATCCTATAAGGTATGCTGCCTGTACCCACAACATGAACATAATATTACAATTTATATGCAATACTACATCTGCATAAACAATAAATGCATGGGTGAACTTGCACATTCTACCTAGCATATAACTTAGTTTATCTCACTTTTTGAAAACATTACTGTAATAACTACAGCAATGCAATAGTCACACCATGGAAATTAATGCATGAAGACCACTAAAAATGATTATTAATAATGCTACAATGATTGTTATTAGTTTGAAAGGATATCTGAAGGATCATGTGACACTGAAAACTAGTGCAATGGCTGCTGTACATTAAAATATATTAAAAGAAAATCAGTTATTGGAAATTTTCATTGTTTAAGAAGGCAGAGATGAACACACGCCAGTCTAGCATTTCAAAAGTGCTTTGAAAACTTTACCTGAAAGTCATTTAACAAATACTAAAGGCTACATCGCACCAATCTCCTCTACATGTTCACAATGCCGTATCTAATTCTTTATCTTTAGACCTTATTCATTGACTGTGGGATCCTGTACCTCCAGTGTTCTCCTTCCTGCTCTCTTTCAGTTAGCGCCTCCTCTTAAATGACTAGAAATCCATTGCCCTGCTTGTGCCTGTCCCAACGGGCTCTGCACTGATTTTAATGAACAGGATGGAGTGGATGAAGAGAAAGAGGGAGCGAGAGAAAGAGCTGCAGGCTGCAGAAAGATCGTTAGAGCTTTAAGCTCTGTTTCAAGACCTCCCTTCTGAGGTCTTGCGGCTCTCGCTTTCTGTCTTTCTCACTGGTCATGATGAAAGTGAAACAGAAGTGCTGAATACGAAGAGCAATTTAGAGAACAGAAGCGAAAAACAAAAGCCGTGAGTAGCCCAAGGGCACTACATTGGCCTTTGAGTAGGGCAGCAGTTCAGACTTTTAACACAGCCTCCTCAGATCTAAACCGAGCATGTTTCTTTTCTTTCTTTTTTTTTTTTTTTAAAAACAAGCAGGGACGATCTCGATCTACTTTGTCAAATTCTGAAAATTCAAAACATTATGATCTGAAAAAAAACAAATGTAGATTGTTACGGTAAAAGAACTGCCAAGGAAAGCACACAACTCAAACATGTGGGAAGTGCAGAAGAAATACTGAATCTTTTCAACATATTTACAAGATTCAATCAAAAAAATATTAATGTGTTATTTGTATGTGCAGTATAAAAAACAATATCACATTCCCAGTCGAATATCAATATGTCTAAAACTTTCAAATTTACTTTAGAATGATGTGAAAATCATTTCAATTACTTATTCACAGAAAACAATATAGTGTTTTAAATTTCTAAAGACATTTTTTGTATTGTACTGGATATTCAAAGATAACCAGGTTTTATATAATAGAGACGCTCAACAACTTGTTTTCTCTATAGCACTATTTGCTCTGTGCAGATGTAACTCAATCATTGCCATCGACCAAAACTTTTGACTTAAATAAATAAAGATGGTATGACCAAGACAGAGAGCTCCCACTCCAAAAGTTACATTTATGTGTGTTCTTTTCTTTTCGAGTTTGAATTGTTTTCTATTTCTACTTACTTGGGTGTGTTTACATAGAGTAGGTTTTATGTTTACAGTCTGTGCTTCATAAAACAAGGATAAGTCTAATGTTTGACTATTCTGAGCAGAATACATACTGTACATATCTAAATAAAATATTAAGCAATACCAAATGCACTGTTATTGTCAAACGTCAGTGCTACAAATAATTTTAGACATATTGATATTCGACTGGGAATGTGATATTGTTTTTATACTGCACATAGAAATAACACATTAATATTTTGTAACTTACATTTTAGTCATTGGGTATTGGCAGTTACTTGGTTTGTTTTTGCTCCATTAAGTAAAACAGCTCCAAACAGCAGTGATGCTCTGAATGAATCAGTGGTTTTGATAACGAATCACTTAAGCGAACGATGACGCGTCATTAATGTTTGGTTCCTGAACGAATTAGCAAATTTAAATGAATCTATTAAATAGATGATCTATTGACACACACATTAAGATAAGAGGTTTTAATATAATTCAGCTATTTGAACAAATCGCTTGAATGAACGACTCAAATGAGTCACTTGCTGCCACCTAAAAGCATAATGATGTAACCTAACTGAAAAAAGATTCATACCAATATAAATTATATTATTTTATATTATATTTAGTGCTGTCAAACAATTAATCATGAATAATCGCATTCAAAATGAAATATTTTGTTTACATAATATATGAGTCTGTACTGTGTATATTTATTTATAATGTATATATAATACAAACATATGCATGTAAATATTTACATAAAAATATGTTTTTAATACATTAAATTTTTTTTGATTTAACATAATATTATATAAAATATAATAATGTAAATGCATAAATTTATATACTTCTAGATATTTTCAAAATATATACTGTGTTGTACATGTATTTAGATACATAGATAAATAAAGTACACACTCATATTATGTAAACAAAAACGTTTATTTTGGATGTGATGAATCCTTGGACAGCACTAATTATGTATTATATTATACTATATTACACTGATAATAACCATCACAATATCTGCTCTGAGGTGAATATAGATCAGTTTTTGTAACCAGAAGGTTGCTGATTCATTTCTTGTAAGGATCTATTAGCACTGTGGCCTTTAGCAAGGCTCCAGGAGGACTGCTCCATAATAAGTTCATAGCAGCATCCACCAGCCCTGGTCATGCAGCAGTAAATAAAGACTCAAAGCATATTGTTCATACTTTTTATCATACTACTGTACTCTCAGCTATCTTTCATGAAGTGTCTATGGCTTTTTTTGGCCCATCATTAACATTTTCCAAACAGCTATAACCTTTGCAGTGCAGATTATAGTGGAGAATATAGAAGCTACGGTACATCTTTGTGTGTCTTGTGGCTTAAAGTCAATATATGCTGATCAGAATAAAATATAAAGAAAGGCTCACTCTGAGAATAGCCATGGTTGAGTTAAGCTTGAACTTTCTCTGATGTTTTCATGTGTGAGATGGGACCGTTGTGTCTTCCCTTACAGCACACAAGCCTTTGACCAAGGCCAGCTTTTCTAATCCTCAGCACACTGCCCACAGCCGGTCAATGGAGCAGATAAAAACTGTGTGAAGTATGAACGCAGAATTTGAAAATTGACATTTAATAAACTTTCTAAAAACTTACAGAAGTTAGACAGAACCCCTGAAGCAGTGCAGAATTACAAGTAATTTTAAAGTAAGACCCCAGAAACTCAACTATCCTCATGTCTGACGTGCAGCATTTATATGCAACGTCAAAGCAAGACAGATCAGTTGACACAAGGTGATGTTTCCTACTGCGTGTATATAAAGGTGATTCTTCTATCAGTGGCACTTTCGTACTTTCAAAATTAACATTTGTTGAAATACGTGTCGAAAGTCATGGACTTGGTCAATTTAGGTATAATGTGTATTAGTGATTAACTAAGTAATTGATTTCGAAGAAAAAAAGAGAAAGAAAGAAAGAAAGAAAAAAAAGAAAGAGGACTATTATTATTACTTAAGTCATTATATACATACATATATATATATATATATACACACACACACCTGTTTTATAGTTAGGAAAATACTATTGTAAACACAATACAATTTTAGGAAGATTTTAAACCCAATAAAAGTTTAAAGCTGTTATGATCAACATTCAAAAATGTGTGGTTCCTATGTTTTGCTTTGCTTTGTTGTTTTTTAAAGGACACCATTTCTGCTTACCATACATTCTTTTTTATTTCAAAGAAATTAAAACTTTTATTCAGCTAGGATTTGTTAAACTGATAAGAAGTGATGGCATTCAGAAGCATTCATTAGCTTTTCGCTTCGAGCTACATGCTTTTGTTCCTGAGCATTTCTACTCCTTACCTGACGGAGAAGACTGGTGTTGCAGAGGCGGTGGTTCCAGTCGAGTGGCGGACACATCTGCATTGCACTATCAGGGATTGTGATCCGAGCATCCATCTCCCCTGAGCGCTTCAGCCTTGTGTCCTACCACCCGTGCGATCTTGGGTGCGGCCATTACCTGGCGCGGTTACAAACACTGCCTTACGTGTCTGGGCATCAAACACACTAAGGCAGCGTTTGTGGATGAGTCATGTTCCGTTTGCGGTAAGATGACCATCGAAGCTGTGGACAAGGCTTCATTACCTCAAGCGTGGTGGGGTCCCTCTTCCACTTCCGCGATCTGGAGCTCACGCTGGCAGCGTCCGCGGAGCTTCCAGTTCCGGAGTGGGAGGGGCTGGTCTTCAGGTGACAGTCTGGAATTCTCCTCGGAGTGCGTATCCTGTCACCCATACTCCGTCACTGGTGGAGTTCCCATTGGGGCTTTTTTTTCGGTTTCGGAAGTCACCTTTGGTGCTCCCCCGATGACCGGTGTCGCAGCATCAGGAGGACAGTTTGACTCTGGAGAGGAGGCGGAGGCCAGTGTGGGGTCCACTGGGTGTTCTACTGTCCCCAACACTGATCCAGAGCTCGTGGCTATGCTTTCCCAGGCCGCCAGGGGGGTCGGGATTCAGTGGAATCCTCCATCTCGTCCTGAACCCTCCCGGTTGGATGATTGGTACCTCGGTGTGGCTCGTGCTGGTGCACAGGGTCCCACTCCGGTGCCATTCTTCCCGGACGTGCATGATGAGCTCACTCAATCGTGGAAGGCACCTTTTACTGCCTGGAAGCCCCGGCTACCGCCCCTGCTCCTCCGCAGCCCCAGCAGTGGCCTTCACATCGGCAGCGGGTGGAGAATCTTTTGCTTTGTTTTCAACTGCCACTGGCCTTAGGGTCAGTGGTACCCAAAGACTTGACAAAAGATCAGTTTTCTTTATCTCTGGGTCCCCTGAGGGGACGAGGTGTTGTGAACAGACCTATAAAAAGAGCCTTGTTACACACTCACTCTCCTCTCATTACAGACAGCAGTTCGAGAGCTCGGAGGACAGCCCCACGGATTTCCAGCCTCACTTCTGCCTGAATGCAGGTAAGAGTGGCACGCATGCAGAGATTGCTACTCTCCTGGCAAAGAGACCAATAGAGCCGGTCCCTCCAGCTGATATGAGGACAGGGTTCTACAGCCCGTCCTTCATAGTGCCCAAGAAAGGTGGTGGGTTACGACCGATCCTTGATCTGGTCAGGAGTGCCCCTAGAGCAGGTCTCCAGGCACGCTGTGGTTTACATGGATGCCTCTACCACCGGGTGGGGCGCCATGTACAACGGGCATGCAGTGTCAGGGGTGTGGACGGAACCCCATCTGCATTGGCACATCAATTGCCTCGAGCTGCTAGCAATACGTCTGGCTCTGGGACATCTCAAGCGACGCTTCCAGGGCCGCGACATACTTGTCCGCATGGACAACACATCAGCAGTAGCATACATCAACCATCAGGGTGGTCTACGCTCCCGCCGCATGTCGCAGCTCGCCCGCCACCTCCTCCTTTGGAGTCGGAAGCATCTGGGGTCGCTTCGCGCCGTTCATATTACACTTGTTTACAACCAGACAGCCAACGAGCTGTCTCGAGCAATACTCCCTGGAGAATGGAGACTCCATCCCCTGACGGTTCAGCTGATATGGGAGCAGTTCGGAGCCGCAAAGGTAGACCTGTTGGCCTCCCCAGAAACCTCTCATTGCCAGTTGTTTTACGCTCTGACCCAGGGAACCTTAGGCAGAGACGCCCTGGCTCAGCGGGCCTCAGGGCCTACACAAGTATGCGTTTCCCCCAGTGAGCCTTCTAACACAGTTCCTGTGCAAGGTCAGGGAGGACGAGGAGCAGGTCCTGCTGGTAGCCCCTTATTGGCCCACCAGGACCTGGTTCCCCGAACTCATCCTCCTCATGACAGCCCCTCCTTGGCCGATTTCTCTGAGGAAGGATCTACTCACTCAGAGATTGGGCACCCTGTGGCACCCGCGCCCAGACCTGTGGAAGCTCCACGTCTGGCCCCTGGACGGGACGCGGAGGTTCTAAGTGACCTACCCCAAGGGGTGGTTGACACTACTTCTTCTGCGAGAGCGCCTTCTACAAGAGCTACGCTCCTACGCGTTGAAATGGAACCTGTTCGTCGACTGGATAGTGGATGCTATCACCCTGGCTTATCAGGAACAGGGTGCGGCCTGTCCCCTCAGTGTACGGGCTCATTCAAAAAGAGGTGTAGCTTCGTCCTGGGCGTTGGCACGCAGCGCCTCGCTGGCAGACATCTGCAGAGGTGCAGGTTGGGCGACCTCTAACAAGTTTGCTAGGTTTTATAGCTTTTGTGTTGAACCAGTATCCTCCCATGTTCTCTGTTCTCACCTAAAACAGAGCTGAAGAGCCGGAGTAGGACCTGTTCGGTCGGCTTGGCAACGATATTCTTCAGACTGTCCTTCTGTAGACCCTGTTGAGTTCCTCCGTTCCCCTCGGCAGCCGGATGTTGCGGAGCATCTGGCGCCAGGCCCTCGATGCGATGAATTCTTGAGAACAGCTAGAGGGCTGGGATCCGTGAATATACCTTTAAGAATTACTCATGTGTATTCATGATAAAAAAAAAAAAAAACGTGTTCCCCAGCAATATTGCTCCATGAGGGTTCAATCCCCTCCAATATTCCATATGCATTGAAATCTCATGACATTCTTTCTGTCTGAGGCCAAACACTGGGGGTTTGGGAGACTCCCACACGACACTGGAAGGGACAGCTTCCATGGCGTTTTCCATAGGGATCCCTATTCGTCGGTCACTGATGTGATTTGGAGTGACCGACTGAAAGGGAATGTCTTGGTTACGTATTGTAACCCTCATTCCCTGAAGAAGTGAACGGAGAGGTCACCTCCCGTCACCAAGGGGGCTGTACACCGGTTCCGCTCCTCGGCGAAAAACTAATGAATGCTTAATCCACTGACTTACTTATACTAGCGCTGCAATTAAGTACAACTGGATATTAATCAGCATATGCCAATTTCATTGGCGTGTTTATATACCCGCAGAGTAGATTTGCTATCTCGAAGCGAGATTCCTATTCGTCGGTCACCGACGTGACGTCTCCCTTCTTCAGGGAACGAGGGTTACAATACGTAATCCCCCTTTTTGAAATAAATAAATAATAAATTAAGCAAAACAAGTAATATTGTAATATTTAATAAGTGTTTAAAAATTCAATTTACTTCAGGGTCACATGATCCTTCAGAAATTCTTTTAACATGCTAATTTGGTGCTTATTAATAATTTATTATTATTATTATTATTATTATTACTGTCGTCTTCATCATCAATTTTAAAAACATTTTCCCCCTCAGGATTTTCTGATAAACAGAAAGACTGAAAGAACAGTAGGCCTAGGGGTGTTTTTTGATCGTGGATGACAAATATTTCTCCACAATTTGCTTTTTAAGTTTTAAGTACAATATTGTAGTATTGTGCTATTTTATCATGTCCGTTTCAATAAGCTGTACAACGTGACATACATTCACATCAGTGTTAACTCATTGGTAGAATTACACTCACCGGACATTGCACTGATTCACGATCACAGAAGTACATTTTTCGCTTTAAATCTTGCCGATTAAACATTTCATATTTTTGCTGTCCAGATGCGCTTTTCCAGTATAATACACCTGAAGCGTGCGTGCACAAAAAGCCTGTCAAATAGCAGCTAATTACTGAACAAAGATATTTATCACTTGTGACGGTGGTAATACTGTCAAAAACACACAGCGTTAAACACATTTAATTGTGTCTAAAGTGAAAGTAAACAATCAAGTGAAAAACTTGCCAGTTTATTAGATGTGTGCAGCTCTTAAAGGGACAAACTAAATATGCCGCCACTTATCATTAAAGGGATAGTTCACTTAAAAATGATAATTGTTATTATTATTTGCTCACTTACATGTTGTCCCGAACCTGCATTAATTTCTTTCTTGTGCTAAACACAAAATAAGATATTTTGAGTAACCAAACAGTAGCTGGTCTTCTTTGAATTTAATACAATGTACTACAGTAAAAAGAAACTCATTCCGATAAAAAAGGTAAAGTAAATTATGTAGTGCAGAAGTATATAGTGTTTCACCTTTCATGTTTGTTAATTCAATACTGCTGCATACACCTACTCTTCCTGAAAAATAAAAGCACTGTTTGTTTTATTCATATTATCTTTATTTGTAATGTGTACCTATTCGATTTTTATCTTTCCTCATTTTGGCCTAAATATATGTCCTTCTTTATTTTATACTTTGTTACCTTGAAAAGCTTTGTTTTTTTTTTTTTTAAAAAAAAGGCAAATCAGTTTGTCTGTACTGCTCAGATAACTTGAAAAATAGTAAAATCAGTGACAAAGAGTGATGGTAAAAAAAAAAGTAAAAAAAAATCTCAATATGATATTTTTGCCATAAAAATCGTAAACCGTGATTTCCCCAGAAAAAATCGTGATATTACATTTTTTACATATTGCCCCCCCCTAAGTTCTGGTTCTGTTAAAACTAGAACTAGATTATGTCTTTAAAATCACAAATGGGGACAGAATTGCTCTGTCTAGTTGAAGAATCACCCACATATGGACTAAAAAACTGTTTTATGAAATAGAGTGCTGGGCTCTCCAATGAAAATCTTTTATGGGTAATAAATAAATGTGTGGCGAAGAAGGAAATGGAAATCATGATTTTATAAGCTAAAATCTAATTATGGCGTTTTGTGTTATCTGTGACTCTGCATGCCTTAGTTTTTCCTCAGCCTTGACAGGGCCATTAAAACACAAGCGACCAAAAACATTAAAGTTTTGATGTAGTAAGGACATGACAGGTTATGATTACAGAAATGGAAGCAGAAGCAAAGTAAGAGAGATGGCACGGCTTTAATTAACAGTAATGCCGGGAATGAGAACCCAGGGATAAGAAACAGTTTGTTCATCTTGAGCTCTGCGTGTTTTTATTTTGTTTTCGCAGGTCTCGTGGGTTGTTACCTGTATTCTGAGACAATAAGAAGGTTAATTGCTCAGTTATGCTACAACTCTCACCTCCCCTAAGAAGAGGAGTATGCACTCGACGAGGGCGGTCGGTGGAGGTTCGAGGAGTTTGCAGAATGCATTCCTGCATTTTACCTCAAAATCAAGAGGCTTTTTCCTCGTCTTCAACAACGTGCATGGTTTTAATAATTTAGAACATTAGACTGCCGTTGCGTTCTTTTTGGTCCTATGGGAGAAACAGTTCAAAGTAATAAAGCCGGAGATAAACGCGTGAGATTGAATGCATTTATTAAAAGCCCTCAGAGTGGGAAAACAGCCATGTTCTGCAATGGTCTGTGTTGCAGTTTTGAAGGCCTTTGAAGTACAACTCCTGGCATTTTCCCCTAAAATAAGTACTTCATATTTATCTGTGTTCCCTCATGTCCCTCGAGTCCACTAAAAAGACCCCAACACACCCACACATGCAATCCTAAAAAAGCATAATGACTTCTTTTGAAATCCAAACAGGTGATTTGGTTCCATCCGTTTTTCTATTTTTACAAATGGACCATTTTGTGTCCCACATTTCAAATATTGCTGCCACTTTTTTCCTGAAGATAATGATAGCTATCATTTTGCATGTGTACGCATTCATGTATTTTAAAACACCTTCCATTTTAAGTTATATAAACATAACTGTTATGTTTTTTTGTCCTTCACATGAATGCAAAAAATATAAGGTTAAGCTAAGACTAATACAACTAATAAAGGGGAACGGCAACCTCACAGCAAACATTTGCTGAAGCGTCTCAGAGGCATTTCATCAACAAGACTGCTAATAAATTATTAACCTCGTAATGAATATATTGCTGCGAGGATTATGCAAACTTCCAACAAAGCCACAGTGGACCGAAATACATCCTATTATCTTTCTGAAAAATACATGAATATATTTATTTTTGATCTTGCACGCCGTCATTTCCTGGGAGAGGAACGAGTGCAACCCGACCACCTGGGTTGGTTGTGGAAGAGATAAACCGTACAAGTGGCCGTACTTAAGTGCAGTAGTATTTTTTTCTTTCATCTTAAAAATGGCAAAGCTTTTAAACATTTTGAGCTGTGTACGAGCGCAGACACTCCCCAGAATACAAAACCGCATGCCCATCTGACACACAAAGTGAGGGTGATGAAAAGCGAAGGGGATGAAAGCTTCCTGTGACTGAAGGCGATGAGAGGGACAAAAAACGAATTTCAGAATTAGAAGATGACAAAATGACTTCGAATCAAACTCTAAGCCTGGTTTTGAGTGGTGTGTTTAACACCATTGAAAGCGCTGAGGAAGTTTTGATGTTTTGTTCTGTTTTTCTCACCAGGGTTAAACTAACACTGATCTGTTTAAAGTTACATTGTAATGAATTAATAGTTAAAACTAAAACTACTTAAATCCAAGGCCGCAAACTGTCTGCTCAGGGATTGCTGATATGTTACTGCATATGAATAAAGATGAGGCTGTAGGCAATAATGTGCTAGTTGCTATAACCCTGTTACTCACACAACAGATTAAATTAATAAATCAGCAAAAAGAGGAAATTAATTATTACAAAACCCTGTGCTGAGTGAGGACAATGAGCAAAGTACAGTATGCTTGGCAGAGGTAATACAGTACTGAAAACTGTACAAGGTTTAGTACAGTACAGTCTCTCTCTCTCTCTCTCTTTATATATATATATATATATATATATATGCATATATATATTAGTGGTGAGCCGTTATCTGCGTTAACGTGAGACTCTTATCGCACGATAAAAAAATTGCCGCTAATCTATTCTCAAAGTTGTGTTGGGAGCTGGGTCTATACTACACACGCTATGATGATTTTTGTCACCTTAATATTTTAGCGCGGATGTATACCTAGCTGAAATACACTGTAGCCCTATTCGGACTGGACTAGTTTTCTAAACTACTGTACGGGTGAGCTTCGATTCTTATTACCTGTCGTCCGTGATTTTCATGTTTCATTTCGGGCGGGACTAACACCTCTGTGTGTATTACAGCAGTGAGAGGGTCCTAACAGTTTACTTGACCTGGCTTTTTATTTGTATTTCTTTCTTTGTTTTATATATCAATTTATGTTTAT
>JAUYWG010000045.1:13668567-13685573 GCA_034779775.1 Enteromius afrohamiltoni
TCAGTTAGGGGGAAAAAGGAGTTTTCCCCATGCGTCTTAGCAGACGCAGTACGAGTGAAATGTCGAAAGGGAACATACTGTGCAAATTGCTGCCATCACATTTAACAACAGCACTCAATGGCTTCCAGTGTGCGCTAAATTAAAAAAGTGGAACATGTGGTCTTCGTCTGTATTAATACCAAACATTTTTCTAAATTCTATATTTCTTTGGTGAATTTGCCCAACTATGCGCTGGCAAGCATCCTTGGTTGATTTCAAGGGCCTGTTAGTAAACAGAGTGATCACATTATCCAAAGCCATCTGTTAATACGCAAGAATGTGACAATCGTCGTGAAACAGAACTGGCTTACTTCCTGACGTTCCTGCCGGTCATCGAGGACAGTGACTGTTGGACACGCACTACTGAATGTGTATATTTAGCGACGAGGGAGCAGGAAGCATTAAAAATAATTTGTTTGAAGTATGCCCTGACCATTTTTAATCACAAACACATCAAATGTGTCACATAAAAACACATTGGCACATTGGAAATTAAATGAATTAATATTAATGAATCCGAAACACCCGGCGCGCCAGACTGAGAACTTTTGGTGTCAATCACACAAGCCTGAAATATGTCTGCTCTAAAAGAACTATCTCTCTTGGTCTTGTCCTTCCTCTATATTTTTCCCTTCACAGCCATGGCAGGTTGATCCACGGACATTGGCTGCCACGTTTACATCTATAACTCATGAGTCAGCAAAACCTTTGGCGGACAAACTCAAAACACACTTGGGTTCCTTCTCTCTCTCCTCTCATCTCCCCAGCAGACCTCGCCACTAACCCTGAGAGGAGAACGTTATCAGGAAATCACTCTGCTTTAATTAGTTATGTGGCGTTACTCTCTTCAGATCTTGTCTCCTGCTGCTCTCAGCGTGAGACTGAGCTGCTCAGATTAAAGTGTGTGTCTGTGTGTGTACATATGTGCAATAGTGTCGTGTGTATGTGTCCTTCAAATTAGATCCACTCATGCATCATTAAGCAGTTGCCGGCATAGTTATTGCAGGATATGTTACATTTAAATTAATTTCCGACCCATAATACAATGACAAACTAGTACACACACATTTAAACTAACACAGTTCTGAATTAATTGCCTGTAGAATTGAAGGAATTTAAATTAAACAGTAAATTGATCTCATTTGACCCAAAAGGTCAAAACACATCCTAATGTGCCATTTCACAAATATGTATTTTGTTTTTCCAAAATTTGGGGCCAGTATAGTTTTTTTTGTTTGTTTTTTTAATTTAAAATAATATTATTTATTTGTCTAATAAATGCTGTTCTTTTGAACATAAAACAGCACTTTAGGGTATTTTTTGACCTCTCAGGTCAAAAAGGTCAACTTTACCATTCCTGTACAGTACATATAATAAGCCATGCACAAACAAATGTGTTGTTTATACAACACAAAAGTTTAGACGTTTCTTGAATACCAAATGAGCATATTAGAATGATTTCGAAAGTATGTGACCCCCACACACAAACAGGTTTCCATTTTAATTCTGGAGCAACTTATGATATACCAAAGAATACAAAAAACTTTTCTTGGAATAACATGCACTGATGAACTGTGCAGCCTCATGTATTAAAATAAATAGGTCCATTTTTATTTAATTTTTTGACTTAGAGGTCGGACCAATGTGATCAGTGACCTTGTTTGAAGTAAATTTTTGCCATTCCTATCTTTCTTAAGTTTCCTAAGTTTCTTTTTGCAGAGTTTTGCTATCCAACTAGGAACTCCCCACACTTACTCTTGTGCTCATTTATATATCAAATTGAATGATACAGTCTTCATCCTCTACTACATTATTATAACTTTACCAGGAATGGGTAAAAGCTAAATTTCTCTACACTAAATAAGTGTTGTGTTGACCCTGTGCAGCTAATATATTAATTAAATGTGCCAATGCTCGTAATGAAGTAAATAAATAACTGCATGTGCTAATTCGCTAATGCTAGTATAGCAATGTGTTAATGTATTCATCGTTTTAACAACATCAACGCAAATTAGGTCCTACAAATTGGTCTACCAGACAGGACGTTTTAAGATATAAAAGATATCTCATGCCATCAAACCTGAACGCAGCAGGTCCCATGTTTTGCGATGTGCACCTTTAAATGTTTCCCAGCTCAATCCCTTAAGGAGTCTCAGCTCTGGGTTTTCAGGCTCATAAAAACTACATTGTTTTCCACTTGACATAAATACCACCTGAAGACCACCCCTGTGGTGGAGCAGCGCAGCACCGCAATGCTGTCTGAGAAACATATCAATTAGATTCCCAAACTGTAGTGAAACAAAGCACTGGAGGCAGCCTACTCTCCACACAACAGCAGCAAATTAACAACACATCTCCACCCACTCTTTACTGTCTGTTTAGATATGGAGCAGGAGGAAGACAAAGGAACGAGGAGGAGAGAAATAGTGAGAGAGCCTCTTTGCTATTGGAGTCGAGCCTGCTAATGGTGTTCCATTACCATTAATGGCAGGCAGTCCCTGTGAAGACCCGCTTTTTGCCACTAGGCAATTCCTCACTGTTTGGGTCTGCCATTGACAACGTGAACATTAAACAATATTTCAAGCACGGAGAAGCTGCAAAACCCTGAAACTGATAAAGCAACTGAAATTAGATCAAGATGATTCTCCTACAGAAAATTTCACATTATTGCAAGGTTGTTACTGAGACCTGACACTGTGAGAGGATTGAGGTAAAAAAAAACACACATTGAATCTCTGAAAATGTGAATAATTCAAATTCACCTCCATTAATCAGCGTAACTTGAGGGTCATTATGTTGACATTGTTTAATTATTTATAACAGCTCTGTCTGGAAGAACCGCGCTACATATTCAATATGACAGCGTGTCATTCTCCTTTAAAGCGTAGCCATCAGTGGCTCGTATCTGCCATCCTGAGCTCTCTGTTTTTTCCCCCCTTCATTTTTTTACTCTTAAGTCCCCTATTGATCTACAACTGGCTGCTATAGCACAGGGATGCACTTTTCCTCTATTTGTCACTCTCTCCTTCTCTCTTCCCAGTCTTTTCTTGTAGTTTTTTTTTTTCCCCCCCTCATTCCTGACATCTGAGCCAACAATCAATGCAGTTTCATTCCGGTGAGAAACAAATAGAATTCCAGCTGAGAGAAAGATAGTGAAAGTTAGAGCGGAGGCATGCATGTACACATATGCACATATATATCCAGGTCCGACAGGGGCGTTGCTCACAGACTTGCAATTTTAGACACAAAAACACCCACGTACACCTCAGTGTCTTTATTCTGAAAAACAGCAGACGAACAGGTGTTACTGAGCAAGAGATTCACCCTATAGAACATATTTAATGACTATGTCTCAGTTTTGGTGGAGCGAATTGCATGATTGAACTGAATACTAATGAGGAACAGAGCCCTCAACGGGAAGCGGTTACAGCTAACTTGCATTTAAATTGGTCTTGTAGAGAAACTATAAATTAACAGAACAGACAGTTCCTGTCTTCCTAAAATAAACAGTGCATGTTTTATCAAACGCAGCAAAAAAAAAAAAAGAGTGGGTAACATTACATAAAATAAAAGTCTTAGCAAATTATAAAATACCCATAAACTACATATTCTATTTTGTGCTATTTGTACTGATAAATAAACACTTTAGGATCAGGTTGCCAAATGTCAGCAACACAGATTGAAACAACAAACAAACTGTGTTTTCTGGCATGCACAGTGCATAAGTTTTATGAAGAATCATATTTAAACAGTGAGAAATGCAAAAATGGCTCCCTCTGTTTGTTACAGTTGTCACAATTGTCAAAACGCCTATCAACAACACAACCTTTGATTAATTTGCATGGCCCGCACATGCTTCTTCAACCACCTGTGACAAGTACTTACAAATATGTAGTGACACAATTACTTAGTAACAGGCTGAAAAACAGTATAACTGTGAAAAAAAGTATCTTGTGCTCATCAAGGCTGCATTTATTAGTTCAACAAAAATAGTAAACATTGTACTGTGTAATTAGTTTTAAAAAATAAAATTACAATTTAATATATTTGAAAATGTTATTCCTATGACAGCAAAACTGTGCTTTTAGCAGTCTGCAGTGTCACAATGCCAGTTAATGTTGTAAGACATCTATTGCGGTTTGTTTTTTGTTCTTAAAGTTCTCAAAATTTTAGATGCCAGTAATGTTTTTTTTTTTTTTTTAGATCAAATTAATGCAGTCTTGGTGAACATAAGACAAAAAATGATTTGATAATAAAATATTCTTTTGATACTTATGTATGTGTTTTAATAATCATTTTTCTGGTAATGTAATTGTCCCCTTCTATTGAATATGATCTATTTCCTCTTTATTACAAGAATGGGTGATAACCCTAATCATTTAGCATTAGCATAGAGTTTTTATAGCTCAATCAGTGCAAGTAGTAGCTTGTATCAAAATGATGTCAGTGTAAGATATATGCCTAGGTGTTTATTATAACATTTAAAACACCATGCATTGTGAACCAACAGTGCTACAAGAGCAATCTTTGCATAAATTTGAATATAGAATGACCATAAGGGCATTTACATGAAAATAAACATGTTCTGTCGCGTCTTAAATCATAAATTTAAAAGTAGTGGGGCGGATAAAATTGAATTTGGTACCCTCAGCATGTGCTGAAGGCAGAACTGTGCGCCCTGAAGTCTCACCACGCCACCCTCTCTTACCCATTCTCTCCCTGTCCATTTCTCTGGACGCCAGCTGCTTGTAATAGCCGCAGGCACATTTTCCCTGGCCCAGCTGACCAGCTGCAACCTCAAAGACGAGGAAAGAGAGACACAAAGACACACTCTATAAGGAAGAGACAAATCCGAGATGGATGCATGACAGGGCAGGCTGATTATGGACAGATGGAGACAAAGAAATATTGGAGAGGGATCAGGATATTAGGTGGGATATTCAAGAACAGGAAAAATAACCTTGATTGAAGGCGGACGGAGGCGAGAGGGAGGTGCAGGGGGATTAAAGGATGACAGAAACGGAAGAGGTCTAAACATGTGTCCAGATTTAAGCTTTAGCCAAACAACATTGACAATGTTTTGAAGAACAAAGGCATCAGTCGTTCCTCTAAATCGCATCTTATCTCTTGTGGTTGGAAGCTATTATTCACAGCGGGAAGAAAGGAGGAGAAAGAAACGAGACAGTTGGTGTGAAGAAACACAACATGGGAATTGTGATTGGATTCAAAATGGTCGAAGACATTCTGTTCAGTCAAAGACATACTATCAACGTGTCAGCTCGCAATGAAACCATTTCTGTATCAAAGAAATTGAAACGAGTGATTTTTTTTAGCATTTTTAAACATCTGACAAACTTACTTTTCCTATGGAAAAGCTGGAGGGAAAAAATGATTACTCATCCTGCACCCCAAGGACAATTATATATGCTCTCCAGACTAAGAATGCCCCTCTGTTTGCATACTTCCCCACTAAAACAACAGGTGAATGATGGAGGTGAATTACACTTATTTATTAACAAAGCAAATCATTTTTGTGGTTGTTATTACTCAAAGTCAAATATCAATGTCAAATTGGGCAGTGCATATACTGTACATATACTGTACTTCCACATTAAAGAAAACTGTGCTTGTCAAGCTTTTTCATATGGCTTTTAATTTCTTCTATAGAGTCTAAAACGATTAGAAGAGTTGATTATTATAAAGGATTATGTGGAAAAATATTCAAAAATTAAGGCAAGATCATTGTGAAATAAAGCTACTTATCACTGTGAAATTAGAAAAGCTGCCTTTCGTCGGACGGCTACTTTTGGGAAAAAAAATAAATAAAGAGATTAATAAATAAAATAACAGCATGTAATGTAGATGCAGCGAGGTCATTTACTCCCGGCATATTGTGTTCCTCATTAAAAAAATCTTCTTCCCTTGAACTCTTTATGTGCCTGAAAGCCTTCATATCTCACGAAGTGCCAAGTGCCCATATGTGCGAGCTAACTCACACACACATAAGCATAAGAAAGATGCAGCCTAGATTAAATCAAATTTGGATATTCTTAGCCTTCATATTATTGTCCCTTAAGAAACTGACCTTTTTACCTTGTTATCAGAACAAAGTAAACAGCCATTAACATATAATCTACCCACATGCTAAATTAGCTCTCAGACATTAGGCCCATAACTTTGTTCTAATCAACTTAAAGATCTGACAGTTGAAAAACAGCTTGTCTTTACTTAAAGGCCACAAAGTGGGCTTTCATTGTTGACTCTAAGTGCATTATTTTTCAACTCTAGTCTAGTTTCAATTCTCATGCAATTTTGCCATCTAAGCCACCCGTATCTTCCCGGTTTCCTTTCCTCTGCCTCTCTCTTGGTCTCTCAGCTTGCTATTGTTGCCACACTCTCCTGCTGCCACCAGATTTTACTTTAAGAGAGATTTGTTTTGCTCAATCGGCTTAAGACAGCAGAAATTCATTCTCTAAAAGAGCATTTTAATACAGGCCCTTTCAAGTATAAGAGCTCTCCCTACTGTTACAGACCCCCTGAGTGAAGAGATGAGAGGCATACTTTGAGATCATTGGAGGGGCTTTTACTTTGGTCTCTGGTGCCCATCAAATAATTAGACCCACAACGAACACTGACAGTTTCAAGTCCTCATATGGTGATGAAACCTCTTAGATGAGAAGCCAAACACCCATAACAAACGGAGAACAAAGTCCATTTTCTTTTGACTAAATTTCACCGGAAATTCCACAATGGCCTGGATGAATGAAACCTATTTTAGCTCCAAATCTATATCAAAGCCACCACACAAAAAAGGGGAGAGACTCTTTAATGTAACTTCACCACAGAATGGCCCCAACCACAATGATATTACTTGTATAAACAAATAATTTAGCAGTAGTATGCATTTAAAATGCATGTGGAAATATACAAATACATATTGTACAAATCATAAAGGGGAAAAAAATCTACATTATCTGCTCATACTTCAAACGGCCCTGGAGTAAATAATTTGTTAACGATTGTCTCTTTCAACATAGACCACTGACTGTGGATCAATATTTTACTCCCCTGTTAAGAAATGCAGATGTCACTCTTTTTACTCTGAATGTTTCTAACTGCCTCTATACTGACATCTCCCACAGCGATGGGTCGGTAGCTTTCTCGCACCAATGGACATTATCTTCCTTCTCCTCCAATGATTCAGTAGTAGAAGGCATTGTTTTTTATCAACAGTAATGTAAAGAGCTCCTTTGCCGTTGCTGTTCTGTTACCGATCGTGTTAGCGATTCCTAGTGGACTGTTGCTTCCTAGTCTGTCATTGCTGCCACTAGTCATGTTAGGCAAGGGGTTCCTGTTAAAAGTCTTGGCCTTTATGTCAGTGCAGCAAACAAACACAGCATGATATTTCTTAATAATTCAATAAAGAAATTTGGTGTATCTGTTTTCTAGAAATATTCTTTTGTTTGGTTATTTCAAACTGTGTGGGATTTAATCAATTTGATTGTTTTTTTAATTAACATTATCTTTTCAACAACAACAACAAAAACGAAATGAATTACCCCCCCCCAAACTAAAAAGAACTAAAAAGCACAAAACAAACAAATTATTAATTAATAAAGCATTTAAAGTCAATACCCAACATACCCAAATATGTTTTTGTTTTTGCACATTGTGTCAGTTGGAGGCCCCTGGGCATGTGACTGTTGGCCCATTAATCTGGGCCTATGTACTACTACAGTTCTGGGAAAATGTAACTTTAACCAGAGCAATAGACACAGCTCAGGGGAGCTGCAGGATATATGAAGTCTTGGGCCTGTTGTAGAAAGGGAATACACATATACTGTATATCCCCTTATATATCCACTTTGCTTTATCCAGTTATATGTAAGCCTTCACACATGGCCTTATTCTGTATCATTGGGTTATTAAAGAATTGTGTGGGAAGACTGGAAGTGTGACATTTGGCAGTCAAAGTTCTTTCTCGTTACTAGCTCTTGTTTAGAAATCTCATTATTAATGTCTGTCCATAAATAGTTAAATTAAACTTGCATTTCTGAGAACCACCCATGTGAAGTTAAATTGTCAAATAGTTATGACAGGTTTTCTATGTTGATGACAAGGTAACACTAATGAGGTGAAAACATCCATTTACATCCCACTCAAACTATTAAAAACACACACACAAGGTACTTTTATTGGCAGTATAATGATAAAGAAAATTATTTTGCCTAATTTGACTCAATACACACAGAACTGCCATTGAATCAGATGAGAAAAAAGATCCATTTAATTATTATTATTATTTTTTTTTCTGTGTTCATGCATCTTACCTCAGATTCACATGTGCCAGTAATAGATGCTGAAGGACGAATGTGTGAATGTACTTCATGCATAGATGTATGAAAGTATACCAAAGATGCCTCTTTCAGCAGGATGTTAGTATGTATTGCTATATGAAAAGACTCACATCTCCTGGTTTTGTGACAAGCCACCTTCAAACCCTATGAAAAAACAAAACACCTAACCATACCAGTACGCTTACACCCAGCTGTAAACATACATGTGGGTAATCTATTTTTTTTACTCAAAAGCTGTCACAGTGTTCTTAAAATTAGTGAATCCAGCATGCATAATTGAAAAACCAAAATGGGGCCAACCAATTACAACACAAAACACAGCAAGTGTTTAAAGAGCAGGGAGTTTGTTTAGGAACTAATTTTCTTGGCGTTGTCTTTTTCAGCACCAAAACAGGGCAGAGCTTATATGTGGTGATTCCAAGTGAACTGATGTTTTATTTATAATTCTTTTTTGTTTTTTGTTTTGTTTTGTTTTTTTTTTCTTCACAAAATGCAATGACATGATCCTATTTTAATTAACTTTAGAAGAGCTGGAAAGAAAAAGGAAATAAACTTACACTTATTGTACTAATGAGGAAATGGACAAAGATCAATACCAGAGACTGTAAAAAAACTATATTTAGAAAAATAATCATGAGAAATCAATTATGGCTAAAAGAAAGTAAGCCTTTCACATTAAAAGAGACAATTATTGTAGAAGATGATCAAAACTGTTTGATTTACAAATGCAGTAACTTGTTAGGAAGGTTTTGTAGTTTTTATTGCTACAGATTAAAGTAATTACGACTAAACATAATCAGTTTGTTAAACTTTAAATTATGCAGCTATAAAAAACAAAACAAAAAAAAAAAAAACTACTAAGCAATTTGCTTTCCTGCTCAGGTAATCTAATATATATAACACATTAAATCTGACTCTGAACCAAGTTCAATGGGTTGTCCCAATAATGCATTGTATATACAGTACAGGTGTGTAAATATTATCAAAAGCCCAATCAACAGAATACACTGGCATGGATTATATATAGGCCCATTTACCATTATTATACAGCATTGATTAAATGCATTATAATCTTATATGTGTTATTTTTCATGGACCCACCAGACCTGCACTGCCAGATAAAAACATCAATCCAGACAATGTAGACAGAGAGAGCGAAAGATAAAGAAGGTCAAAGTGGACAGAGGTCAGTAAGTCCATCATGGCGAAAAGCGACAAGTGATGAGACGCAGGTGATAAGCTCAGTAAGCAGAGGTGAAAACTTTCGCTGCGACCACAAGATAATGGGCTTGGAGATGCAGTAAAGGTCAAATGAAAGCCATGTTCATTTGGATTAAACATTCAGCGAGGCTCACAAACTGAAGCATAAGCGTGATTTATGTCCACTCATATACTTGAAACATACCATTCCACGTCAGATAAATATGATGCAAACATTAAATCTGTCAATCGATTATAATTTGTAATCAAATTAATACATAAATTACAGAATATGGTGATTTATTAATGACTGCTGAGAACATGTCAATCATTAGGGTGGTCAATCAATTAGAATTTGTACTCAAATCAATTACACATAAATCTTGAGAAGAGACCCAAAATGGCATTACAAAAAGTGGTTTTAGAATCAATATATTGTATCAATAATATTAATGTACTGTATAATTAATATGCAAAATGGTTTAATATCCACAATAATCCATTTTATTATTGAGATTTTCAGTATCTCTGAGAATGTTTAGAAGTTTAGAATAATAAAAAGTAAATAAATAAATATATTCATAAACTACAATACAATGAAAATATTATGCCATTTCTTTGACATAATTATTTGTATTATTTTTTTCAATTTATCACGCTAAATAAACACATCAAATTTATAGCTCTAACAATTACAGAAAATACTTCTGCAAAATTAGACATTTACAACCACTTGAAAAAACAGAAAAACTCCCACTACTTATTAATAATGTTCTAGCTAATGGAAATGGGAGAAATAAATAAATAAATAAAGACCAACCAAAACATGTTGGAGAGTGTGATTCTTGTATTAGCAGTAGGATGATGTGCTACAACATCAGTGTATCTATGTGACATTTTTAATTACAGGTGCTTGTTTATAATGTAGTATCAGTGCAGGTAATGAGCATGGTGTCAGATTCTATTACCCTCGACAGGCTTTGCAGCATCTACTTATGCCATTATTATAACACAAACAAAATGCCTTTGAGAAGAATTCTACTGTTTGGAGTGACATCGTGCCTGGGAATGCCCTGTACAGTTAAGTTGCAAAACTAATTTGAAAGATGAGCATTTCAATATTGTAATTCTTAACATGATTTCTATTGCAGCAGCAAATCTCTGGTAGTCTGAGCTTGTAAATAACATAAGCCCCTACAGCCTTTAATACAACACAACTGGCTCAGCCCTGCTGTAAATCTAGAGCTAACATTAAAGTGGATAACAGATATTGCTCCTTAATGGATTTAAATTATATCAAATTTTTCCGCCTATGGAACTCTTTACGCTTGCATATCAACCTCTTCCAGCTTTGGAAACCTCATTTTGCTGTTGACCGATCACTTCTTCAAGTAGAAGCTGATTTTTCATCCAGCCGACCTAATGTCCAATATACAAAAATGCAATTTTCAAAACAGAGAGTCAGCATATTCACTCAATTCAGTGGCCACAGCAGCATTGGACTAATATTACTAGACTTCACGGCTGGTGTGGTTGACTCTGCGCTACCTCTAGGGATTGTGAAAATAGCTTTTCAGATTTTCCTTCAGCCGAACGGCATATATTCAAAACTGAAATGGATAGGGAGAAAAAATCTTCCAGATCGAAGTCCTCCCAGGAGGATCCCAAGCATGTGAATGTGTAATTCTCCCAAATGCGCAATTTGGGAACAATCATAGAGAATTGTCTGGGTCCCTCCCTCCTTTGAATGGAGAACGACACCATTGTTCATAATGACAGCACTAGCTTGCTAACAGAGATTATCCAGGGAATATCACAGTCCAGAAAAGGAAAAGAAAAGGGGCAATGTGACACAGTAAAAAAAAAAAAAAAGCTGCAGACCGCAGTGAAGAGCATCGCGACATACCGCTGCACCACTGCAGTCTGATGTGGCTGTCACACTGTTTGTAATTTACAGAATGCTAATTACAAGCACAGCTATTTTTGCCCTGCGTATATCCCACAATCTTATCTGAACATTACATCTGTACATACATGTCGCCACATCTCTCACTGTCCTCCATTCAACCTCCAGCTTATGGCTGCAATGTCAAAATATGTGTTATAAGTCAAATGGTTTATTATTTAGTATACATGTACACATTTATATATATATATATATATATATATATGTGTGTGTGTGTGTGTAAAACTAAAAACAAAAAAATATATGCAGGGTGGGCCATTTATATGGATACACCTTAATAACCAACACAATGGGCAGCACATTGAACACATTTTATAAGTGATCAGAAACTTGTAAAAAACTCATGAACAATTAAAGTTACATTAAAACCATTGTTTTTCTTGTGAAATTCCCAATAAGTTTGATATGTCACATGACCTTCTTCCTCTTGAAAAAACAAAGTTTTTATAATAATATAAAAATAATATAAAAATAGCCAACATGGTCACCACCCATCTTGAAAAGTTTCCCCCCTCACATATACTAATGTGCCACAAACAGGAAGTTAATATCACCAACCATTCCCATTTTATTAAGGTGTATCCATATAAATGGCCCACCCTGTATATTTATATATAATATATACATTATCAATATATTAGTACTGTGTATATTCTATATTAGTACAGTCAAACAATTAATGGCATCCAAAAAAGAATATATATATATATATATATATATATATATATATATATAGATAGATATCATTCACCACCATTTCAGCATTGATTATATTATGATATGTTTCTTGAGCTTGAAACTAGAATATTTTTTATAATTATTTCCAAAGGATCATGTGACAATTAAGAGTAAGGGCTGCTGAAAGGCTTAAGCATCTGAAGCTGAATACTTCTCTACTAGTATGTGTAAACAGTATGTGAGGCATGTTGTATTCATACACAGTATTCACTGTAAGAATATTGCAGAATATTGCTGTTTTGATGCACTGTATCTGTACCAAGGGAGCCAGGACTGCTACGGATCGCCCTTAAAATCGCACACATGACGCCTCTGCATTTGCTTAATGTTCAGTGTTTGTTTCAAACATCTGGGATAAGGCGCAACCCTTAGCGTTTAAGGTCCTGTACCAGTGTTCTATACTACTGCCTTTCAGAGCTGGAGGCTAGTATTTAATAAGCCAAGGGAAATAAGCCACACTTGGGGAGAGTGAGTACCTTAGCCTGCGTCATCACTCACACACAGCCTGAGACACTTTCAGTCTCAGTTAGACTGGAGCAGATATCAGTCTACTCCACTAGCACCAGCTCATTTCACCCCTGAGTAAACTCCAGAGAGAGAGGGAAAGAAACATAGAAGGAGGCGGAGAGAGAAAGAGAGAGAGGGATGAGCAAGAAAGACAGGTAGGAGAGGCAAATGGAAAGGATGGGCAGCTCCATTAGTTTCCTTTCACACTCCCGTTCTCCCCCTCTATAACGATAGGATGGTGGGTCGGTGTTAGTGCCTGTCAATGTGCCTTTGGTTTCAATTTTGGACTTGATTTTTGAAATGGAGACATGAAAGGCCTGAGGCAGGAACAAATTGTACAAGGACATGAATTCTTAAACGTATCCTCGTTCTCTCCACTGTTGAAAGATTAGCACTGTATATAACAATCTGTAACAGTACATCTCACCAGCAATGCTGGACTCTCTAGGCTGTTCATTATTACCTTCATGTAGTATAAGTGATGCTTAGAACATTTAAGCAGCAGCCATAGAAACACAGGTGAATAATAAAAACATCTTTAGAAGTATTCCCTTTGATAAGTTGGTAAAAATAAATACAAATAACAGAAAGAATGTTGAAGGAGAATGTCTTTTTGTATTATAAAAATACTTTCTGAGGTCTCACATCTTAATAAAAAATGTAAAACAAAAATCACTGAAGATTGTGAACTTTCCATTTGGAGATGACAAGGGGATGTTCATTACTTTAGCTCTGTTAGACTGGTAGATGCTATTAAAAGAAAAAACAAAACAAAATCTGTCAACTGGCTTAGCTTGATTAACAAATACAGCAAATACTGTAATTTAATTCAAATCTATTAAATAAAATCATATGATATTTAGTCGACTAAATTTACTGTAGATTTAGTCAACTTAAAAAACTAAAACCAATTCAGATGACTAAAATATGACTAAAACTAAATGCCTTTTTAGTCAAAAGACTAAGGCTAAACAAAATTTGCTCTCAAAATGAACACTGGTAAAACACTGCACTGTGTTGTTTTACACATGAGCCGCTCAAGAGCTGGGGTTTTCAGTGTCTTAGAGCAGCTTGGTACGCTGCTCCACATCAACTCATCTCTGCATCTGCTTTGAGTTTCAGGCACTTGCCAACTATATTCCACCTTCCTGTAATATTAAGCATTTATAAACCAGCTGTTGTATCAAAAGAGAAGCTTAACATTTTCCTGTGGTTTTACCTGTTTGACAGTGAAGAATGAAGAAACAGAATGAATGCTATTAATAGCATTATTATATACATTTCTATTTTTATAATAGTGAAATATTACAACAGTAACAGTAACACAATAGTATTAATAAGTATTGTTATTATATATATATATGTGTATGTGTGTTATTATGACAGCTATTATTGTTATTATTACTATTATTACCGCCAATATATCAATATATAAAATATACAAAACATTGGCCCAAATAACAAGGAGGGGGAGGGGGTTTGGCAACGTAAAATTTATCCCAATTTTTAAATCTGAAAAAAAAAACAAAATAGTGTTGACCTAAACATAAGCAAAACTTGATCCAAAAGTTTCTTTATCAACTGATTTCTATCCAAATTTTAAGAAGCATGGGACTAATTAACCATGGCTGTTTCACCTTGTTATTTACCTTTAAACTCTCTTTTTGTTTCATAATTTCCTGTGGCTCACATGGAATGTGCATTATAAGCAGACCTGAATGCAAAAGTGAATGTGTAAATAATATATTTCCAACGCTATCTGAGCAACAGCCAGTGAGGTGAAAGGGAATGCTAACCGCTAGCTCTCTCCAGGTATCTGCAGTCTGATAAAAAAAAAAAAATGTAAAAAAATCGAATGCATTATTTAAGACAGTTTAAAGACAATAGCAAAACAAACCATAAAAACATGATCAGAAGAAGCATTAGTTAACTCATTGATTAGTGACAAGCAGCTAGCTTATTTGTTAGTTAACTGGCAACTTTTTCAGAAGCTACACAGACTACTAAAGAGTCCAGATACTAGGAGCGACACTTTGGTTCAACAAAAAAACCTTTTTTGAACACTTAAGTCATTGAAGTGTGCGATTTCAAGTCAACTTTCCTGGCAGTGAAAGAAGGGGGTTGAGACATTGTGTGTCAAAGCAGCAGTGAGCCGCTCAGAAGCAGCGTGCTAGCCATGAACCAGAGCTAGCACTAGCACTTTCTTTTTCTTAAACAAGCAGGGTTTATTAGAGCTCAATGCTCATTTCAAAAAGAAATCATACATCTCCAGTGCAGTCTACCGGCCTTGTGCTAAAGCTCAGCAGGGTATTAAAATAGCCTTGCAGACATGCAGTGCTGTTAAAACTGTATTCTTGCTATGCTTGTGTTTTAACAAAGCCCTTTTCATCCATGCTCATTAGGCAGTGACAGAGAAAGTCACAAAAAATGTTTAGAAAAGACTTTTTTCCCTTTTACTGAGCTCCATTTGAATTAGTTGACTGTATAAAGTCATTATTGCTCTTTTTAGCTGGGGAACCTGCTGTTTAATGCTAGTATTTGCCCCGATCCGACCAGGTCACTTCTACCAGCGATAATGCCAACTGGCATGGAACACGATCAGATAAGAGACGGAGAGGGCAAGGCGCTGCTATTCCAACTTTGTCTCGTTCTCATTCTCTCGGTGTGTTCTCATGCCTACGGAGCATCACATGGCTTTCAAAGTGATTCTACATAAATTTTCAGTTAAGATATGTGCGCTAATAGCAGCATGAGGGAAGTTCTCACGGTGGTTGGTCTGGTCTGGCAGCGTTAATGTCAGAAGTCGTGAGAGTGCTCTCACATTATTATTATCATTTAGTTCGATTTGACAGGACTGTCTTCTAACCCCGATGACCCGATCATGCCGGGGGTGGTACTTAGCATGACATTCAGCATTAATGGGTTGTAATGGTTTGTCCATTCCTAACAATCACACAGAAAAGAAGCAAGCTGAGAAATGGAAAAACTGCGTTACAAATACTTTTCATATAATTTAAGAATGGAAAGTCCAGCTAGAAGTTTCTGTCCTTAACACGAAAAATGTGCTCATTTATGGTCGACATGATAATTAATATACAGTTATATGCTGGCGTACTTTGGACCAGTAAGATTTTTAAATTCCAAATTTGTCACTTGTAGCTTCTGGCACATTTCTTCTTATGTCCACAATCCTCCCACACTCTTAAATGTAAAGGCTCTTTTTCCTTTATCGTCCATGGAAACTTTCCATTGTATGATTGTGAAAAAAACCTTCTTGAGATTATTAAAATGTTCACACTTCATATTAGGTGGCCTTAACTATACAGTATGTGCAGCAAAAAATAAATACACTGTACGTATTGCGGTCATACTGTATTGCAAAACACTTTTGCTGCTACTGAGGTTTGATAAGGTTAGGGAACGGTTGGGTGGTATAGGCAGGTTAAGGAGTAAGGAGATGGGTCAACAGGGAAATTATAAATGTTTTTACAGGAACTAGTTACATATAGGTATCTTTAAATATATATGTGTACAATGTAAAAACATGTATGTACACAATAAGTGCATTGTATGAAATGATTAATTGTTAATACATAGTAGTTAATGGCACCTAATATAAAGTGGGACCATTTGTTCTCATTTTATGAACCATTCAATGAAAGGTTCTTTAGGGAAACCAAAATAGTTATTCTATGGCATCGCTATAAAAGGCCCATTTTAGAACCTTTATTAAAATGTTTCAGAAGTGAAAGTGAAGACATTTATAATGTTAATAAAGATTTCTATTTTAAATATGATGTTATTTGTACTTTCTATTCATCATACAACACTGTAAAACTGAAAAATCACAGCTTCCAAATAAACAAACTGTTTCAACTATTAAAAATTAAATATATAATAACAATAAATGTTTCTTGAGCACCAAATCAGCATATTAGAAAGATTTCCAATGGATCATGTGAGACTGAGAACTGGAGTTAAACAGGGATAAATTACACTATATTAAACTACAGTTATTTAAAATTGAATATAATAAAATGTGATGGCATTACAGGTTAACTGTATTCTTTATTAACTAAATGTAGCCTTTGTGAGCATAAAAACTTGACAACTTCAAACTGTAACGTCTAGGTTACGAACGTAACCCACGTTCCCTGAAGGAGGGAACGGAGACGTTACATATGGGATCTCGCATGAGA
>JAUYWG010000045.1:13685673-13700233 GCA_034779775.1 Enteromius afrohamiltoni
TCGGTTGCGGCACGGAGTTCCTGTATAACTCCCTGGTCAGATCCACCCTCGTGCAGTGCCTTGGCTTGGAACACTTGGAGTGGAGCCAAAGCCTGCAGGGCGGTAGCAGCCTGCCTGGCGGCGTGGTAAGCCCGGCCCGCAAAAGTGGACGAGGTCTTACGTGCATTGGACGGGGGCCGTGGAGGTCCATGCCAGGTGGCGCCGCTGTGTGGACTCAGCACAGAACGCCTCGTCACTCGACTCTCCCTCTGATGCAGTGGAAGACATCTCAGCATCCTCGGGTGTCTCCGAGGTACGCTGGGCCCGGTATTCGGGGGAGCGCATGCCTTAGAGAACACCGTGACAGAACTACAGGCGCTGGCAGACGCTCGCGGAGCACTCATGGTTGCATAGACATTCCGGAGAATGGCTATGACACCGTGACGAAATTGCTCTTTTTTGACGCCGGGTTGCGCAGGAGAGACCTCTCGCGGCACTGTGGCACTCAATGGTGAGGTCTCTTGCTGCCGAGCAAAAAAGATTGGCGCTTTTTTAAGCCTTTAAAAAGGCTGCCAGTCTCGCGGGTCCGTTGACAGCTGCCCAGATGAATATGCTGCAACGACGAGAGAGCATGAACTCGGACAGGAACTCTTGAAAATGAAAGTGTTCTCCTCCAGCAGACTCGATACATCAGACGAGGCTCCGAAAGCGAAAAGCTGCGTGTGCAATCCAACCGTGTCCTCTTATACTCACGCTGTGATAAGGTACACCTGGCTGTAATTATTGCACGCCAATATTCATTGGCCTTTTCCAAAAGATTCTAAGACGATTGGTCTCTCATGCGAGATCCCATATGTAACGTCGAAGTGATTTGACTGAAAGGGTAACACTAGCTTAAAAATGCAAAAAAAAATTAAACATTTAATTTAATGACAGCAATGCATTTGTTCCACAGTACAAACAGCAACAAAACATTAAAGCTATTTAGTAGGCATACTTAAATTAATTAAAAACAAAATTAATGTTTTCCTTATAAATTAACAGTGCATTGTTATAGTTTCTAATTACATATATCTTGTTAAGTTAACAGACCAAAACATTATGAGCTCTGTAAACTGTGTCCCTTTGTGCTAAAATTATAGCAAACAGAATGTGGTGATATTTAAGACAAATTCCCACTGGCTGTTCAACAGATAAAACAAAATTGAATTGCAGTTCATGATGCTAGAGATATGATATGATTGCAAAAACGATCCTTTGGAGGCAGGCCGGGTGGATGATTACATGTGCGAGCGAGTGTGTGTTGGGAGGACCTCGGGAGACACAAAGATGTGGAACTGTGCCCTCTGCGTAATCAGGTTTTAGGACAACAAGAACTTGAAACTGACAGCTGCACTGAAGCAGCAAGTTGAGAGGTGGGAGTGTGTTTGTGTGTGTGTGTTGGGGTGGGGAGTGTGCTTTGTTAGGAAGTACGGAAGGGAGGAAGAGGAAGAGAGGGATTGCACCTGCATAGAGGCAGAGGGAGGTGGAGGCTGAGAGTGGAGCTCTAGGGCTGGATTGATTTTTCTCCTCCCTGCTCTCTGCTTCAGCAGCCACTGCTCTCAGATAATGGAGCTCAAGTGCTATCTCTGGTCCCCAGTGTCTGTGAGAGAACCCGACTCCTCACCCCAGTGTGTATGTGTGTGTGGAGGCATAGAAATAGAAGAGATAAAGAGAAGTTGCTCACACACCTGTAGGAGTACAGTATTTCAGTGTATGTGGAGGAGGACTGTATAAATTAAAAGAGGAGGGGAGACAAACAGAAGGGCCGAGAGAGAGATAATAAGGGAAAGCGATAAAGGAAGGAAGTGTGGGTGTGTGGAAATTACAGAGAGAATGAATCAAAGGCAAAAGAGAATAGAAACGGTGCACCTGAAAGCATGTGTGTACTATATGCACTGCAAAAAAATGCTTTCTAAGACTAGATTTGTTGTTTTGTTTCTAGCCAAAACATCTAAAAATTCTCAAATCGAGAAGGATTTTCTAGACAAGAAAAAAATATTGTTTTGTTTTCAGAAAAAACAAGCTAAAATTAAATGACTTTTTCCTTAAAACATGGAAAATAATCTGGTTTTCTGTTTGAAATAAGATTATTTTGCTTACCACATTGGCAGATTATTTTGCTTTTTCTAAGCAAAAATTCACGTAAATTTGACTTGTTTTTTTCTGAAAACAAGACAATATTTTTTTTCTTGTTTAGAGAATTCTTTTTATTTTATTTTTTATTTATTTATTTATTTTTACAAACGATATAAATCTCTCTCAGCTTCTGCTCTGTACTATTTATTTTTATCTTAACGAAGGGATATGCAAACATGTAAATTCCTCATAATGCAGTTTTTAAATTAACTTTTAATTTATATTACTTCTGTTTGCTGTTGCAATATAATCATTTGCACAGTGGCTGTCATGACTTCAAAACTTCATAAAGATTTATTCAAACATAAAGACATCACTAATAAGTACAGTAAATTAAAATGGAGTATATAGTTTAATATTTCTCTAAATGCTCTTCTCTAGACAAAGGGTTTTTACAGTCCTTACTTCACTGTGTCCAAAAAGGGCTGAGACCAATCCTGGTTTTTACAAGCTTTGAACCGGTCCCTTCTCAGGCTGCCATTCAAAATGCTCACTCGAGGGACCAACGAGACCACACCTCGTACCCTCTTGGGACCTCGCCATCACCCTACAAGGCCCACGGCAGGTCCCATTCGAGCCCCTCCAGTCAGTAGATCTCAAGTATCTGATGCTGAAAAGCTCCTGACTGCGCTGGCCTCCATCAAGAGGGTGGGGGACCTACAAGCCTTCTCTGTCGATGAAGATTCTCACTGTTGATTCTGATTCTCACGTTATCCTGAGACCCCGGCCAGCCTACTGCCCAAGGTTCCTACCACGCCCTTCCGCGATCAGGTAGTGAACCTGCAAGCTCTGCCCCGGGAGGAGGCAGACCCAGCCTTAGAGTTGTGTTCTGTACGCGCTTTGCGCCTCTACACTCTACACTCGGAGCATCAGACGCTCCCAGCAGCTCTTTGTTTGTTATGGTGGAGAGCAAAAAGGGAATGCTGTCTCCAAAGAGGTTGGCCCATTGGATCTGTGCGCCTTTTTCTCAGTGTTGCCTTGAATAGGTGAACCTGCGTCATCCCTGCCCCACAGTCAGAACTAGAGTGGAGTAGCTCCGTACTGTGCTTCTACTGGGTCTCCTTCGCCCAGTAGGTTGTGGCTACAAATCTCAATGTTCCACAGTCAGACAGAAGGCTTCCCTTCAATTATATCCATAATCTTATCGATATATTGAATTTCTTTATTAATGTCCACGCCAATATTTATTGGCCTTTTGTTTGAAGCTCAAAGGTAATTGGTCTCTCTGGTGAGTTCCCATATGTAACGTCTCCGACAATGCTGAAAATGTTGCAATGTTGTCTTTTTAATCTCTAAAATAGAAATTTTTGTATCATTATGATTTTTATTGACTGTGTGTCGACAGTGCGTTGAGTCAAAAATGTTTTCGGTCTCATTCAGTTGTGTTTGTGTCTACACAAGACCATGTCTTATGTAAATGCCTCCAAAACAATTTATTCATAATAACCTCAAAACAAGTCTACAGCTTGCTCTATCCACAGACAACTCAATTTAAAAAAAGGAGTTCTCTAATTTGAGCAATGCACCACTCATCATGGTTTAGCTTGTTGGTGGGTTAAGAAAGACACCAGGATGAGGGCCTTTCTTAACCTGTCCTTAGCCTTGCATGTTTCAGCGGTGGTCTTGACTGGATGGGTGGGTTGAGGGGCATAGACAGGAGATATGTCCTTCTGCTCCACCTCCTGATTGCTCCATTTCTCTTCCTGTGCACTCCAAACACCAAGTGACCTTCTAAAATTGTTTCCTGAGGGAGTAAAGATGGTGAATGGTGTCGGTGCGACCCGACCTGCCTCAGTCAGGCACGCAAACTCACTCTCAACCTGAAGAAAGGTTTAGGTCAGTCAGTAGGCGAGTTCTATAAATCCAGAAAAAATTGTAAAAATATGAACGGTAAGAATATCAGCTTAAGCCTGGGAGGAAAAATGATAAAAGGAAAATATGGCAGCTTTGCTTAAGTACTGCACTCATCTTTAGCGCTTCTGAAAGGCAGCTAGCGCTCTCAGAGAAGAGCTGTGAGTTTCAGTGTGCATTTGAGATTTAAAATGCTGATGCTGAGGAAAAGGTGGCCGTATCTCCATCCCTTAATCCTTCTGTCGCTGGCCCGTGGATGTGTAGCTCCCTGTCAAAAGGGAGGAGGTGGCTAAATATAGCAAGATGCTAACGAGCTGCAATGCTGCATTGCTATCTGCCTATTAGCACCAGAGGAAATTGGCCTGTTATCTCTTCTTTTCGCTTGGTTGTATCCCTCCCTACCCCTTTTCGCCATTTCATTCTACATCCCCTCCTCCGCCCGGCGCTATTTTCCCGTACTTTTCCTTACAAGTGGGATCTAATGGCTTATGACACTGATGTTCAGAGGCATTAGCGCTCTGATTGGTGAAAGCAAAGGCCATGCTGTGTGGCTGAGTGAGTGGACAGACGGTTATTTGCGAAAGCAGGTCGCCAATGCTCAATTATTCTGATTTCCTTCCAAAAACTAGTCTGCTATACCTGGAAAAGAACAATTTTATGAAGTGCTTCGATTAACTCAGATTCCCAGTCTGACAGGCTCTCATTTTCCTCATTGTGTTAAACACGAGAGAAAGGTCAAAGCACACGATGTATCAGACATCGGCACTTGTCCAGCAAAGCTTTATCTGAATCTCCCTTTCTAGCTGAGCAGTGCCGTGTAGCATGATGCTAATTAAAAACGACAGGATTTTTAAAGGCCTTAATTAACTCTGATCATAATCAAAACATGACAGACATTAAATTTGTCACGGCCTGCCATTGCTGAAACCTGCGTTCAGGCTCTGCATCCGCGTGCGAGCTCGTTTCCACCTATGAAATGTCAAGACAAATAAATCAGATAAGCTTAGCACGCGGAGAGGAAGCATCAACAATGCTGAATGTATTGTTTTTATTGTTTTTATGCAGCTGCCACAAATTAACTGTGGAGCTTTACTTGTGAAGTCACCACAAAAAGCAACTTCAGGACGGTTTACTGTATATGTAGAAAGAAATCTTTTTTAAGTAGACCAAGCAGATTTGCTTTCAACTTCCAAGGGTTATTGTATAAATGTTTTTAGGGACTGAACCAATCCAGAATTGTCTATATATGCATTCTGGCACCAACCTTTCAAAAAAAAGAAATATAAAAAATAATGGCTGTTTGTTTGTCAGGCCAGGTTTGCTGTGCTTGTTTGCGGTGCTGAAAAATTGTGTGATTTATATATCAACATTTTATAATAATAATAATAATAATAATAATTATAATAAAAACACATTTCTTAAATACTTATATTTCGTCTTATTTTTTTATTTTTATTAAATTATTATTTTAATTACTTAAAAAGAAAAATATGTAATGTAAGACAAAAAATATATAAAAATTAAGAAAAGTTTTTGTGTGTAATAGAACAAACTTCACTACTGCTATACAAATAAAAGTCCATAATGCAACGAGAAACAAAAAAAGGCCATTTGGAGTTTAATCCATGTGGTACACAGAATGTTCCGTTAACTGAAAAATGGGTTGATAATAAAAAAGAAACAATCATTTTAATTTTAATTTTAAATGATGAGCAAAGTTCCAAAGACAAAAATAGAGATGAGCCTTTAGGACATAGTGATTTGGGATATTTGAAGACAAATGAATTGCCTGTGGTCTTAAATGTCTAGACTAATTCTTAATATTTTATCACTATTCCATTCTCATGAATACTCTCCCCGCCCCTGGGAGAAAAAAAAAAGTTGTATTAGTGTCTAGTATGATACAACATGTTCTGACATGATAAGAAAGTATCATGCATCGGATCTGCCAAGCTTGTGTAAATGCTTTGAATCTGCAGCAGCATATGGGCCAAGGGTCTTAAACTCAGATTACAATGGAGCCAGTGGCCAAATTCAACATTTATTTAGTGTTGCTGCCTGACAGCATGCAGTGTTTCTGCTGAGATGGATGAACCACATTTGCTGTGAGGGAGTTGGCAGTGGACACCCTGACAATTGCCTGGAGATGGGCATCAGTCAGTCTAGTTTATTTATTTTTTTATAGTTCACAGTAGTGTCACTTTGATATTGTATTCACTTTCCTCACAAATGAATTTTTTAACTGGTGCATGTACTGTACCAGAACATCCTAGAGCTCCCATCGAGTTCATTCCACATTGGATCCATCTGCCCTCTGAATACAGAGTATCTGTTCAGTTTTAAAGAAATGTGTCATTTCTTTATTTTCTAAAACATCCAAAATTTGTGGTAACAGTAAATTTCCTTGAAAGATCCATGGTGCTACTGAATTGTCCCATGTAGCCATTACCTAGGTCACTGTTAGCTATTTTATACAGTGCAAAGGAGATTTTTTTTGTTGATATGTTTTTTGTTTATGTGTTTTATTGTTGTATTAGGTTTCTGTTATTGCAGCTGGATAGAGCTGTTGCTCCTTCTAGCGCACATCCCGTCTCCTCTCATTTATGAATCTGCGGTGTGATATGAACCAACAGACCCTCGGGACTAGATATAGATCTGCCCATCCATATGTTACACACACACACACAAACCACTTACACACACATACATAAAGACAAATTTGAATATGCAGATGTATATATATATATATATATATATATATATATATGGCTCTATATAGCAAAGCTAAAGCACTGACTAGCATGCTGAGAAACACAAACACTTGTTAGTTCTTTGCAATCAGTATTTTCAGCAGAGGACGAGTTTTAATGTTGTCCGGTAACTCATGAGTGAAGCACCGAGAGCACAAATCCAAATGAATGGAATATTGTGGATTCAACACAAGTTAAGTTCAACCATTGTGGGTCCACATTGTATATGCATAGAATAAGTGTGATAGAAACTCTTACAAGAAGTTATTTAAGTTAGAACTGCACTTTCACCATCTAGAATAGAATAAATGTACTATTAAAATAATCAAACTTTAGAGATTGATAAGATACTTATACTTATATTTTTATGTGTGTGTGTAACAGTGATATACTCTACTGACATTATTAATCAGTACATGAGGAAAAAAAAAAACTTTATGCCTAAGTATTTGAATGATAGCATAATATTCTTACAGTACCTGTAAACCATAGCGAGTAACTTTATTTTAAGATAGATCTTATCTGTTAATCAATTGATATAGGCCTGAATGAATTGATTCAGTTGTTGAGATCCACTTACTGGATTAATGATTTTGTCACAGTGGTTCATGGCTAGTAGGAGGGAGCGATATTTAGTGAATAACAGCATGCATTCCAGTCTGTTCTTCATACAATGCGAGTGAGAAAACTATTACAGGATTTTCATTTTTGCGTGAACTGTCCTTTTACTGATGCTTTTCACATTCTGTTAACTGATCTCTTAGATAAATGATTCCAGTGCTGTGTGAGATCATTATGTAGATAGCACAGGTGGGAATGAAGCAATTGGACAAAAAAAAAATTGCGAGAGCAGATTTGCTCAGCTGGGCACATAAGCTTACTCTAATTTATTCGCCCTGTTTTTGGTCTCCATTTGTGTATTTTGTTTATTCGGGATGTGTGATTGAAGGCAGACTACTTCAATTATGAGCACACATTAGGTCTGGTTCCCTGCAAGCATGTATATGAAATTAATAAAAAAAATTAATCACAAAGCTGGCTGTGTACTGAGCTCAATGCCGCATTGTCTCAGCATTATAATAATAACACTTATGCTGTCTAACATTCTATTTTGCTAAGTGCTCAGATTGAATAAAGGCCTGAAATATGTGATAATGAATCCTGAAATGTCATGATAAGTGAGGGCAGCAAAGTGGCAAGCTTTTCTATTCTTTTTCTTGCTGATTTGAGCTTAAACGCTCATCAACCTCAAGTGAAAAATCATTTAGATGCTCAGTTGACTAAATTTGGACCGATGAAGTGACAAATTTAACATAAACAAGTGCTATATCAATCAACACTTTTTTTATACAGTACAGTGCAACCAAAAAAATAAATGCAATTTTAACCTCCACGAAAGGCAAGTGGAACTTCTTGCATGCAATCCTCCAAATGTTTGAGCAGATAAATGAAACACACGCACGCAGAAGCTCTCCAGGGGCCAAGTATACAATCTAACCCCTCTTGGGAGAGTTCATTGTGGTAAGGCATGGATTGTCAAAAACAATTATCTCATCCCGACTTTCATTCTTTCTCCTAATTTAAGCTGATAAGCATCTCCTCGTAAATTAGTGTCCAGCCACAAGGCCGTCTCAGTCTCCAGAGATAACAGTATGGCAAACTGCGCATTGTGAAGTGAACGCCAAGCCTCCCAAGAGAAGATAGACAGAGAGAGATGGAGAGAGACTGACTAATAATAGCCCTAGAACAGGGTTAGTATTTAGCAGGGCAATGACCCCAGCTCTCCGACTTCACAATCAATAGTAATTTACTGTCACTCAGAGTCTAGGGACATGGCTGAGGCCAAGCAGCGTTTGAGAATGTTTTCAGACGCTCTTCTCCACACTGGGCTCTTCGAACTAGAGACGTCTATGACACTTGGAGAGGGCACGTAACTGTTCCTGTTCAATTCCATACAGCTCGCTCAGCTGGTGAAGGACCACCTGGATGTATGTGATTTCAAGTCTGCAGGAGAATTACCAAGAGTGTGCATTCACTGCTAAATTGCAACATATGGACCCTGTTCACATTTTCAGGGAACTCAGAAGCAGGAGCCATCATAGCTGGGTGAATGGTTTTTGCATTCCCATTTGCTCCAATAGCAAAAGCAAAAATCCACAATAATGTTTCTATGGCTTTTCAAAAGAGGGGAAAAAATACAAAGAGATCGATTATGTCACTCAGAAGAGAGAAATATCTAATTTGCTGTCACTCCCTCAGTTGAGGTATTAGAAACAGTCACACACAAACTTTCTGCAATTTCAAGTGAAGGTAATATAACACCTAGCAAGGTTTAAAAAATACAACATTACATTTTCTTTCAAGTATGAAACACTTTACTAGATTTATAGGTTTTTATAGGTATGAAAATGTGTAATCACAGTCCATTTAGAGATGACTTCAGTATATAAAATGAACATGAAATACATTGTGAAATAAAATAAATAGAAACAATTGCTCAATTATTTTAGCCCAAAATCCCAAATAAAATATCATATAATAAAAAATAATGCAAATAAATCACATTTATATAAATTAATTTAAATACAAAATATTGCAAAGACCTTTATTATCACATGAAACAAATGTAATGAAACCAATATGCTATCGATTCAGACTGAATTAGCTTTTAAGTTATAATAAAGACATTTGAAACGTCTAATTATGTCTAAAATAAATACATCTACATCATTCAACTATTAAATGACGCATAATGTAATCATCATTATTTAAATTTTTTTTTTATTCTTCTAGACAACTTCAACTGCAATTCTGAGAATGTCATCTTACCTCATTGGCAAAGAAATAGATAATTAAACAACAAAACTTTTTAAAATTGTTTATTGAGTCTATAATGTCTATGGTGAAGAAAATAATTAAGGTTCAATTAGAGGTCCCTTTTTGGACAGGGCAGCGCAGTAACAGCGTCTACCAGCGGGGGCTAATCAGCCATGCTAACCAGCCAGACCCTGACCCTTCTACAGGAAAACGGTCACTCGGTGCAAGATATCCACATCCATCAGCTATATAAGAACGGGAACGAGGGTAAAGAATATTGATTAAAGTGTTCGCTTGGCTGACCAGCGCCTGGCAGACTGTGCATCTATGCAGTAAACCAGGTTAATTGCACTTTATACCTAAATTTGTACACCGCAAGGCTGGTGGCAGAAATCAATAACAACATCATGTTGATAATAAGCAGAACACTTTGAGCTTCTTGGGTGCGCAAGTGAGAGAGTGAGTCAATCAATGAACGGATGAATGAATGACGAAAGATGTTTTTTTGAAGTGAAGTTTACACAACAATAACAGCGGCTTAATGTGAATCAGGTACAAGTGCACTCTTTTAGCGAAGCACTTTGCTAGAAATCTGTTTTGTGCGGATGGAATGATCAAAGAAATATGAGCAATGGATCAGACACTCAGTCGCCACTATAGCAGCGCACCCTCGTGAATGCTGGCACCAAAACATCAGCAAGAACAAAGTGTACATTTATCCAACACTTTACAGAGAGAGAGAGAGAGAGGGAGAGGCAGGGAGAGGCAGAGAGACAGTTCAAAAGACTTATGAATAAATGCACTAAGAAGAGAATTAGACTTAATAAGTTCTTTGGAGCACCTGGTTTGGACCGCCAGTCGAAAGGACTAAAGGGTCTTGTGCACTTGCTTTGAGCACAGAATGCCACTTCAGCCGGACATGAACCAAACAAAAATGTACACAGTTTGTAGAAATCACGCATTTTGCACATGTATTCCCTTCTACCCTGTGGGACAGTTGCTTTCGCTTTTTGTAAGCAAAACTGACATCCTTTATGAAAGATTTATGAGGCTAAGATGCAAACGACACAGCACAGCATCTCCAGGGAAACAAAAACTCCATCTGCGAGCAAAGTCACCTGTTTGCAGGTACGCCCGGGCTAGGCTTGAAATTTTACCTGTGAAAACCGTTAAGCGTGGCGAGGCTAGACAGAGCGCGCTAGACAGCTGGACCCTGTTCTTGAGGAAAAGTAATTGAATGTCCTAATGCAAAAAAAAAAAAAAACTATTATTTTCAAAGATAGATTAAATTACCTTTGGAGTTTAGTGAAAAAATGCAAAGATTAAAAGAAAGAAAAGAGAAAAATGGCCTGAGGCTATAGAAAAAAAAAATTGGTAACGTGTTCTTTGATGCATACAAAGTATTGAAAGAATAATTAAAATTTTGCACACAAGCTAACTTTATAAGGATAAACATTGTCATTTGAAATGAGCATGTGAATGTGGATAATTGCAAACCAAGGGCAAAACTTTAAAGTGATCGAAACTTATTTTCACTCAGTGGATTGAATAAAACAGCTGTTACTAGCCATCCTAGGATGTGTGTAAAAGTATTTATATTTTAAGCTTAAAGTCATAGTTAAAATAAGAACAGGCCTACTACATCATCATTATCTGATGAGATCACATCAGCTTTTCATTACTTTCCCTCCGAAACTTTTCTATTATCATAGGACTTAGGACCAAAAAAAAAAAAATCCAAAAAACGAATGTGACAGCATTTAACACACCTCTCCAACTGTCAGCGTTCAATGAAGTGCCTACTTTACTACATCCAACCAATTCAAAGTAGAAGAAACAAGTCACACCCTCTGTTTTCCATTCGGTGCACTCATAATGAAGCATTAAAAGCAATAAAAGCAAAAACAGCTGATACTACAAACCTAATATAATTTGTGGAAGGATGTGAGTGTATACGGGTAGCTGACAAATACAAATTAGACTGTGTCCTATGGTGTGACAGCAAAAATGTAAACATCAACAACATGACTGAAAAAAAAAATTGATTTTTATTCTTAAGAGTTACAAATAGCATGAGAGAGGTTTATTTTTGTTCAAGGTTTTGTTTTTTTTTCTGTCACACCATAGGATACATTAATATGTCAACTAACCGTACACAATTTATATAACCAGCCTGACCTGTATTACAAACAGTCTGACCCCGAATACAAACAGTTCCCTTTGTATACGGCACTCAGTCTCCCGCGGATCATGTATAAAAACGAAGAAATAGCTACAAAGATCTGCAGAATTCTGTTCCTAGAGAGTCTCTTTCAACCACCTATCCCCATAGGCTCTGATTTAAAACAAAGAGATCTTTGTTAGGTCGGGCAAATTGTGCGCCCACGCACACACATACACACCACCCCTCACTGTTTCCCAGGCACCCTCTCACCACCTATAGCCTTAAAACCTGCAAGACAATCCCATCTCAAGTTCAAAGGGAGGTTACACTTGTAATTCTCACATAACATTTTCTTCTCAGGACTTTCAAAAACAACAGCGCTCTTCAGCTACTTCTCATTCTGGCTCGCTAGTAAGAAAACACTGGTGCTCTTCTCCAATGACCAGGGGCAGAACTAGTGGCACAGTAGTGGTCAGCCTACTTCAAACTGAAATGGAAATCTTTTGCACTATTATTTATTTCTTTACTGTCTCGTTTGATCAGTTTAGTGCATTTTTGCTGACTGAAGTGTATTTCTATCTCACTGTCCCCAAACGTTTGAATGGTAGGGTATATGCTCCAAAATGTTGACTAAATTCATTTTCAGCAACAAGTGGAGAAGTCAAGCTGTGCTGCCTGATGCAAGTCAAACACAGCAATGGAAAAAGAAGGGCTGCTGGGTAGGGCTGAATAGTAGATTGGCATGTTGTAGAATAGAGAGATAGTGGAACAGTTGGATATACACGGCATGATTAAAACTAATCAGTATAGAAAGAATTCATGCAGCGTCAAAACATTCAACAAATTAACGTGTCAGTTCACATACAATATGAAAATAGGATCATCTATGCATGCACAAAACATACACATTGCCTTTTTATTTATTTATTTATTAAAATGAACACATCTATACAGCAAAGACGTATTAAATTGACCAAATGTGAAAAAAAAATATTTATGATGTTATAAAAAAAAGTAATATTTCATAAAATAGGAAATTTCATAAAATATGAAATATTTAATAATAAAGAAAAAATAAGAAATGCTTCCAGAGCACAAGAACACTATATAGAAAGATTTCTGAAGGAACATGTGACACTAAACATAGGAGTAATGACATCACAGGAATAAATTACAGTTTAAATTTTATACTGCTCTTTTTTTTTAACTGTATTTTTTACTGTACCAAAAATATATTTTGAAAAAGCCTTACCTAAGCCAAACTTTATTTCATTGTTTAATTCACAAATAAATTTGTTCTCAAACTAAACATGCCACATTTTTCAATTATGCAATTGAAATGATGTCCCTTCAGCACCTGCCTTATAAAACATTTGGGTATTTCTTAGCCACAACAATCTCAAAATATAACGGATATAAGCTAAATGAATTCAAACATGTGATTTAAAACACAATCTATTGTGTGCTTAATCATCTTGTTCGCTTGGAGAGCTAAGACCTGTTTAAAATGAAATAAATTGAATTCAGAATGATTGAGTCCTTTTAAAGGTTGATGTGATTTGTTATCAAATAACGCTTTAATGTTTAGCACACAGTATATTTCAAAATCTAATGAGCTGCCTCCTTTTTTACTGCCTACTTAGTATCCTAACAGAGAAAGAAGCTCATAAGTGACTGATTCAGAATGCCCTACATAAGCAGCATTTCTATGCACCACACAGGAGACTCTCACAATTGATTCCAATAGAGTTTGACATTAGCATTCTGCTAAGCCAAAGATCAGCTTGACAAACAAGGGCAGCTTTCTGAAATGACCTAATATGCACAAAAATAGATGCACAGAAATATGAATATATTAAAAGAATAGTAATTCTTATTTCAGAAATCTTCAAAACAAAACATCACTGGTTATGTATACAGATGTAATCAGAGATGACTTTCTGATTAAAAATAATTAGAGATGACTTTCTGGTGCAGTGATCATACAATATTAATTTGTGAAAAATTTGTATTTTTCATTGAAATAGCCTGATATTTTACAGTTAAGCACAGTTATGTTTATATAACAAAAAATCTCTATGCCATACCAAAATACCTATGCCATATGCTGGCCTCTGTCCGACCACCCATATGAAAAATTCCCGCCTCCTCCAGCGTTTGTGACACCTTATCAAGCAAACGCCAAGCTCTCTATCCACTCACAAGACAGACTTCAGTCCTCCGCTACTCCGCTTTTGACTCCATTCATCTTTTCACAATAGAGACCTGCTTAGTTATATCCCATTCCCATTCTTACTTCCTCAATGTCAAGCACATACTTGTAAAATCTGTCAGTGACTATCAACTGCACCTCATGCGAGTGACATCATTTAGAAGGTCATTTACATTTTTTACAGACTGTTTTGATGGTGTCCAATTACAATCATTTCTCACGAGTCAAACGAATGACCAAGAAACATTCAAAGACAGGTGAAAAAAATCCCAGACAAATGTAAAAGCAGAATGAGATAAATGATCTTCATCTTGTTCTCCCATTTTAATGAAACGTTCTCTACAGTGCTGTGGAAACCACCGTCATTTAAAATCCATTACCAGTGAGAGATAGGGATGTGGCCACCATTACACCAACGTTAATTGCAGCATGTGGCCATTACTCTTCTAACCTTTGACCTTTAAAATGTCTGTTGGAGCCAAGTGACGTAAAGACATTTGGGTCAAAAATTAACTTTCAGCGATGGCCATTCGTGGTGTAAGGTCTGAATTATTTAATTCTTCCAAAAAATCATCCAAAAGGACAATAAACTCTGATCTGTCTCACCCG
>JAUYWG010000045.1:13700333-13740551 GCA_034779775.1 Enteromius afrohamiltoni
GGCCATTATTTCCTTCAATTTCGGATCGGCCTTCGCCATATTGCCGTATCAAGTTTTCTTTGAAGTCCAGGGACACAGACAGGTCAAAGCAGACAGTAATAGTAGCCAGCATAAGGTCGCTGTTAATAAAATATATCCTCTCTCTCATTTACTCTCCCTCTCAGTTTAGATCTAATTTACTCCATTCGACACATGCTGCTGAGTCAACTGAACTCACTCGCTGCCTATTCCTTCTCTCCTCGCTTCTCTTGGCCCAGTTCGCAGCCACACACACACACACACAAACACACACACACACACCAAAATATCGAATTAAGGTGTCGCCATGCATCACAGACCACTTTGAAAGGCAGACGCGCTCACACAAACACACACCGCCACACTTCATCAGATGACCAGAGCTCTGTGAAGGGCGACCGAAGAGCGAGATGGAGAAGTCGATTCAAGTCCACACAGGCTTTGCTTGGGGTGAAGAAGTGTGAAATATTAAATAAATGAGCATGATACTGGGCCGGTGATAAACAAATACACCATAATTAGACACCAGCAGTGAGCAACGATTAAGTGAAACATATTTCAGAGGGGCGCTTTGGTAATGGGGGACACAGAGATATTTACAACAGCAGTTATACTTCTAGCAAACAGTCTCCTGACTATCTGTATAGCAAATCAAATTATTTACTGGGTTGCTGGTTTTAGTGCTTCATTTGAGTTGAAAAAACACAACGTAGACCTAAGAAGAGCTGTGGGATCATGGTATCAGATGATAAACTATGGTATTTAGACATTGCATAGAAAAAAATACTGATATTAGCTCCAGTGTACATGGAAGAATAACATGGTATTTACTTGAGATGTAAAAACGATGTTATTATAACTCTCGAGCTGGTGCGCTGTCTGAATGATAAAAGTTCTCACATTTTAATTAAAAAAAAAAACGTTAAAAAACGTGTTAATTGTAAATTAAAGTAAATTGTATTGAAATTAAATGAAACTGAATTAAGTGCAATTAAATTAAATCAAAACCTGTTAAAAATCTAACTTGTGATCAAAATTCAAATAATGCCACTGATTGACATTTCTATGCAGTTATTCCATCATAATTAGTACATCTTTTTGAATTACAATTCAGTTTAAAATTCCTTTCTGCTAACCCCATGCTTTAATAAATAGCTAACCTACTTGACCATACTAACCAACTCGTTGTCACGGAGGCAGACACTCCGTGACACTCGTATCCTAACCCATCCTTGCACCCTATTTTTGTCGTCATTTTAAGCTGCGATTCTGTGTGTATCCAGAACCAGAGCCCCTCTCTAGGGTCTCCATTCCTCCATTTTCACCCACTTTTCAGGTTCCTCCATCACGCTTTCTGTTAGCTCAAGGCTCGGGCCTTGCTGACAGCGCTGGGACTCTTGGAAAGGAAGGGGACTGAGATTCTCATAATTGATTTGGGACCAATTCTCCCGTATAAGTGTTTGCACTTTTTGTTCGAACATTATGCCCCTGTCTTGTTGAATGGGATTTTGAAAAAAAGGCTAAATTAGACCCACTGGCTAATCCAGCCTTGCCAAATTCTTGCGAGAATGAGAGACACATTCAAGAGGGGCTTAGCACAGATACTATCTTTGTGTCGCTGTTGACAATGTGAGAATGGCTTTATGTCTGAATCTTGAAAAGCTAAACCGTTGGCAACCTTTGGATAAGTGTGCCGTTTACACTCAAGGGCAGCGTTGAGAAAACAGCTCGCACCCAGACAGACGCCACTTTTGCTGTGAGCTGTGTTTTATGTGGGTCTGCATTAAAATTCAGTTCATTGAGTTAATAATGTCCCCAGTGATTACCAAACTGTCAGCTTTTTGCTAAAATTAGTAATGGGTCCCACTGGGAATAGATCCTCCGGTACTGTGAGGCGGTACCTCGCTCAGGAGCGGGTGTGAGACTGAGGGAAACATATGCTCTGTGTCATAATTCTAACAACAGGCAACACCTGTTTGACAAGCACAGGGGGAAAAAAGTTCAGTTGCCAAAAATTCTTCATCTGAGCATTTTATGGCAAAATCCAAGAGGTTAATAACCCACCCTGCTGAAAAACATATGTTTTGACCATTAATAACCATCATGCTGTCCATTTATACTAGATAGCCCATCACCAAAATAGGACTAGTTTTCGAAAAAAGAAAGAAATAAATAACGTATTATTTAATTTTTGTCATTAGTGCCTTCTTATTTGATTGTTTATAACCCTACTTCATTAGTTAGTTGTTATTATTAAATTGTTTGTTTGATTTGCTTTTTTGTTGTTTGTTAGTGTATTCTCCAATTAAATTTGAAATATCATTGTATTAACAGTTATTACATACCGTTTTATTTTTGACTACAGCGAGTGCATATAATAATTAAGTAATGAAATGTTTGTACACATTTTTTGTTTTTAATATATAATAAATAAATAAATAAAAGTGAAAAAGAAAGCTGCAAATTTCAGCAGATGGAAAAAGAGACAACACATTTCAAAGAGTTGCATAATCATACTTTTAAGGACAAAATAAACTTTTCATGCCTGGTGGTTATCATTTCAGAGACATCACTGCCATATTTAATTCATGTTGCTAGAGACAAATGTTTTTGAAAACTTACAACAGTGTGCGTGATTTCAGACTTTTGTGGTGGTTGAAAAGCTCAGACAGATGGTAGCAGGAAGTCCTAAATGCCTTCCCTAAGTGAGTAACGCTCAGCTGAATACCAATTTCTCCAGGGAGGAGGTAGATTGAAGGCCTCCTGTTTTTTTGAAGGGGACTACAGGGGAAGGCCATTGTGTGTGTGTTCTATTTGCAGGACTATAGTTGAATTCTACGCATTCATTAAGACTCCGTGAAAGGGACCCATGACACTGGAATTCTGTTCATTCAGACCCTGACATGGCCAAGCTGATGAAAAGTGATGGAGCCTCTCCAGTGAATAGCACAGAGAAAACGGCACAACTCAAACCCAATTAAATAGCAATGATTGCAATACTCAGTAATACCCATTTTGTTCCAAGCTCATGTGGAGTAATTGAGAATCCAGACATACCAGTAGTGCTCACATCTTCTGGAAAGACTTAAAGAAAGGATGTAGAGGAAGAAAAAGAGGTAGACATTGTCCAAGTGCCTAAAATATTCAATTGATACTAGTATTGGACACACTAAGATTTCTTGGTTAAATACTAACATTGACATAAACCAATGACTATCCACTTTCTCAGCCATTATTTTTCTAGGGTATCTTTTCCCATTAAAACTAAAAACTAAACTATCACCACAATTAATTACATTACAATTGCTGAAACAAAGCAAAAAAGTCCACATATTTTTTGATTGAAATTCCATAAAGAACTGCATGCGACAGTCAAATAAATAAATAAAAATGTATACATCATAATACTACAGAAACAACATTAATATCAATATGTCACAGCAAAAACATTTATTTATGTTTCTGCATACATTTTTCTTTTATGTTAAATTTATTAAATACTATTATACAAAAAACAAAAAAAAAACTTTATGAAAAGTGGTTAAAACAACAACACAAAAGAATCATCATCATTTAGAAAAACATTCAGTTACGGAGAAAATGATATTTTCTGATATATATATATATATATATATATATGCATTGTATCACTGCACAATTACTGCACTCAGTTACAGTAAAATCCAGCAAATACCTTTGTCATGGAATTGACAATTAGATTCAAAGCACAATCTGCAGTATAGATGCAATGTATGGAAGCACATGATTTCTTCTGAGGGACAAATGTTCTTTAATATTTATGAATGCCCTGGGTTCTAGGGACTTGACATATTTTTTCCTCCACAGCAGTAGCACCTGAAGGCCTTGCTATTTTTCTATAGCTATTTTCCACATGGACAGTTGTAACCTGAAATAGCCACCCACTGAAAACATAAGAACATGCAGTTCTGTTATGATCGGTCACCCAGCCGTTCATGTCCCAGATCAAGAATGACCAACACTGATCTAAATGAGCATGAACAAAGAGTTATCAAACTGGACACTGATAGATTGAATGCTTTAACTAGGCAAAACACTGGTTCTATTCAGTTTGTTCACTCACTGTTAAATAGGATTAAGCCACTGGCTTAAATAAAAAAAAAGACAATGCTTGTTGCACATGATTTTGTTAATGTTGGCACGTGCGCATATAGTGAGTCTTTTTTTTTAATCTATTTAAAGTGTGCATGTTGATATGGTATAGTTTACACAAATACCACAATTTGGTCATGCAGTTCCAAACCCAGGTGCTGTTATATTTTCACCAAAAAGATTTGAACCTTTTTGCAGCCGTTTTACATTTGCACATAAACTAATTCTAATTACATACATATGTATGTATGTATTTGATTTGCAAAACACGTTTTGGTCATGTAGAATAAGGCATTAATACTGTATGTGCTTATAACTAATAAATGGCTAATATTGTAGTAAAATGCATGCTATTAAGCAATATAGGTGTAACCCGTATGAACAGTATATCCACGATTAGTGACTGAAAGAAATGGTGGTAAACAAATAGTTTTAGCAATGTTATTCTTGTCTTTTCTGAGCATATGTTTAATTTTACAAGTGTGCCAGTCCATATTCCCCCACAGTTGTGTATGTGTGTGTAGTACAGCCCCTTTAGCCTCCTTGAAGCTAATACAAGCCAAGTGAACCAATCTAAGATCCATCACCAGAGGACAGTGTGATAAACGGCTCTGTCAGGCCAGGCCGCCATGGCCTTGACTTGCAGAGCGAAAACATCACACTTCACTCTGCACTTCAAAACCCCTCCATGTTTTTCCTAACCATTTTCTCCACATAAAAAAAAAAACATATTGGCAACAATGCTCCTGAGTGGTGAAAGGACTCATTTGTGACCTGAATTAGTTTCATAAGGTGATCATTTTGTTCTATTTATTAGAATTATAGTTTAAATATTTTACAGCACACGCACTAAAAACCATCTCAAAATGTTAGCAAAGAAACATCTCCTCATTAAGAGAGACATTAAGAGTGCTCGGAATTAGCCCTAAAAGCACTTCACAGAGTAATTGTCTCTAAAGAAATGGGTGTATTTAAACCCTGATGTTCCTTTTGTTGACCGAACATTTTACCAAATGAACCAAACGCGACATTGCCGAAAGCACAGTGGCAGAAACTAATGAAATCTCATAGAGTTAATGAAGTAATTTAAATAAACTAAGCTTCATCACATACAGTCTGTGAAATTACAGAAATGTTTGTATGTCAGACACGTCTTTGGCCCTTGCTTGGGTGCTTGTGTGAGTGGACATTTGGACACTGTGTAGCTTTGTATGTTCAACATTTAATTACAAGTCTATCCCATTTGTAATGTAACTCACATTAATAGACTTCAACAGTGGACACAAAGGTTTGACAGTCGATAAATGTGGATGTAAATATAAACAGAAAGATAAACACAGACAGACAAAGAGACAGTCACCCAGAGACAAAAATGGCACCCTTCATTCTTCATCATCTCCATCACTGTACTAAAAATGGCTCAATCCCCATGGCATCAAAACTTAAGTTTTGTGGCTTTTAGACTACTTCTCTAAGCGTCAAGGCCATCTATATATCAGCGTACTCCTAAAAATGCCAAAAATAACATTTAGAAGATTCCACATTTAAAATTTACAGTCTTTCTTGGACAAAAAAATACTGCTCCCACCCAGTATTACCACATATCTCTGACTAGAAATAACAAGTGGTCCATAATACCTAGAAACAGCTATCTGTTAGCATTGCAATTCATTTAAAAGGCAGTAACTTGGCTGGTCCTGCCCCAACTTCCTGTCTTAACAGAAAATAGGCAAAAAAATGTTTTTGTCAAGCTGTTGATTGGGGTCTGTGAAGGTTGACTTGCATAATCTCCCCTTGCATATCACTCAATTACAACTAAATAGGTCATTTTCGTTGTGAAAAAGAGGAATTCACCAGTCACTTTGTCCCTCAATGTATGATGGGTCGTGCATATAATACGGTCTGAGACATTTGGCAGATATGCCACCCATGACAGAGTATCCAAGCACCCCTTTAAGTCACAGTGTGTAAAATAAATGAACGCCAAAATTATGTTTTAGGTACATTTTTGAGTTCAGGTCAGTCAGTTAAATGAATAGTTCACCCAAAGAATGAAAATTCTGTCATAATTTACTCAACCATAAGCAATATATATTAATTTCTTTGTTTTACCAAACACAAAGGAAACTATATTGAAGAAGGTTTTGGGTCACCATAAAAGTATACACTATAAAAGTCAATGGTGACCAAAACAAAACCTTCTTCAAAATATCTTCATTTGTGTTCGGCAGAATAAAGAAATTTATACAGGTTTGGAACTACTTGAGGGTGGCTAAACAATGAAACATTTTTGGGTGTCTCTTATGCTTAACAAGACTGCATGTACTGTATTTGTTTAAAAATACAATAAAAGCAGTATTGTTGTGGAATATTAGTGCAATTTAAATAAATGTTTCTGTATTACTATATTTTACAGTGTACTTTATTCCTGTGTTGGCAAAGCTGTCCCGTGATAACTTAAAAACTGTGTCTTTTTTAGGATTTTTTTTAGGAATAGAAAGTTCAAAAGAAAAACATTTATTTGGAATTGAAATCTTCATAGCATTATAAACCACATTCACTTTTCATACATTTAACTTATTGCTGAATAAAAGATAACTTCCTTCATTAAAAAACTTTTTCTTATTATTTATATGTATAATAATATTATAATGAAATATAATAAGAAGGCCAAGTCTGAATCTTTAATAATTGTTCAGAATTTAAAATTTACACAGAAAAAATAGAAATACTAATAAAACAATCATTAACAAAACTGCATGGTATTGTGAACAAACAAGCAGGAACATTAACACAGAATCCTCAGACTTTATTAGACTACTGTCTGAACCAATAAATCAAATAAACAGAACAAAACTAGGTCTTGAGATGAGGCTCATAAATAACAAATCAGTGTTTCGCTTGGTTGCATGTTCATACAATCTAAATACATTTTGGCATGGAGGCGTTCAAACATGAGCTGCCCCAAAAGACACTGTAATCACAATATCAAAAGACACATTATAATATATTAAAATCTTGCCCTCCACCACGGTCCCCAAATGTGGGCACTTTTGGTTCACGATACACTGCTTATCATAAAAGCTCTAATAATATTTGACAGCTATGGTAAACAACATAAGCATGAACGTGTGTGAACCAACACTTTAATGGCATCCTATATGGATTTGATGTGCAAAATATGGTTTATATACCTTAAAAAACCTCTGATATTCTGGGACCTGTTTAATTAGCTATTCACCCCCAAAAGATTGTGGATCCACACTAAACAGCTAAATAGGTTAGAGTGGATCCTAGGACTCGTTATCAGGTTGGACAGATGGATTCTGACACCTGTGGTCGCTGTTTCTGTTTGAAAAGCACGACTGGCCTCCAAGGGCCCAGCTTCTTTCTGCACGCTTCTGTCAGCTGTCACAGAGGCAGAGACCCCTCGGGCCATCAACATCACTGTGACAAGGGTTACTGTTGGTGACACACGAAGAACTCCTGGGACCTGGGCGCTGGCTCACGGCTTTGCTTGTAAACAAAAGTCAAAGGTCACTGATACTGATGCTTTAGAAGAACGGACAAACACAGAAAATCTACAAATAGTGGTTTGTCAATTAACCCTATAGTCTACTATATCGTATTTAGGCTGGAAATATTGATAATCCTGTTGTACACAATCTTCTACACTCTTTCTGTCAACTGATTGACAGTTTAAATAGATAGTTCATTCAAAAATAAAACTTATGCCATCCTATACACATTCATTTGCAACATTTATATTTTCAAGAATGTGGATAACCAAACAGTTTCTGATCCCCACTGCCTTAAAATGAAACAAACAAAAAACAAAACTATGACCAGAGACCAGGAAATGCTTTGTTATCCACATTCTGGGACTGTCCAGGGCTTGACTGCCTGCTTGCTTCGACCACACATCCTGTGGAAGACAGAGGCCAGTTCGAGGAACTATTAGCCTCCAACAGCGGAAGAGATGGTTAGTCCCTCTCCCAAAATACTAATCGGGGACACGAACACATCCTGGTCATCGTTGAATATGCCAACCGGTATCCAGAGGTAGTTCCCCTTCGCAAAGCCAATACGAAGGCAATGCTCAGGAGCTGTTTCTTCTGGCATACTGTACCACAGGAGATTCTGACTGATCAGGGTATTCCTTTCATCTGCTGGCTAATGGCTGCCCTATGCAGGCTGCTGAAGGTGAAGCAGTTGAGGACCACAGTCTACCATTCTCATACAGACAGCCTCATCGAATGTTTTAACCAAGCCTTGAAGCAAATACTCCGGCGGGTGGCAGTACATAAATCCACCCTCCGGGGTTATTTCACCACGTCCTAGTCGTGTGATTCTTCACCCGTGACAATATACTGTAAATATATATTAGGGATGCAGTGGTACAGTGAGCCCATGGTTTGGTTTGTATCATGGTTTTCTGGCCACAGTAACGGTTCGGTTTCGATACATCAATATTACTGTACAGTACTGTATGTGAGCTCTTACATAGCAGGGGGTCGTTTGTCCTTTCAATTTCAAGTTATCAAGGTACAGAGATGATATTAAATGTAAAAAAGGTATAGATTAAGTCAAAACACAACATTTATTTTTCAAGGGCAAAAAAACGGACAATATAAAAAGTGAAGTATAAAGTGAAATATAAACATGAACATTATTCAAATAAATATTGACAGCAACAAGAACATACTTAAGTTATCCACATACACCATCAGAACAAACAACAATAATAACAAAATGCATCACTAAGTGGTGGACAATTGTTTATTTCAATAACTGGTGAGGTAGCATCACAATGTGCCGTATCAAACAGATAAGAGACTTTAAACTTACACTGAACATTTACAATACCACTGGGTTAAATAAACCATCTAACCTTTACACTTTAAACTACTTACATGGTAAAAGTGATGATGCCAACCCTGGAACAACACACAGCACTACCGAACCCTGCTACTAATTTATAATGTTCCTTGTCTGTTCGATTGCGTTATTAATTGATCTTTATCTCACATCTATGCCATATCTACATGTACAAACTACTACTACATATACTATAAAACATTTATTTGGTGTAAAGCTGCTTTGCAATGAAAAGAGCTATACAAATAAATTTGAATTCAATTGAATTAAAAGTGCACCATCCATTCAGGATAATTGTGTGACGCACACACTTCAGGAATGCCTGTCTTGACCTATTATAACAGGTCATTTAAAATGTAAACAAAAACAGGTGGGGCTTGTCTCAAGTCTATTTCAGCTTCACTCTTACTTGCGTCGTAAAGTTCTGGAATAATTTTGCTGCTGAAATGTTAACCTATGCAGCCTGAGCCAGAAACAGAATTGATTTGTTCGTCTCTCAAGGTTTTTTGAGTCGTTCGTTCATCACGTGACAGCCCCGTAACGGTAACCTATGCAGCCTGACCCGTGCACGACTGAATGGATCACTCCCACGAGACGATTCGTCACATTAAAGATTCTTTCAAAATTAATGAATTGTTCAAGAACGACCCATCACTAGTCTTGAGAAGTTCTGACCATCACCTGATTGTCTATGCACTTAACACAGGAAATGCCTATTTTATTTAAAAATAAAGTTTAATGCCTCAAATAGGCTACCGAAATATCGCTACCGAAATATTAGGGTGCAACAGTTTTCATATTGTTATATATATATATATATATATATATGTTATTTTAAAATAAGTATTATAAAAATAATATTTTTTCAAAATAATTGATTTAAATAATAGTTGTTTAAAAAATATATATTTTATACTTTTTTTCTTTTTATTTATTTCTAATATTTATTACTTCTTATGTCAGGCTTCACAGAGTTAAGTCGCTTTGAAACATGAACTACCCATCGTATCTGCCTTTATAGCCCTGTCTTCCATCATGTGATGGGTAACTGCTGCCATGATCAACAGAAAATGAACACAAACACCCTTTAAAAAAATTCTGTTTACAGATTGCTTTCTGTAGGCGGTGATAGCGCAACAGTAATTGTGAGTTTTTGCTAACAAAGAATAGTTTTTTTTACAAGCCATATTTAGATAGAAAGAAGTCTTGTTTGTGCACTAAGGCTGATTAAATTGTACTGCTAGCGATTAGTGCACGTGACGTGTTTCTTTTCTTCTTCTTTTTTTTTTTTTTCCTGAAAGACCACGTTTAGTAAATTCACCCTTAAAGTTCTAACAAATTGCTTATGGAAACCATAACAGATTTTTTCACTGTAATATAATAAGAAATTGTACAGCAAACTGTTCAATTCCACTTGAGCAACTTAGTTTCATCAGCATAAACCACAAATCCAGATGGTAGAAAATCCCATTTTCAGCAAGAAAGGTGCCAACAAGAATGAAAAGATGGCAGCTGTGAACAACCACACCAGCAGCAGCCACATCTCACGTTCATAATTAGAGAAAAAACAATTATTCTCTCTCACACAAAGACTCGAGACAGCTGCATAATCCCGAGGGCACACACTATGGTGCTCTTTAAATAGGTGATTTGCTCATGATTCTTGAGTCAACATCCATGTCTATGCATAGTTAAGCATGTTACGGTGCTGCCAAGGGGGTGTAAAGAAATATGGCATTGTGGGTAACCAAGCTACACTTGATCTGATGTCAACAGCATTGGGCAAGCTACTCCAAAGATACAGTAAGTTAGTCCACTAAAAACACACTACAAGGTACATACAGTAGAATACAGTAAAAATAAAGAAAAGGAAAGGACGTGACTAGGTATGGTTTCCCACACTAGGAATTTGTGCTCTGCATTTAACCCATCCAAGAGCACACAAAGAGCAGTGAGAGGTGTGGCACCTGGGGGGCAGTTGGGGGAACGGTGCCTTGCTCAAGGGTCTCACCTCAGTCTTAGTATTGAAGGTGGAGAGAGCACTGGTTATTCACTAACCCCACCCACAATCCCTGTTGGACCTGGGACTCAAACCCACAACCTTTGGGTTACAAGCCCAACTCCCTACCCATTAGGCAATGACTGCCCCCTATTTCTTTATTTTTTTTTTAAAGTAAATGTTTGCTTTGATTTGATCAGTGATTAAACATTGCTAAAGAAGTACAACAGAACGAAAAAACTGCTATATTCAACTATAACTACAAACAATAACCCTTTATTATTTATGCGTGGTGGACTAGTGTTGTCTGTTAAATTCTTGAGCTTGTTAAAATTGGTTGGATTCTGACTGAAAGTCTATGTTTTTATATCATTCATCACCTGAAAAAAAATGTTCTGCAAATTACTTCAAAGATATTGTTTGTATGAGTTTTTTTTTTTTTTTTTATCACCACAGTTGCAGCTTAGACAACAAATAATGCTTCGATCATGTTCAGTCATACTTCTATATAGAATTTGCTGCTAATTATACATAGTACTTTTACCCAGACTAAATAATTAAAAACAAGCTTAAAGGGAAAATCTTCTATACATGCTTTCGATTCTTTAATTAATTTTCTGACATACTCCGGTTCTTGTTCAAACACACTACACATGCTTATTTTCCCTTATTTGAGCACTTTATGTTTATAATCATACTTATTTTATCCATTAAAAGCGTGCTGTCACGTTAATTGAACACTCACACTTGCTGTGTGAAACCGGCCTTAGTGTTTCAATATTCTTTTGGGTTGAACAAGTACAAGCAGCACATGCATGTGTAGATCTTAATAAAGAGCTTCTTCATCTTCACCAAATTATAGGATGCATTTGCAGATTTAGTTTCAACTGACTGTAAAAAAATATCCAGCTCATTCAGCACTCGTTTTGTTCACTGCATTCTGTAAAATCCAATTACTCTTGCATGAACAGAGACTGTATTTCAAATTAATCACTAGAAAAGCTGTTTGAATGATACAGACTGAATCACAAATTTAACTAACATGGGCCTTTCTGCTGTTATTCTGAAAAACTGCCTTAAATGTGTGCCTCGTTCACAAATTTTTTTTGATTCCAAATATCAATATTTTGGTGCTACTACTTAATGTGCAATGTACAGTAAATACACTAAAGGTCCCGATATTCTTCAAACAGAGTTCTTTTTCATTCTGCCTTTTTAGGGCAAAAAGACGTTTGAAAAGGTTGAGTGACAGTATACTCTTTCTGAACATTCTGACATCCCCGTGGTGCTGGAGGCGGGGTGTAGATTAATGTCCTTGGATGCGTATGCTTCGTCTCGGGGGCTCTCTCTGAGTAGTGCGTTCTTCTTAAGGCTGGCCCGCATTCACCAAGGTGGATGCAGTGGCTGTGCTCAGGGAATCGCGCTGTGGGATTTGATGAGGACGGCGATCTTCATTCTTTTCCCACCAGATCGAGCGAATGTATGTACAAGCATAATGCTCAATGTCCAAATGCTCCGCCCCCGCCGAACATGCTTCAAGGAGTGTGTCTGTGCTTGTGAGCTCAGTGCCCTCGGAAGATTGATCTGCTTACCCTGCCAGTGTTTCAGGATGCAGCGGTCTCCAGCAAGCGCTGCTTTCAGTCTTTTCCTCTGCTTTCAGTCTTTTCGGAGAGGTTCGCCACCTCCTCTGGAGGTCTCTAGAGGAGCTAGATCGATCGTCTCCTTCCCGTCCTCCACTTCAGGGCACCGAGTTAACAGCTTTAGTAACACCAGGGACCAGTCTTATAGAGACTGGTTCCTGTAATGAGTGAGAAAAACCTGCCAAGAGTGTCTTGTTGGGTCCCGCCTAGCAGGCTCTGGTTCTACCAGTCTGGTCTTCCTGGTGTTGATGCGGTCAGAAGAGCGGTATACACCGCATTGCACGGTGACCATCTTGAGAGGCAGGTTCCCTTAGCAGACTATTCAGCAGCGTTGGATCCTGCAAACTGTAGAAAGAGGCTACAGTATCCAGGTTGGATTGCCTTCGCCGTGATTTGCAGGCATTTTGCCCACACTACAGGCCTTCTGTGGGTCACCTTTTGGGCCCATAGAGGAGATCCCTAATCACTTGAAAGCTTACAATCAAGACCACACTGCTGCTGGTGATGTGGAGAGTAGGTGACTTGTACCCACGAGCGGGTTACAGCCCTAAGGTCCCTAGGGTAACACTACAGTCAGTCATACTGCAGGTTTTCAATCCTCCTCCCTTCAGGGATCCCGGCCAACAGAAGCAACTCTTGGTGTGCTTTGGTCCCCCCAGGGGGGTGTCCAGCGACAAAGCAGACCTTGCGTAGGTGCTGCTGTGCTTTGGTAAGTAGGCACACACATCGAGCAGGGACAAGTGTGGGAGCATGGGCATCTCGTTCCCCATAGCGTCTTAGGTTACGCATGTAACCCTAGTTCCTCGAAGGAACGAGAAGCCGCGTCTTGTCGCCACATTTTCAGCTGCATTCCACATGCTTTTATGCTTCCTGGCCAATGACGTCATCCGCCCATGATGCTTTGCCCATCTTTTGCACTAATTACACATACTATTCAGAGCCGTCACGCTGGAGGCATTCCCCACAGGAGCTAATTTGACGCAGCGTCTCATTCCTTCGAGGAATTAGGGTTACATGCATTACCTGAGACGTTTATTTAATGTACACCTTTTAAATTGTGTAATATTTATTTGCTTGCTACCATTCTTTTCATTCTTTCATGACTTTGAAAAACTTGCATCTGATGTTTCTTTTCATCACTTGTTGCATAACTGACACTGATGAGTCACTGACACAAGCTTCGTTGTAATTTCTTTATAGGAATTAATTGCTTTTGCTAAACTTTTAAAGTCTCTCTGTGAGCGATCATACGGTGTTTTTCTACTAATGAGATCTTTGAATGATTCAATGACTCATTACTGTTTTCGTTACTGAATGAATCTGCATTTTTGTGAAGGCCTTGATAACAGCAAAAACATAATTTATCTTAAATGATGAGTGCTGCACATTTTTTAACTGATATTATTTATAAAAATAGGCACTTATATAATTCCTACAGATTACATAACTACTGATTTACTAATAATTGTGGACACCTATCAGCGTATTAATGTAACCTGCAGAAGAAAAAAAAATATCACAGAAAAATCTTATTCTTTATATATAATAACAGATATGTGAGATTGGATAAGGATTGGTTACGTAAATCTAAAAAGGAAACAGAAGAAGTCACAGGATCAGGAAGTACTTTAACTTGCAGCCTTTTGATCTGTGTAACTCTACAGTGATGGTGCTTCCTTCAATGTCATTATAATTTCAGATGAAATCACCTTCTAAGCTTATTAACAAAGAGTATGTCTTTGAACCGATTTTTGCATGTGTGTTGTGTTTGCAATGCACTTTTCCATTCATATGTGTGTTTGTGTATTTTCTAAGCAGTGAATCTTCAAAGCAATAAAGTGAAACTTCAGTTTTGTAACTCTGTGGGTGTCGGCTAGGGAAATCCTGGTATTTTCCAGTACTGATGTTTGGAGAGACTATACAGTAGAAGATTGGTGCTACTACAGCTGTGATCGGCATTTCTCCTGAGATCTAAACACAATGAGATCACATAACACAGCCGTTTAATGGCACATTCGCAGCAGTTGCTAGGATCTGGGTTTACATTTGTGTGTGTGTGTGTATATGCATACACATGTCTGAACATCTGCGCATCTTTGTGTGGTGTACTAAGTTTGTATATGTGCCTATGAAGTAGCTTGTAGAGGGGCTTTTTTAAACCGGTGTGCAATATTTTGAGTTCAGTACAAATTAAGCAGCGATTAACACACTTATGGCCTAATATCATTTATTTAAAAAAATAAAGCTGAAAAAAAAGTGAACCTGAACGCTAATCCATAAATAATATGTATATTTTACTGTGATTAAAATTGCTTTTTTAGGTCAAATAATACACAAGTTTTGATTAAAAATAAATATTCATCCATTTAAAAGTATGGAGTCAGTGAACTGTTTTAATTTAAAATAAATGTTTTTTTATAAAAGCTAAAAAAAAAGCTATATTTTAGCAGGCATCACTCCAGTCTTCAGTGTCACATGGTCTTCAAAAAGCATTATAATATGCTAAATTTTATCGCTCAATAAACATTTCTGGTTGATATTAATGTGGAAAACAGTTGAACTGCAGATTTGTTTGTTTGTTTGTCTGTTTGCTTTTTTCAGACTTCTTTAATGAATAACATTATAAATACACCAGCAGTAAAGCCACCTGTGGTGGATGCAACAGTACAGCCAAAACCACAGGTATATTATTTAATGATACTATTAATGTTAATGATGTGGTAGAACCTCAAAAGACTCAAAATTCCTTAAACTGTCAGAGGCACAGCCGAGCAACATATTTCTGTCTGCTAGCCTGTCTCTACAATCAAAAGAAAAAATATTAATTAATAAAATATTAAAAAGTAAATTCCTCTGGATTGTGCAGAAGTGATGTCTAGATTTTCTGAATGTGAACTAACACTACACTTCACAGCATTGCTGCAATAATAATACTCTTGCTGTACATGACCATGGTGATAATTAGTTTTTTACAGCTCCAATGTCATTTGCAGTGTCAAGCATACCTGCAGAATCAAAACTCAATGACAAGAACACTACCCAACCCTGGTACCCTGACCTTATGCGTTTAGACATCCATTTGCCTTTCATCAGTAGATTCATCTGATAAATTAAAGCCATTTGGAAACGCATCTCTGACTCTTTTGTTAGTTCTTGGTATAGACTTGAAGTGCTTAATTAAGGCCGTCTTGCAATTACACCTAATCGGCAAAACAAAATTTTACAGGGTAATTTAAAAACCAGACTGTACAAGCACAAGTGCAGCGATGAAGCAGAAATGGATTTATTAGTGCTATTTTGTGAATTATAACATCTAGCACAATGGCCAGTGAACATTGTGGACTTTTAATTCACAGTCAGGTCTCATACCTCAGCTCCAAATTATCTGTTGTAAACAGCATTCATGATTTGAATGAATAAATAAACCAAATATCAGCCGAGGGTCCGGTAATGTTTACCTTTTTTTCATATGAAACTGCTGCATTTGGTGATAATGAATATTGTACACACTTGCAGAATTCAAAATTAAGCCACTGGTAGCCAGGGATGAAATTTGAATAGTCCTTTTGCAAACATAATTTTTACCCACCAACGGCCAAGCTCTTTATCAGCACAAAAGTGCTGAAGCCTGTGCCACCATACGTCTTTTTAGTTACAGACCACAACAGTTCAGTGAACATGAAGAGCTGTGGAAAATTTATACAAAGTCTGAAGAGGACAATTTTTGAGCACTTGCGCAAAATATTTTTTGATAATCATATTTGCATTACTGGCCAACATCCAGGGAACTTCAGCAAGCTTTGGGAATTTGGGAAGACACAGACCTTGAATCCACAATTTTTTTTCTGCTTTTACTGTCTCACCTGGCTTCACCTCTTTTCAACATTTGTTTCCTTGTCCTTCAGCATTTTTATTTTTTAGATAGGTTTGTGTTTGTATGAATGCATGTATGAACATATAAATAAAACTAGAAAGATTCTTTAGAAGAGCCGATCAATGCTGTAAGTGAGTGACCATGTTGAACTGGCAGCACAGTGGAAATTTATATTGATTTTTCCTCGCCTTACTCCAGTCCCCAAAGTAGCTCCAGGATTCTAGAAACATCTACAAGTTCGAGCTGATATTCATAATTTACAAGAGATGCAGCCTCCCTGTTATGGACAATATAAAAGACTTAATAACAAAAGAAATCAATGAGAGGACGGATGCAGATATGGATAGTTCAGTCTCTTCCAGACTGTCAGAGTAGACAATGGCTTTGAAAGAACCCTTAGTCTTGGGATTTATATTATGAAGTCCACAATATTCTATTAATATCGTTCAACTTCTCATAGTCTGATTTATTAATCTGCCTTTTCACTGGCCTGCTCATTTCATAACTGTACAGAGCTTGTTGTCAAAAAGTGTTCTTCAAAGAAAATTTCAAGGAATAGTTAAAGGAATGTAACCTCATGTTGTTACAAACCCATATTTTTTCCCATGGCACACAAAAGGTGGATTGTCAAAAGATATTCTGTCTACACATAATAAATATGAATGAATATCAAAAGTTTTCCTTCATGCTCAAAATGCCATAAATATAAGGAAATTTTTTTCAGTGACTAATTTTTGTTACTAACCAAAAACTAAAATGATTAAGAGTAGATTTTATTCATTTAAATGAAGCTAAAATAAAATATTAAAAATGTTAGATGGAAAAACAGCCGGATCATGATCACAATGACAAAAGCAATCTACCAAGAGTGATGCAAATTACCACTTGGTTTAATAATGGTACAAATAAATAATTAATTAATTACCCTCGGTTCATTTCATTTATTTATGTAACACAAATAAACACAACAGAGGTTGACCACTGTGCTTTAAAGAGTATAAAACTAAAATACTACAAGATTAAAAGGAAAGAGAGCAATAAGACATACAGTACTAGGACTAAAACATTATTAAAACACCCTTTTGTTGTTTCAAACCCGTAAGACCTTTGTTCCCTTTCAGTCGATCACTCCGAGTCATGTAGGTGACCAACAAATAGGAATCTAGCTTTGAGATGACCAATCTACTTTGCGTGTATGAAAACACACCAATGAAACTGGCGTGCACTGATTAACATACAGGTGCAGCTGATTGCCACAGCAATTTGCATTACCCCACTGTTGTGTGCAAGTTGGGTTCGTCTTTTTAAGGATGTCGTACCACCCGTGCGTTCTTTGGTTACCTGACACTGGACGATGGTCACGATTGCTGGCTCGCGTGCCTGGGCGTTAAGCACGCTGAGGCAGCCTTTGTGGATAAGTCATGTTCTCCATCTGGGAAGATGACTATCGCAGAGTTGCGGACCAGACTCCGCTACCTGAAAGGGGACGGGGTCCCCGTTCTACTGCCGCAATCTACTACTTCCGGCAGTGGGCGGCCTGCTCGTACAGTGACAGTGAAGAACTCTCCTCAAAGGGCTCCTCCTTCCACCCACATTTCGCTACCGGTGGAGCAGTCAATGCGGCAGTCTGCAGACCGGCTATGACACGGCCGAGCTGGGTCCCTGCATTTCCCTTCGCTGCCCCACTGCTGGTACTTTGGTGGTCCCAATGGTCCCTGCGAGTTTTGAACCAAGCACTTCACAGTCTTCCGTTCAAAAGGTTGATGCAGAAGCGCATTTTCGAGTGCATCAGTCCCCAGGATTGGTTTGCAGCGATTGATCGAAGGACGCATACTTTTATGTTTCAATCCTTCTGCAACAATTCAACCTCAGGCCATTCCTGATGTTCGCATTCGAAGGCCAAAGCATATCAGTACAACGTCCTATCTTTCGGGCTCTCCCTGTCCTGTCCTGCATACTTACGTAAGTAGCGGAGGCTGCCCTGACTCCGCTCACAGAGCATGGGGTTCGCATCCTCAACTAACTGGACAACTGGCTTATCCTAGCACAGAGTCAGGCTTAGTTGTGCGATCACAGGGACCTGGTGTTACGACACCTCAGCCTGTCAAGTTAAGTCAAGTCACTTTTATTTATATAGCGCTTTTAATGATTTTTGACTGTAGCAAAGCACTGAACATGCTTGTTGGGGCTTCAGGTCAACTGATAGAAGAGCGAACTCTGTCAAGTGGAGAGGATCTCTTTTCTCGGGATGGAGTTGGATTCGGTCGGACAGACAGCATGCTTCACGCAGGAACGTGCTCAGTTGGTGCTGGACTGCTTCAGAGACTCCTGGGGCATATGGCAGCGGCTGTCAGGGTTGCTCCATATGAGAAGGCTTCAGCACTGGCTTCATGACCAAGTCCCGAGGTGGGCATGGTAGCTGTCACTCACCGGGTTCAGATAACACCGGCCTGCCGCCAAACCTTCTCCCCGTGGTCAGACCTCTCATTTCTCAGGGCAGGAGCGCCCCTACAGCACGTCTCCAGGCATGATGTAGTGTTCACAGATGACCTGGGTAGACCTGTTTTCCTCTCCAGAAACCTCTCACTGCCAGTTGTTTTACGCCCTGACCGACTGAACCCTCGGCATGGATGCCCTGGCACACAGCTGGTCGCAGGGCCTGCGCAAATATGCGTTTCCCCCAGCTGTAGATACTATGTAGCAATGTGTACTTACACTTTGGTTACATAATAGTTAGACATCTAGTTACTATGTAAGTACACAGGTATTAGGTACACTTAATATAATGTGTGACCTATTTTTCTTGCAAACTCCAGAAACGTACTGTTGTAAAAATATCAGTAAAACAGTGACATCAGTGGATCAACTTCAGTTTTGCGACGCTACAAGAATACTTTTTGCACAAAGAAAACAAAAATAACAATTTACTCAACCATTCTTCTCCCCTGAGTTATGTTTTCTGTCTTATGGGTTGACATGGGCGTGAATAATTAATGACAGAATTTTCTTTTTGGGGTGTACTAACCCTTTAATACTCTCCTCCTCATAAATTTTACATCTGAAGGGGATGTGTGTCCACATCTTTTAAGCGTTAATTCTTCTGTGTGCAAATCCTGATTTTACCACCATAAATTGTTTTGCGCTGGCACTAGCCATTAGTATATCTGGCTCTAAAACTAAATCTGAGCTAGCAATCAATTAAGGCTAAATACCTAATTACTGAAACTTAAATTAAAATTAATATGAACACAGCACCAGTTGCCTTGTTCCAGTCCTTTTGGATTTGGAGAGCCCCTCTTTACCAAATGTAAAAGACCAGCCAATTATTCAAACATTAAAAAGTCACCAAAAGAAAAGTCATCAAAAGGAAGTCAAAAATAATGACAGCATTTAATTTCTGGATGAACTGTTTCTTTCTACAGAACATGATATTTGTGATATCATCTACAATGATATAAGGTTTCATAAATATTAGGAAAATAGAGCAGAGAGATATACCAAAGGACTAATCCTCTCTTCCAAACACCTAAGTTTCCTCTCTTCTCTCTCCGTTCTTCTTTCTTCCAACTCCTTAATGAGTCAAGAGATTGACAGCTGGATTACTGGGCCAGTTTGTAATCCTTTAATTTCTCCATTTAAGATAATCACTCACTGAACGGAGAAATGCTTCCACTTCCTGTGGCCCTTGTCAATCAAGTCAAAATGCTGCAAACATTGAATGTAACCCAAAAGACACGATCAAATGACAAACTGTTAGGCTGGAGAAGAGGCTGTGTGCCCGTGACTGCGATTCAAATTCAAGACGTCAGCCAAATATTTTCAGCAACACCTTTTCTGTTTATCCATGTGTATTTATCGCTCCTTGTGAGTTCTGCATTTATATAAGCAAACAGACTAAATGCATGTCCGACAGTCCCTGACCACAGCACTCTCAACAGAATCTCTTTAAGACAGCCTGAGGACTTGAAGTGAAGCTGTCTGCAAGCCTCAAAAAGAAAGACAGAGAGAGAGAGAGAGAGAGAGAGGGGGGTGCATAGATAAGGATAAACTAAGGCTGCATCTTATGAATACAATTAGCATTTCTCACCTCTTTCTTCACATGCTCCCTTCTTCCCCCCACCCCCTCAGCCCTTCTGCGATCTCCAACAGTGGAAAAAGGATCTACACCTCACCTCTTTCCTATTACTTTCTTCAGTTCGGTTTAGATTGGTGCCAAACCGAGAGACTCTCTGGGCTGAATCATGTTCGCTTTCCCGGTGGCGTTTTAGTTTTTGCTCCTTAAAATAAACCCACCATGTCAAAGGAAGAAGTAATTAAAACAGAACCTAAGGGCACAATAAGGAATTAAAGACACCGCTAGGTCAGAGTCATGAAACTCATAATGGCCCGCTGAGAACACATATGTATGTATATAGAAATGTGAGAGAGTTTAGTTTAACATTCTTGCTGTGCATAAAATATTTTTTTGAAATATATACCATAAGACAAATATGCTTTCTTTTTTAATTAAAAATTATTTTAGTAAATTGAAATAAATCTGAAATATAATCAAATAAAATAAAAATATTAAATGAAAATGTTGAAAATATTAATTTTTCCTTAGCAAGCTGATGTATAAAAAACTAAAATAATTACACAAATAATATAAATACGTAATATGCAATGTGCACATTTAAAATGAAATATTTTTGCCTATATATACGTACAGTATATAATGCTAAAATATCACTGCATTTTTATGTTATTTTTGGCATTTTTACTCAAATTTTCTCTCTGGAATAAAAAAGAAGACAAAATGCATACCATCTTAAAGTTAAAAACAAATACATTTTAAGTGAAAATTAAGTCAGAATATGTTGATTATTTTACAGTGTAATGAATAGAAACTGGAGATTTCAAGACAAAGAAGCAGCCTAAAAATAGTCCATATGACTTGACCTCTGCCCTAGCTGTTCTTGACATGCTCATGAGAGAAGTACCAATGCCCTGTTTGAGAGCAAATAATTAGAGTAACATGTATGCAGTGAATCTGAAGGTCTGAAAGATATGATCACAAGTGAACAATTTCCTTGTTACCTTGTAGCCATTCTTTGATAGTCTAATCACACGAAATGTTTTATAGACTGAAGCTGTGCTTTTGGATTGAGGTGTCCTTGCATATGCGTCAGATTTTTCACCCTGATATATAACAAACTGAAATTTCTATTAAAAAAAGAATTATTAAGGAATGAATCAACATTTTTCTTTCAAAAAATTCTTTCAAGGCCTTCCAGCAGAAGCACAGCCCACTTCTGCCACCTCGATCTTAGGTTAACGACCTTAAGAACCACAGCATTTGAATACATTAGATCAGAACATAACTCTATGACTCTAAATGTATACATGCAGCCAGCAGTGAAAGGTCTGCATTTAAGATATAAATCCAATCTGATTTATATTCAAATAGACAGTAAACCATGGTTTAAGAAAACTTAATTAAGAACTGCTATGTAAGTGTTAGAAAGAGAGCATGAGATGGGAAGAAAAATAAAGATTTAAGGAATTCAAGATTTCTCCCTTTAATATAACCTGATATAGGCCTATTACGAACAGTGTGGAAAACTAGATGAAAATAAATCAGGCATGAAACAAACCAAGTATATGCATATGGCACACTTTGATATGCTTGGTCCACTTGAGCTGAGTAGCAGACCTGGTTTCTGTTCAGTAACAGCATGAAAGAAAATGTCATCTTTTCTTGCATTATGCGCTATTATTGAGCAAAACTACACAAATCATGTTATCTTCAACTGTGTAAAATGTAAACATCCTTGAGCATTACAAAACCGATAAATAAAACATTTTTGTTTCATTTGATCATACTGTTTATAATGAAATCAAAAGCTGTACATTTTGAATGCTGTCATTTTTAAAATACGCGACCATGAGATGCAAACAGTGTGATGAAAAACTACTAGAAAACTGATAAAAGAATTTTCAATTATAAAATCATTAAAAACTATTCATGTTTGCCCAGTTAATAACATAAATGTATTAACTGTTTCCCCTTACAACGCTTCCCCACAAAAGACAAGTTTTTACGTCAATCCCTGTTTTAGGTGGATAACGATATGGAAAGCTCTAGTGTGTGTCCTGAACGAGTTATGGGACTGCTTGGGTCTACTAGGGACCAATTATCCCCATAAGGTGTCTTTCATACTGATGACTATAGAATTTCCCCATAAAACATGCAAAGACAACAAATGTGTGTGTGTATGTGCATAAACGCTTGTGTGAGTTTGTTTGTGTGTGTGGGTCTGTTTGTTTTGTTTACTGAATGCAATTTCAATTATTCATATAATTATTTACAGGTGAAAGAATATGATATATGAATGCAGTTTGCTTGAAAATGCAGTAATCTGATAAAAATGCACCACTTTCATAAAAATGCATTTTTTTTTTTTAATTAAACCTCTCTGCATCCAAGTGCTGATAAAACATGAACACACGAAGATAGAATGAAACGGAGGCTTGGTTCTTTATTTTTATATATAATATGTTTATATACGTATAGCAGAAAATATTCTGTAGGCTGTCAAATTTAGGTGATAATCATCAAAAATGCTGGCAGTGGCTGGCAACTTAAAAAAAACGCTGTAATTTGATAATTTGCTGATAACTTGTAACAGCAATAATAAAGATAATTATTTCTTCTTCTTCTTATAATTATTATTACTAATTTAATTCTTAAACTGAATTCAAACCCAGCTCATCCAATCAGAATTCAGTCGAAAAGTTCTGATAAAAAACTCTTAACCCTGCTGTGTTTGTGACTCCAAAGCTACACACAGGGCTCAAGCAGAACCATCCTAATGAGCTTTTGTGAATGTCTGTATCCATGAGAGGTTCCACAGCACGCTGCACGTATGGAGAGCAATGTTTTTGCTAGTTAATGAGGTAAACTTTAAGACACGACTGGAAAGCTGAGAGAGACCCCGAGAGTCCAAGCGCCAAGTGTCTCCATCTCACAGGTGGAGTCCTAGTTCTGGTTTTACTGTAAAACTGCCCTAAGATGTCTGTGCATTTGGATTTAACAGATGTCCTTGTGGGAGAGGCACATTTTTTAAAGCGAAAGGACATCTGAAGTGGGGTCTTACTATATTTTATTGATGATAAAATGTGGTATATATGTAGGAAATCCAAGCAGGCACTATATTTTGTGCCACTGCAAATGCCACAAATCTGCCAGAGAAGTCAAATGACTCTGACTATGCATAAGCACTAGTAATTAAGATGATTAATGGCCGCTTCTGAACTAACGGCAAAGGCGACTGACTTCCATTTCCCACCAGCACTGTGTCGGATATTAAAGGGTTATGCGCTGAAGTTCATCGCTTATGTTCTCTTGAACACATTCTGACAGCATCCTTTCAGACCACCATTTAGGGGTAAGTGCAACTCAAATCAGATTGTTCTTTTGTGAGCTAGAGTGTACCTGTCCTCCCCCCATCTCCATCTCTCTGTCTTTGCCTTCAAAGTGCCTGATCCTGCTCTTAGGCCAAGATGATGGTTTACACTACAATGTGCAATCAGTGGAATATCCGTTTTCATGGTTTATCTCTCCCAGGTGGGGTCCTGCTCTGAAAAAAGCCCACGCTCAAATACTCCATTTGTCTTCATGGACAATAGACTCTTATAAGCGTTTTGTATGTTGTATATGAATCCTTCTTTCTTCTTGTAAATCTATACTGATCCAATTGTCTTTATGTAGATATTGTATATTTTTCTTTTTTTTTTTCTTTTTTTATTAATTTACCCTATATTACCCTAACACATGAAGGGCCTTAACCCATTTAATCCCACGAGTAACAATAGTGACCGTAAAAAAGTTTTCTTTTATAAAGCACTTAAAACCTTACTGACTGATGTTTTAGTGCACTTCCTGCAAACATGGAAAAAATAAAGGGTCTCAATTAAATATGTGAAGTTTTACACAATTAGTGCAAATTATCAGATGACCAGAGCAGTTTATTTCCTCTTTGCACCTTGAGAAAATGATAACTGCATCAAAGCTCCAAAACGAAGGGCTAGTAAAGTATGTTAACATAAAGATATTACATAGATTTTTGGTACATATCATCTTTAGGGTGTCTAGTATTAATATATGAATTCACATATATTTATTTTTGTTGAGTGTGGTCATAGAGTGAGCAAAAATCTTAATGGTCACAATAGTGACCGGTGGGAGCTTAGTTAGATAATACAAATTTTTATTTTTAATCTCACTGTTCCTATCAATGTGCATAAGTTGTTTATGCATAATAAAGGCCCTAGAATGTGATCAAACAGTTTAAAATAGCTGTGCTAAGATATATAAAAAAGAATTATGAATGCAGAAATATGTGATTTAATTTCTCACTTTATCCTACCGGTCACAATTGAGACCGAGAATAAAACACATTTTTTCAAACACTTTGCCAAAAAAATTTCCAAAAATAATAATTGATTATTTCAAAAGGTTACTAATGACACATCTTTGGATATTTTCATGTCTGGGAAAAATTTTGAAATTGACAGATTGTTAGCTAATGCATTGATTAATGGTCAGCTGTACTTTTGTTACATTATGTATTAACCAGTTAGTTCATGTTAGCTTATGTTATCTAAGACTTAGTTCATGTTAGTTAAATAATAAATAAAGATACAGCGGTTCATGTTAGCTTGCATCCATTAAATAATATATATATATACAGATGCAACTTTTGATTTAAGTAATGTATAAATTAAGCATTAAAAATAATTTCTTACTTTAAGTTCATGTTAACAAATGGAACCTTACTGTAAAGTGTTACCATGACAGCTGCATGTGGTTCATGACTGGTGACATTTGCACATGCAATAAAATTTGCACAAACCTCATATATATAGTTGTTACAGACTGTACATAACGCACCTTTGTTTCCTTTAAATTGTTCCAGAGTGGACTCAAACGCTGGGACCCCACCAAACATGTCACCAAAGCAAGACGAGTCATTTATGCATGAGTTTATGTGTCTATAAACGTTTGCATAAACGCCAGAAGACATGACGTAACACAATAAAACCTCATAAAATATAATTTTCTCCTGAGCCAGACTGCCTACTGCTATAACGAGCCATGCTAAATGATCGCATCATCAGTCAATGTTACACGCGGTTCGAAACTTCCCATTTAGAATCCGGAATCCAATCATGTAAAACACAAATGCTTACCATACCTATTTACCGTGGCCATGCGGGTGCCTTTCATATGCTCCTGAGGCCAGCTGAATATGTGACAACCCTGGCATTTATATTTTGTCAGCATAAATGATGAATCTTTTCACATGCTGAGTGAAGATGAATCACGTCTAGCGAGGCAGAGCGCCTGAAGGGACTCACGCTGTCTGTTTTTACTGTGTAAAGATATTAGAAACATTGGATGGTTGAATTATAACCACTCCGGTCGACTTCATTCGAGGGTCATGTCTTTAATAGGCTCGTTATCCATAGAAGTACAATAAAAGCGATCATGAGGATTAGAGCATAATAGGTATAAATGCACCACTGCTGTCATCATACCCAAACTTTGCTATAATTAAAAGCCCAGCGCGAACAAACACCTTCGTAAATGAATAGAAAATGAACACAACAAGCTAGCGGTGTAATTAAACAGAATCAGCAAATTGCATCGCAAGCAGCTGCGAGACCAGCGGACAGCTGGCAGACACCCCGACGGCTCTGGCCATGAAAGAGTAGTCATATCTGATTCTGTTTGGATGGCCAGCCTTTAGAGACCAATGCTAAGCAGTACCTAGAGAACTGAGATGAATCGCTCACTCTCACCCCAGTGCGCCACAGCCATATTAAACAGTTATGGAGGCAACTCAAGCGGAACTTTCTACTTTCTCGATTCCTCGGCCGAGTTCAACTCTCAGACCACACGGCGCTCCTGAGAATTCCCTCCTTGGTATTAGCATTCTGGAGATGTCAGGCCAATGTTTACAATCACGGCTAAATTGACGCTGGATTTTCTCGACTTGATGCTCGCTGGCCCCACCGAGTGCACCGGCTCACCCATTACTCTCCTCTTTTGACGGTTCTGGGTTACACAAGGCTGTTATCATTAATGTCCCTGTGAGGCGACCCCACTCCCCGATTACTACGGTTTCTCTGAACACATCACCCTTCCCCCAGGCCGGTGACTGTACATTAATCACTCTCTATAAGGGCTCATACTGCAGCCTGACGATATACACCCGAGTGCCAAGTTGTGCTGGGGTAAGCATGTTTTTAAAATGAAGAGTGCACTATTGGATATTGAAGGAAAGGTGGCTGGTGGATATTGCGGGCACAAGCTACAGAGTCGATCCCAGCAAAATGCTCATATCTAAATCTGCTTGTAAACAAAATGATTGACTCATGCGCAAGCACTTGGACACGCACGCCAACACTCCACCGACTTGCTGTATAACAAGCACATCTGACATGTCAATGACTGACAATGTTCCCTCAACACCTCCACAGGCTGGAATCAAAACAAACAGATCTCAGACGTACTGTAAACAAGCAGCGTTTCTAAAAGTATTTAGAATAAAATATAAATAATAATAATAAAAAAATAAAAAAAAAACAGATCACGCAATTACTCCCGAAGATTCGATTTTGTGTTCCCGCATCAGCGCAGAAGTTGCAGAATGAGAACAACAAATAAATCTCCCTCTGCACATCCATGTTTATGTGAATAAGACCATTGATTACTCTGATAACAGTTATACTCAATCAAAGTTTGAATGCGGTGGAAAAAAAGCAGGTAATTCATCGAATCAATGTGCCATTTTCTTGTATGATTTGTTTCTGCAAGTCCAATTTTCCCCCTGAAATCCTTTCTCCTTCCGTAACAGCAAAACAAATTCCATAGATAAAGCATATCCCTGCATAACACGCGCGCACGCACGCACACACAGTGACAATGAAAAGCGACAGAATAAAAGGACGGCTGAAATCTTGCTGAAAAGAAGTGGGAAAGAATTGAGGAACTGTATTACACGCAGGACAGAGGGGGAGTTGGGGGGGGGTTGCGGGGGGCTTTGGGGGAAGCAAAAGCTTTAAGCTCAAAGCGGCAAAAACACCCAGCAGGAGTCGAACAGAAGATTTAAATGAGGCTTCTGTTGCCAGCCGGGCCACTGATCTATCCATTAAATTTAGATTATGGGTTTCTTTCAGTTTTTTTTATTATTTGTGTTTTTAATCATCCAGCAAGAGTTTGTCTGAGAGTCGAAAACTAAAGCTGAATAATATGCATATTGATTATGATCAGGAGGAGACACTGGCTTTGTGCATTTGATTAATGTAGACGTGCGCCAACTGTAGCTCTCAACAATTAGGAACGTGTATACACTTTCGACACCCACCAAGAAGGAAGCGTAGTTTCTGGCACAGCGTGGATGTGTTTCTTTAAAAGCATCACCTGACATTTCGCAGACCTTGAAAATTGCATTTGAATGGCATTGTGTGTTTTAAACGTGTTCTAATTGCATTACTGGTCCTGTGTGCACTATCAACATTCAGCACGCTGGCATATCTGCATCGCCGCTCTTCCTTTCTAAACCGTTTATCTGTGCTTGTTATTCCGCACTGTGCTTATTTCGAAGCCGGATGAAACTGGTTTTGGATCACTGTTAACACCTTTTGAGGAATCATACAGTAAGCACAACTAGTGTAAATTACTGCATAGCGGAGAGTAACGAAGTATATTCAACAACATCTTCTTATGACTATTTTGCATAAATATGCAATAATGAAGCTAGAATTATTTTTAACATATTGCATTTAGCCTACACACAGAGAACGATGGAGAGAAAGTGATGCATGAGCATTTACATTCACCCACAAACCTGTTGCTCAAGCTCCACTGAGATTAACACACACACACACACACACACGTTTAAACCAGCGCCGAATCGTGCAATGCACTGCAAGCTCTTACCTTTGTGAATGTTCAGGCCTTGCAGCACACCCCTGGGGACAAATACGGTGTAGAAACTCTGGGAGAAACCTGGTCTGCATGGAGGGATGGTCTGAGCGTTTCCGTGACTCCCCTGAGAAAGACAGACATTATTGGCTATGAAGACACAGGAGAGGGGAAGTGGTTAGGCAAATTGATTTGTGACCACAGGGTTGTGGTTCTTATTCAAGGTTATCGAAAACGATATAAATACCTTCAGGAGGCAAAGGGATGCAGTCCTTGTACAATTGTTTTTTTTCTCTGTTTTTTATGTACCCTACACTTAAGCTAGCTTATCAATAGTGTTCCTTTGAACTGGATATAATTTAGGTTTATTATTGATATTATTATTATTAAGTCTGTATTATAATGGTTTTTGTCAACATCAGTATTTAATACAATTAAATAAAATATATGGGATAAAACTGATTCTTTTATGAACATCATCATCAAACAATGTTTTTTTTTCCTTAAAACGATTCTGAAAAAAGGATTCAGAATAATCTCATCAAATTTGTCATTTTAATTCTTTTAAAACTATTTAAAGATTTAAAAATCATATTACACTTCAGTAACTGCACTGACCAAAAACAGTGTTCCATGTTACCTGAGCTAATTCATCTTTAATAAATCTATATCTAATAATATATCTAAAATTATTAATACGTCTGTTTTAATAAATGATATTATAATCACTATAATCAGTGAATATCGGGAATTAATTGCAGTAGTATAAAATGAAATTATATTAAATTCTTGAGAAAATGCTGGATTAATCATCATTAGTTGTTTTTGTGATCCGCTTTACATTTGTGTATGCAAATAAAAAAGTCAACAATTTTTTTCTATTTCGTAGCTCTAACAAAGCAATATCTCTTTCATATCAATATCTCTATCTCAATAATCTTTCCAAGCACCCACTGTAACATGCTCAAACACCCACTGCTGTGCGCATACCCCTGGTTACGATCACTACTACATTCTAGTAAGAGTATTTGAATATTCAATAGTTCCACGCCATTGAACACATTCTAAATCAAAAGCAGCAAATCTGTGATTCTCTTAATACGCATTCAGAGGCCTGCATTCTTATGCCCTAATGGTGGTTTTTAAAAGAAATTGACACGAGCAAAAAAACATCAAGAGCTTCTCTAAAAATTTAACAAGAGCTAAACGAGCCTGTTTGATGATTAAAACAAACCGAGGGAGAAAAGGGGGATGCGAGGGAAGACGGGGTAAAGAAGGCTGTGCTGGAGTTCTGCCATGTAAATCAGTAGAGAAATTGTGCCCATTACAGTGGCATCTATTTTAGGATGGTGACCTAGTGTGTGTGCGAGCGCGTGTGTGTATGCATCAATGGATAGTGCTCACCACAGAGATTTAGCATAATTAGATGGTGGGTCATATTCAGGTTAGGCCAGTCTCAATATGGTGGGCTTTTCTAAAAATGATTCAGGGTTCAAGCTCTGGCCTCGGCTGTGCATGAAGCGAACGAAAGGTTGCCTTTAGGGGTCTCTCTCTCTCCCTATATTTTTCCATTCGGAAACGCAGACAACTATGAACCTGAAAAATCAAGACAACAAAGAGTCGACGCACTAAGCTCTTTCATACGTCCACAGAGGAACGGTCTGTGTCAAAGCATCCCTACAGATCACATTAGTCAGAGAGCTGAGAGATGGTTACTTTGTAAAGCAGCGCTGCCTCTGCCCACCATGTGAATACAGCTCTATAGCTATATTTCACCCCCAGACGGATACAGATTTTATTCTGAATGAGTCATCAAAAAGAATGTCAGTATCTGCCACATCCAACACCAATATGTCTTATTTCCAGAACTTATATTTACTCAGCACCCCAGCACTTTCAAGATTTAATTTGCTGCCAATAGTGCGTCTTCAACTACTACATTAATGTTTCATAATCCCACTGACCAAAGCAACCAGTTCTCTAGCATCCAACAAGTTAAATCATTCCTGACGTTCCTATTAATGCATATTCCACAACACGATTATTAATATGAATACAGTTCATTTGCATATTCGCATGTTCCTCCAGTAAGGACAGAGCAGCACCATTACTTGCAGACACACCACAGGCATCGCCGCATCCTCTGCAATGAGTGTTAAAAGTGCAGCTGCAAGCCACTGCAGCTTCCCGATAGACGGCAATTGTTTGAATGTTATTTCAAAAGAAAATCCACTGTTACAGAAGTGCAGCGAAAGCAATTTTGCATTTCCAAACAGACAAAGTCGATGCACCACTAGATTCTTTTAGTAAGTAAGCGCATCAGACGCACGGATACAAGTGCACCGTTCCGCACGGTCTGTCTGAATTCAAGTAGTGTTACTTCCAGAGTGTTAGTAAATAAAACATTTAGTCTTACCAAAGAGGTGCCCACAACTAAGGCACACGCCACAAGAATCGCGCAGCCGGTTTTCATTTTGGCCATCAGCAGAGGAGGCAGATGTTTGTTATTCACTAACGTGGAGATAATTCCTGTGAGACGTGCTGTCGGTTGCAGGGTTCCGCTGAGCGATGCGAGAGAATATTGTCCCGGTCGGTCTTGCGCCCTACTGCAGGTGGACAGGCGCTGTTCAGCTCAGCACCACGGCTCCGCTGGCGGCGTCACAACCGCTACAACTCCTCCTACCGCAGCGTACTACTTAAAGACATACACCGAGACGCACTACAGCAAGCTTGACAGTTAAACAGGCGCGCATTGTGTACATTCTGCATGTCTACCTTAGAATAAAATAACCCGCGGATGCAGACAGGTGGAGAATTAATGGGAGGGGTTTTATGGTGGGGTCTGACCGCCTTAATTAAGATCTGAGATGTCTTAAAGATGTTCATTCGTTTTGCATATATAACCACAGAGTACAAGTTGCATTATACGAGCTTTCGCGCCAACATTAGCGTTAGCCTGAGGAGTAACCATAGCAACAGTTCGCTGCTCCATTGCTTTGAGAACTATGATTTTTTTTTTTTTTTGCTTTCAGGACTAAATCGCACAGTGCAACGAAAAAAAAAAACTATTATGCATTACCTCATTATATATTTAAACATTGCAAATTTACCACAAAACGTTAGTATAGTTTTAATAGCAGGCCTACGCAAAACGTTTACTTTCCTTTTGTTAAAAGTTGATAGTGTAATCTGAATATGGAAACTAATCACAATCCATAACGCGTTTTACCTATTGTAGATTGAATCATCCGCTATTAGAATGCCTTATATGCCTTATCTTATTAAACTAATCTCTGTGACACTAGCATGTTTTTTTTTTCAGTTTGAACATTTACAATACTAGATAACACAATTATGATAATTAACAGGTGCATTAACAAATAATGAATTACTGTAATTCAATTACTCTTACCTCAAACAGTAAAGGATTACTCTTATATTTTCAGTAATTTAATTACACATAATTCTGAAGTAATTGCATGCTGCAGTGTATAAAACAAGAGTCAATTTAACATAAAAACGTGAAAACTTTAATGCAACTTTGTCACTTTGTCAAGTTTATGTTACTTTACTTCAAAGAATTAAAAGAACAAATTCGTGTCAATCCTTGTAGCCTGTTTGGGATACAGGATTTAAACAATTAGTAGTATGTAATACAATACTTTTTAGAGACAGTAATTAGGCTAGTCTAATTGCACTTAATTAATAGCTAGTGATCACTTAGCTAGTGTTAGTAACCTACCCACCACCATTATGAAAAACAAATGAAAGAAAGATTTCAGAAGCTTCTTACACTATTAGTGAATCTGCCATCCAAAACTGAATTACAGTGGAGGTGTAGCAATAACTGAAGTATTTAATATAAAAGATTTACAGGGTAAACAACAAATGCATATTTACTCAAAGTTTAAGACACAAAGCACTGCAAAAAAGCACAGATGTTTAAACACTTCCCAGTCCTCACTGCCATTGTAAAATTCTTATGGTTCTTCTAACCTGAAGTGTAAACTCTTAACTGGCTCTTTCCATGAATAAATGAGACAAATTGTCCATAGGCAAAAACGTCAGTCTTACAGGCTTAATATATCTGACTGCATGCAACACACTGTGACGTAGGAAGCCATTTCATACTTCACTTATTTCTTTTGATCATAGCTGAGTCGGCCACGTTACCTGCTGTGATCTGCTGTAAAAGACCTGTATCCCATCTGACATAACTGTTCTAAACAGTGAGAAACAAATATAGCTCTCCAAGTTATTCATAATTCACTTCCTTGGCGACAGTCTTTTTCGCCCAGAATGAAAGTAATCAAAAGGCCGTCGTCCACATTTTAATGACGCTGACATTTCCTCGCTCATCTGAGTTGGTAGCTCAATTTCCATATCAGAAGGACGACGCCAGTCTGATCCAATCAAAAGAAACATGAGAGAAAATGTGAACGTGCTCTTTTATGCCAATTAGGACAGACCAATTCGTTTACCTGTCTTTTTGACATTCTTCTGTGCATACTAAATAAAGGATCGCTCTTTTGGTACAACTTTCTAGCTCAATTCATTTAATTAAAACAAGACATATAATAGGTACTGATAGCAAGCACCACTCCATGGATGGATGGATTCTCCGCTTCAAGCTGAGAAAAATTCCTCAAGGTGCGCGATGTTTGATTGTAGAAGCATCTTTAAAGAACCGTTGTGGACTGATCACACACCTTGGAGGAACCAGAGCTTGTTGGCTCAAGTTCACAATGTGAAAACCATTCTCAAACAGACAGATATCTATAAAAGCCATTTATTGTTGAGATAAAATAGCACAGCATGTGGTGAATAATTCCGAGTTCAGTGGATTGCAGAGCTTGTAGGTACTAGGGCTTTTTTTTTAAGGTGTGTAAATTATTCTACTTGAGTACTGCACATTTGCCTAATAAAAACACCATCTGGGCACTTGAAGTGAATTGGTTTAAGGCCGTGTTAAATTATTAAGCAAATTTCGTGAAATGGTTCCCACTTAACGGTTTTTTTTTACAGAAGACGAGAGTTATGGGCCAAACACTATAGATATCTTTGAATACTTTGTCACAATTCGAGAGCCACACACTGGTTGTTTTATTTAAATGGCTTTTCTGTGGTTACATTGACATATTTAAAGTACTTTGACGCTAAGCTTTCTCTCACGGCTTTCGCTCAGCTGGTCTGCGGTTGCTTCATTTTCACTTGTTTGACAAACTAGACGTTAATACCCATACTTAGCATTCTGCAGTCTGGCTTTGTTCATCCAACCATACTCTACTTTTAGTCCCTGTATTCCAATGACGTGATCAATGTAATCCAACGAATGAGAAGCGTAGCATAAACTGAATAACATTTCCATCCCAACCAAACTGACAAGAACACCTCAGCTCTTTGTGGACGGCTAGTTCTATAAATAATCCATTATTATATTTAATAATTCATGGCTGTGTAAGTTGTTGGTGTCATCAGCCTTAATGGTATGAAGACACCTGTATCGCTCTGGCTGCTTGAGGGAGTCTAGGATTGATTGTCCGAGCACTTATTGGAGTGTTCCAAATGCCTCGTGCTGCAATTTGTAGATACGGCCAATTTTACAATAAGTATGCGTAACACAACCCTCATTCATGACTGATAATGATGTTGCTATTTTGTATTAAAAGCAGAAACCGTGTTTTCAAAAACAGTTTTATGAATAACATCAATGACGGTTAAGAAATCCGAAGGGGTACAAATGGAAGGGCTGTAATTTGATTTAATTTAATAATTAGTTGTGTCAATCCAATGCAAATGTTTACAGCGGACACAGGACACTAAGCACAAACAAGCAAAATAATAACATAGACATATAAACACTAAAAAGTTTCTTCGAAAACAACCGCAACAAGATAAACACAGCACTATATTTCTAATGAAATGGATGGGATTTTAGTGCATCATATGAAACCTCTCAGGCTTGCACAGTGAAAGAAAGCCTCTTGCAAAATATTAAAAGACTTTAAGCTTACTAAAAAGCACACTCTTTAGAAAATTGGTTCTAAACAGTACCAGAAAAAAGCCCAGCTTGGAACAACCTTTTTTCGGTGCTGAAACAGAACCATTTTTAGGGTTGCATAAAGAAACATGATTTGTTAGTATATTTAAACCATTAACATTATTTTTATATATTATTCTTTAATATTGTGTTTTACCCAACTATCTGCCCCCTGGGAACGTCCTGATTTTGCTGTGTTAGGCGTGTTCCTGGGTTAACATATTTTGTTGACCCTGGAACAACATTTTATTCCAAATTTTTAGTTTTGACCATATCTCTAAACCTAAACCTAACCCTACCCATGAGTAATGCCTAAAATCAGAGGAAATTATGAATGAATGACACTGATGTACAAGCACCAAACACTGATTGTAAGCCTAAACTTCACAAAAACTATAAACTAGTTCTTCAAATCTGATTGGCTAATCACAATGTTGTTCCAGGGTCAACAAAGATGTTGACCAAGGGACACGGCGGACTCAGCAAAATCAGGTTCTGCATCTGGGCCTGGTGTTACAGTATATTGGCCTCTTAGGGTTTTACATAAAATCAGTAACTGCATGTTGTCAGGTATGTACTTTTATTTGATCTTCTATGGACTTCATTATTCATATATATTCATATCTTCTATGGACTTCAGATAAAGTCTCTCTGCAGGCGGTAAGGTTGTAGAATGTGACAGCATCTGAAATGCACAACTAAGTTACAAGGTGTCTCCTTTCAATTGTTTATGTAAAAAACAACTGTTTATGAATGCCAAAGGTTGCAGTGACGTGTACAATTATGTGAATTAAGACAATTCGTAAAAATGGTCAAATTCACACTTTTACAATAGCAGAGCCACATAAACAGTACAATTGTTTTCTATGAAAATAATGTTTTCTGTGTAAAGCTGCAACAAATTTTTCCCTTTTCCCTATTAAAATTAATTCTGATGGTAATCAACATACCGTAAGCTCAATCATAGTGTTTGTGGCATTGCTGTACTGAATAGAACCATTCCTCTAAAAACACTGCAGAGAAAATATTTCCACTGCCTATCTACATGCATGCCGCACAGGGGACAGAGTCATGGAGATATGAAAATCCGGAATGTATAAGCAATTTCATCCATGGATGAAACTTGGAAACCTCTTGACTCCTGGTGCAAAGTTACAGATAAATATTTCTTTGTGTACACTACACAATCCACACAATAAGTCAGAATGTAGCAATATTGCAGCATAAAGATGTTAGCTTGTTGTGCAGATCCAATCAGAATGAAAAAGAAAGTGAATAAGCAGCTCTTCTCGCACCAGCCACATGCTACAGACAAAAGTTCTTATCCAAGTAAATGCATTTTGTAGGAGACAAATGGAAGCGGTGTGCTGTCTGTTTCTTCGTGTGACCTTTTGGCTGCAGTTTCGAAACACAATGATTGCTTGATAGGCATGCAGAGCGAGCGACACTGACAAACGACGGCAGATGTCATTTGTATTTTCATTTGAACCGTAACCCTGGAATACACTTTGCTTAATTAACCTCACGGTGGCTGTTCCTCTTGGAGGGCTTCCTATTCACATCTTACCTTAGGGAAGAGGTGCAATCTGCTCCTGTAGATCTTGCATTTCACACACAATTTAAAATAATGGAGATGCCGCACGTCACGGCACCACAATGAAATGAACATAATGTTTTCTATCAGTCAAAGGGGTCATTAAAGTAATGTAGCTGTTTAGCTATAAAATGCATTCTTTGATACTAACATCATCAGACAACATTTGCGGAGTGAGGAGTTATGTAACCCGGCGCCTCCGGAATGTGATGTGCAAATGTTGTAACACATTTCAAATGTGTTAGTTTAACATCTATAGCTGGAGAGCAGTACTAATCATTAAGAAGATTTTAAAGACTATCCAGGATCAATAAAAAGAACTTTAACAACTGTATAACTCAAACATTGCATCAGTTTAAACAGGAGATGAATGTACTGTAAGTTCATTTATAAAAGCTGAACATTTATGCTCCATAAATTGACCTCATTTCCACTGTAAGAGCCGCAGTTTGACCTTTATTCATGCAAGGAGCAAGTCGAAATTGTGGTAATCAACATTATGCCACAAATGCTGTCAAATAAGCTTAACTTAAAAAAGGCAATGTAACTGAATATAGCGGCAATGTAATTGATGATGCAACATATATTGTGTGCTATGTTGAGAAGAATTTTTAAGTAAAACAGACAAAAAGGATGGTAGGGACCTGTTTTAGTTCATTGATTGTTGATTGGATGGAGCAAATATAAATATGTGTTTGTAGTCGACTCAAAGAAAGGGGCGGTATTTAAGAAGACAAAACAACTGGACAAGAAGGGAATTTGTCACCAGTGAGGTATGTTGTATTGAGTAATACAACGTACAACATACCTGTCAAGTAAGTGAATTTGAAGTAAAAATAAATAAACACATAAATAAAAATGTGCAGTGATGAGTAGCTCACAATAAGGTCAATAACATGCATTTAAAAATAGATTTTCATATCATGTCAAAACGAAGTCCTGTCAAACTCATTTCCTGCTGTTTCAAGGCCTCTCGACCCTGTTGCTTTTTATATTTACCTTTTTCGTCAATTTAATGCAGCTTTTGTTTTTGTTTGGTTTGTTCTCTGCTTTACTGATAGATCTCTTCAGGCAAACAAATACAGCTTGCCCAGCAACTTCACCAGAGCACCAAGAGGATAAAACTTTTCCCACTTCACCATCATATCAGCACAATGCCTTGCCATCCCAAGCAATAATATAAACAACAGTGTTGTTGTTTTTTTTTAATGCTCACACTGAAAAATGTTTTGCTCATTTTGAGTAAAATGCTAATGCAGCATTCTAAAGGAATGCATTCTAAATCACTTCTGTGCTCCTTTTTGGAGGTGGCGGGGGATAAATTAATAATAAATGGCATCTCGGGAGGGGTTTCGGGGAGAACGTTTTGCTGTTCAATAATGGCAACCTCACAAGTTCTTGTGTTTCAACAAAAATGCAATAATGTGCAAAAGTGTTGTTTGAATAATGCAGAGGCTGCATGCATAAATAGTACATTAGAACTGATTTAATTATGCCACGGAGAAAGCCTAGTTTGGTATTAAACAAACAAACTCAAGAAAGCAGAATGAGCCGACCCTGTGGCACTGTGATCACCCAACTCCCGTACTGGTTCAAAAGTTCGTTGTCAGAATCTGGAATGCGTCTATTTTGATTTTCTTTCAATAGCGTACCAGTTTCAGCAGCAGTACTGGATCTCTACTAAAGGGAAGATAAGGCATAAGCAAGAAAAGCTGTAGCAAAAACACTACAATTTATGCAGTACGTCTGAATTCCACATTTAAAATATACAATATATTTCATTCACACAACTGAATTTTTCGAAAACACTGATTCGTCCAACAAAGATGGCTGTTTTTGTAGATAAGTAGATAAATCAACAGATCTCAAACACAAAAATGGCTGGTTATTTGATTATTTGGAAACCCAGTACTGACTAAGCATTGGGTTCTGACCCAGCTGGTTAGGTTAAATGTTTTTACCCAGCATGCTTGGTTGTTTTAAGTTAACTATTGTTTACGAAAACCTATATTGCTGGCTAAAAATAGGCTGGAAATAAAACAAATAAATAAATTAAACACAGAATTACTTGAGGCAACAGCAATAATAAAAAAAATGGACATTTAAAAATAGGAAAGAATACTGTATAGACAAAAATATAAGATTTGGGTGTATGCAGCATAATTTACAATATTACATACATTTCAAGTCATTTAACAAGAGTTACAGATATAAAAACTGCACAGCGTAAACACTTCTGATAGATTGCAAAGCTGAAAGGGTTGACAGAACTCATGACTTGTTAACAACAATGTATGAATGTGTTACAACTTAGTCTTATTTGCATGTGCTATCACCTCTTACGGGATTGCAGAAGAAACGTTGACCTTGATCTGCCTTCATTTTGACTCAGTAACTTTAGTATGGTAAGCACATGGCCTTTCTAAATGCAAGCTTGAGAGCTTCAGGAAGAGCAGAGGGTGAGAAATGTGAATTGATTGGCGACTCCCTTTCTAGGTTAGGGAGTTTAATATGAGGACCCTAATCTGGACTGCACACCTGCATCATCAAAAAATAGGTGTTGGCAGAAACGAAGTGAAGACCCAATCTACCTGGAGCCCGTGGCTAGCATTACACCGCACCTTTGAAAGTGATATTTCGCCGTTATCATGAAAACCTGCCCTGAGAACAAAACAGGCCTTGTTCGGAGTTTCATAACTGTGGTTAGAGAACACTACTTCTGCACCTCTTGGAAAAAAAAATTAAAAAACAGGAAAAGAGCAGTAGATACACCACAGAAAATTGGAAATGAAAAGGTGCACTCAATAAGATTCTTCTTCACTTAAGTTTGTTTGGAACTGTCTAATGATTAATTGCATACAAAATAAAAGTTTTGTTTACATAATATGTGTGTGTGTAATGTGCATATTTATTATGTATAAAAAAAGAAAGAGGGAAGTGGGATCAGCAAAGGGCTTCGAGACAGGAATCTACTTGGTTTGCCACGAGCACAATTGCGCTATACATCACCACACTAACCACAAGACTATTAGCTATTGTTTCTTAACTGCTAACTATTATTAACTACATAAATACTAAGTAAATAAAGATAAATAATATAAACAATATATGCATTACACACTGGCGCCCTGTGTTCTTCACAGATGAAAGCAGGTTCACACTGAGCACATGTGACAGACATGACAGAGTCTGGTGACGCCATGGAGAATATTCTGTTGCCTGCCACATCCTCCAGCATGACCGGTTTGGCAGTGGGTCAGTAATGGTGTGGGGTGGCATTTCTTTGGAGAGGTAGTCTGACTGCCATTAGGTACCGAGTTGTAATTCTCAGACCCCTTGTGAGACCATATGCCAGTGCAGTTGGCCTCGGGTTCCTCCTAATGCAAGACAATGCTAGACCTCATGTGGCAGGAGTGTGTCAGCAGATTCTGCAAGATGAAAGCATTGATGCTATGGACTGGCCCCTACTTGAATCCAACTGAGCACATCTGAGAAATCATGTCTTGCTCCATCCACCAACGCCACATTGCACCACAGACTGTCCAGGAGTTGGCGGATGCTTTAGTCCAGGTCTGGGAGTAAATCCCTCAGGCATCTGCCTCCTCATCAGGAACATGCCCAGGCATTGTAGGGAGGTCATACAGGCACTTGGAGGCCACAAACACTACTGGGCCTAATTTTTACTTGTTCTAAGGACACTACATCAAAGTTAAATCAGCCTGTAGTGTTTTTCCACTTCAACTTTGAGTGTGACTCCAAATCCAGACCTACATGGTTTAGTAAATTTCATTTCCATTGATTATTTTTGTGTGATTTTGTTGTCTGCACATTCAACTATGTAAAGAACCAAGTGCTTATATTAGAATATGTAATTAATTCAGGTCTAGAATGTGTTATTTTAGTGTTCCCTTTATTTTTTTGAGCAGTGTATATGGTAACACTTTATTAATAAAATGACGGCGTTGGTCATTTAGTTTCCACTGGAGGTGCTTTAATGTTTAAACATTGTTATATGCTTGAAATGTTTTTATTGCATTTTAGGCAAGTTGTGATGATTTGAAAAGGTTAAATTG
>JAUYWG010000045.1:13745144-13757906 GCA_034779775.1 Enteromius afrohamiltoni
ATATATAATACTGTATATATAGTACATTTATTTGACTTATTTCACCCTTGTTTCATATTGATTCTGTGTTCAAATGTATGCAGTTTCCATAAGGCTGTAATGCTGTGCAAAGGGTGAAGTTGAAGCTTCATTAATTTCTTCTGGTACCAGGGAGCGCTTCTCTCTGTAATTGCCGGAGTGTCTGCATTATCTTCAAAAGTTAACTGATAAGCAGTAGCTTCCTGCCACGGACACTGAATTCTTTGTTTCATTTGTGCTTTAAAGGAGATGTTTGGAGATTGTGTGCTTTTTATATCTTGCTGTGAATGACTTTAGATGCCTATTCTATTTCTTCCTCAGGAGCTCTCATAATAAAGATGCGTCGCACCATCACACTCCCCCAGCTAAATTTTGGCTTAAATAAAAAGCAAGAAATAAAAAATAGAATGCAAGAAAATATATTGTGATTTTACTCAATATGAACACAAAATAAATATATATATATATATATATATATATAGTTTTTTTTTTGTTTTTTTTTACAGCCTCCTGCTCCTCTGATTATTAATCATAGGTAGGACTTTGAATTTAATGGCACTTTAGTGAAAAATAAATTCAGTATTAATTATACAAAATAAAAATAATATTCATTATAATAGGAATATGCACAACTATGTTGGTCTAGACAGTGTAGGCCTTAGATTAACAAACAAACATATATTTCTTATCAGGAAGCTACTGGGGAAGATAATGCAGACTCTTCGGCAATAACAGAGAGAAACGCTTCCTAGTACCGCAAGAAATTAATGAAGCTTCAACATCACCCTTTGCACAGCATTACAGTCACACAGCGACTGCATATATTAAATATTTAGTAGTGAAAATCAATATAAAACCAGGGTAAAATAATTCACATACACATACATAATCACATATAGTTAAAAGACATATGAAAATATATGCATATAAATAATTTAAATGTCTATATGAAAAAGAATGTGATTTAGGTGCTGGCCAAGACATGAGTTATCAGTATTTTTGCTTTTTAACAGAGTTTTATTGTTTAAATTTTGTTTAAAAGCCTATAGTATGCTCTTAAAAGGAGCAGTTCACCCTGTTATTATTTACTCACCCTTTATGCTCCAAACTTCGTCATTCTGTTAAACATATTGTGAAGAATATTGGTGGGAGGAAAATTTTATTATTATAGGTATTATTTGCTTTACATTACAAAAGAGTAAGCTTTAAACTAAATTTCTCATCTGATGTGATTAAAGATTAACGTGCAATGTGTGTGTAGCTAAAAGTGAGAGAAGTATTTTACAGCTCCTACATTGTTACGTTAAGAAAATGATTTGCATTGAATAATTAGAATCACATCAAGGGGACATTGACGTTTTATATTTATATTTATATCTACCAACCATCTATTCATGATCTATACATGAAATCAACTGCAAATAATTAAAATAATGAATCAGCATAACAAATTTGTAAGTAACTGAACCAAACCTCTACATCTCATAGAACGTACACTGTCTGCATACTTAGCGTAGCAACCACTATTTACTGGTATTTCTGTATTTTGTATTTTAGAAGTAAGACTTGGAGGTAAATATATGTATTTTCTTGTCTGTGTACCAGTATTTGTGTGCCTTGCTTGCTGTGCATCTGTATTTATAGGAGGCTCTCAGTCTGCACAAGTACGTCTGTGCATTTGTCCCTCTGTGTACAGGTGTGTGTCTGGTCTTTCTCTGTCACGTCCCTGAGGGCTGAGAGCTGGCAGCAGAGGGCCAGCGAGAGCGGGAGCGAGTGCTCATTATTTAGTCCTCCAGAGGCCTGTCCACTGTTGCTACAACAGCTTCTTTCTGGGCCTGCAGCAGCCTGGCTGACCCTGCGTTTGCTGTTTATGGAGACATCACTTCATTAGCACACTGCTATGCTCAACAGACATAAGGGTGCGCCATCTGCCTCTCAATCACAACCAAGGTTAAACGCCTTCGCCTCTGGTCGGAGTCAGGTTTGGGATGGAGAGCAGCATTTATGTTGTGGCATTGCACTTAGAACCAAAAGCGTTCGACGAATCCAAAACACAAACAAACAAACACGGTTGCGTCTGAAACCAAACAAGCCACCTTTAAACAGCCTAGCCTTTTGGCAGTTACGACTTGTTCGGCTCAACACCACCAAAGCAGAGCTATTTAGGTGCCACAGAAGCGAACAGGTTAGCCTGTAGCTAAGTGGGCTTAGTAATATGGCTAATTGTCTTACCTGCTAAAATGAGGGAGTCCATTAGCAAAGGCCGCGGCCTATCCCTGGAGCTCTGATTCAGCGAGGCAATTAAAAACAGCATTTTAAAAAGCGCTTTCTGCCAGAAATGTCCTCGCTAAACTAATACCACGGAGAATAAAGGGCTGGAAAAACATAATTTCATCGTCGCTAACTAGCAAGGCAAAAGAAAATTGGCATCTTAAAAGCATATAGTGTGGAAACGCGGATGTTCGCGCTCATAAACATTTTTCCCTGGCTAAAGACGGCTGAAGCAATTTGTTGAAAATGATACAACAAATTGGATTACACAATAATCGTCAGGCACTTTGTGACCGCGATAATGAAGAAGAATGACCCTTTGGAGTGGGATTGGGAAGAGCAAACAGTAGCTTCTCAGTTTACACAGAGCATAATGATCATTAGAGAGAAGGAGTGGAGCTCCTCACAGAACCCTTTACGTCTTAACGAGCGCAGCTTAAAGCACACCGCCACCGTATATTAAAACGGAGAAAAGGTTAGGTGATTTTTAGCCCCATCCCCGCGAGTCTAATTTAATCCTCCGGGGCCCTTTTCAATAAGACGTGATGCATTACTTCTCGCCTGTCCCTAATTAATATCGTATCATTTAATATTAGGAGCTCTGATTCACTGGCTCCCCCCTCTGTTTATTTCCAGCTCATCTGCCAAAGATCTCAACTGAGGCTTGCGGAAATTCTGGATAATACAAATAATATTTTACGCCTCGGTGACGGCCGTTCGCAGCCAGGAGGAGAGTTAATCATTCTCTGTGGGATGATGGGATTGGAAATATCAAGGCAGAGCCAATGAGGTTATTCTTATCAAAAAGTCAAATGAAATCAGATACTGAGACAATTACAGAACCTGGGACACAAAGGACTTGGCACTGGTCAAAGCTGATGCCTGTGCGCTGGATTTTTATCGTATGTTAGTTCTCTCATTCCGGCCATTGATTAAAAGCTATCCCTTGAGTGTGTGCGTGTGTGGATGCGCCGAGCGCTGATCTCCATACAAATCTCCATTTACTTGAGGCCCAATTACACACTAACCGAGCAGGAGAGAGAGCAAGAAAGGAAGATGGCATGAGTGAGGAAAAGGGAGAGGGAAAATAAGACAGAAAAAGTTGCCTCAGCACCACTGAGCAGGCAGCACAGTGAGAGCTCTAATGGCCCTGACCGCATGATTGGATGCAGAAATGCACAGCTGCAACACACTATAATAATGACAAGCCATATCATCGGGTTGAATGCAGAATGCTTGTGATTAACATACTGTGCCTTGCAAAAGTATTCATACCCCTACATATTTCCACATTTTGTTATGTTGCTACCTTATGTTTAACTGCTTTAAATTACTTTATTCCCAACTCCATACACCATTCTCACAAAGCAAAAACAGAATTGTCACAACTTTGTAAACGTATCAAAAATAAAAAACTTAAATAAGTACATTGCATAAGTATTCATATCCTTATCTTAATATTTAGCTGAAGAATTTTTACAGTCTCAAGTCTTTTTTTGTTTGATGCAATAAGCTTTTCCTATCAGCAATTTCTGCTGTTCATCACCTTACCTGTTCACTTTTCAAACTGTGTTGGATGGGGGCAGATCCATATTTTCAGGTTTCTCCAGAAATATTTGATGGGGTTTAATCTCAATCTGTGGCAGGACATTCAGAAAGTTGTCTATTAGCCACTCTTACTGTGTGCTTAGGGTCATTGTCCTGTTGAAAGGTGAACCTTCTGCCCAGTCTGTGTTTCTGAATGGTCTGGACTGGATTTCCTTCATGGCCATCTTAAGTTTTGCTGCACTGAGCGTTCAAATTCCACTGAAAAGAGAATTGGGTCTTGCCACACCAGCATAAAGCCCAAATTGATGAAATGTTAAAGTAATGTTTGCTTCTATCTCCACATATGATCATGGCACTCAACTAGAGTGGCCATCAGGTTATTGGTCACTACAGTAACCAAGGCTCTTCTCCCTTATTTGTTTAGTTTGGACAGGAGGCTAGATCTAAGAAGATCTATTTCTTCCTTTAAGGTTAAAAAAGACATGCTTCTGTGACTGTTCAGTGAAGCAAAAAACTCTTCTTCACCCTAAGCGTAGTAACATCTACAAGCAATAGGAATGCTCCTGAGCTACATTTCAAATGTCTTAAATACTTATTCAGTGGAATCATTTTAGTTTTTTATTTTTAGTAAATTTGCTATGTTAAAACCTGTTGTTTGCTGTACATTTAGAGTAGAAAGATTTAAAGCACAAAAAAGTAATTTAAAACAGTTTAACATAAGGCAGCAACACAACAAAATCTATATTTCATATTTTACAGCAAACTTATAAAAATCTATTTCAGCAGACTCAAAAATGTATTTGAACATGTGATGTAATCATTTGAAATGTATGATGATGAATATAAATTAATTAACTTTAATCAAACTGCAATTGGGGTATTTTACTAATGCTATGTAAACATTTCAATATATTTAATGTTTAAATGACGATTAAGCAATTAATAAAATTTCAGGAGGAGCATGCACGAACGATCGCAGCTGCCACCAATCTCCTTATTACTGATTACCCCGCGAATCTTCTCTCCTCCACTTTAAATACCGCTCACTTCCTATCCTCGGCATCTGCGTTTTTTGTCTGTTTTGAGCTGTTTCTCCGCGAGTCGGGCAGCACCGCAGTTTTCACTGCCACTAAACTTAGGCAATCAATAGCGCTCATATTGTTGTTATATATGCGGTTGTATTGTTATCGTTCAGAAGCGTGAAGTACGCTGCCCTCTCATTAAGTGTTATCAACTTAAGCTCACGCGGCACTTCTAGAGACTCGCTGAGGTTCGCATAAGCCACAATTTGAGTTGATTAAAAATCTGTGAATCATAGAGCGCTATTTTAGTCTAGTTCGTCTTGTAAGTAAATTAAAGCCATTCAACTTGAAGTTTCATCAACATATTTCGCGATCTCAAAGCACAGGGTTATTTAAACACGCGAACGCCTTGTCAAGTACTAGTGCGCTACTCGCGCGCATACAGTGTGTATCGCACACGCGCAGGGGCTTGCATGCGTGCTAGTGTACGTATGTATGCATGTTCATGCGTATGGGTGTATGTTTGTCTGTAATGTGTATGTGTATATTTATATGCATTCTCAGTCGAGCGCCGGCCACATTCAGCTCCTACTCTTATCATCTATTTCCTCCACCAAGGTCCATTCGAATCAGGATATTCCTTCACTAGCATAGTCTACTCCCAGGCTCATTTTTGCTAGGCCACCGCATGCAATGCAAATAAATCAGATTGCTGACACTCTCTCGTTTCAGATGGCAAGACATCGGCTCCAGATATCGAGGCTCATCCAACGCCATCTCCTCACTATTCGCTGCTTAAGTTAGATTTACTTAGGCTGATTTTTTTCCTTGCTTACATCAACCTCCTACATATCCTTACTTAACTGTTCTATCAAAGGGTATTTCAGCAGGTTACGGTTTTTGCTTAAATTAATTTTGGCCGCTCAGCTGAACACCTCGCTTATTCACAGAACGCTCTCTTAAAGGAATCTAAAGATCGAATCCTCCTAAACCCAATTCCAGATTTTTCAGAATTTCACTTCAGAAATATTATCAATCTGCTTCCACAAATACGCTCCGGCTATCATTTTGTGCACACCGATCATACCCTCGACGCTGTTTATTTTAGCGTTCTTCTGCCTTCTTAGTAGTTCCGGATTTACAGTCAATTCTAATTTCAATCCAAAAACGCATCCGACGGTGTCTGATCTGTCCAAAATCGTCAAAGATTCTATTTCCTTTTTATATCAAACAAGTAAAACTGTTCAAACTGGCTTCCTAACTAATAACTTTTCTTATTTTCTTCCATTCCTTCAGAATAGGTGCAGCAACTACAGCAGCAGAAAAAGGCCTCTCGCAATCGTGCATCCAAAAAGCCCTGCACACGCTCATGGCCCAGCCCAGCCCCGCCTCCGGCCCGCCTCGTCCCACTGTTTCGGATCAATGGCACCCGCCGCTCACAGCGCCTCAGCCGCTACCCGGGCCGTATCTTACAACCCGGCCACTGCCTGGCCTCTCTCCGGCCTTGCTCTGCCTGCCCAACACGGTCTCTCTTGTATTTTCTTCCCCTGGTATTTTCTGCCTCTCTCTGGCCTTGTACTACCTGTTGCCGGCCCCCTGGTGATTTCGCCAGCTGCCCGGCCTCTCTTGGCCTGCACTGCCTGCCATGGTTCTCTCTAGCCGTTTTGCCCGCCGCCCAGCCTCTCTCTGGCCGTATTTTCTGTGCCTGGCCCTCTCTGGCCTTGTACTACCTGTTGCCGGCCCCCTGGCCGTTCCTCCTGCTACCCGGCCTCTCGTCCTCGCTCCGCCCGCCACGGTCTCTCTTGGCCGTAATTTCTGCACCTGGCCTTTCTCTGGCCTTGTACTCCCTTCCTATACCTATCCTCATTTCTAAACACTTCTCTCCAGCTGTTCCTCTCCTTTCCCTGTCACTGCAGCATTGGCCTGGCCTTTCCGCCTGTTCATTCTGGCACCCTGGCCATTCCACCCACTGCCTGGCCTCACTCTCTGGCCTCGCTCTGCCTGCCCGCTCGGCCCCCAGGCCATTTCTCCCGCCGCCCGGCCTCTCTCTGGCCTGCATTACCAGCCACGGTCCTCTCTGGCCGTTTTGCCCGCCACCCGACCTCTCTCTGGCCTGCATTGCCTGCCACGGTCCTCTCCGGCCGCATTTCTGCTGCCTGGTCTCTCCGTTACAAGCTATTTTATCACAGAGGAAGTCGGAACTAGTGAAATAAAGAGATTTTGTATCGCATTGCGGTGGCTCGCCCCTCTCACAGCAACATCTTGGCGGCTCCGGCACCTCTTGCACCTCTCATGGCTCGCTCTTCGATCGACTCGTTTTCTGGACGGCTCGCTTCTCCAGTGTCAGCCTGTTGTTGCTCCGCTGCCTCCTTCCCGGACCCACGAGGACACCAGTGTGCATGCACAAGGGGAAGAGACCGGTCTCTCGAGGAGGGGCGTGCATAGTCCTTTTAACTGCGGGGGTGATGAGGCACCATTAGACTCCGGTGCGCCTCATCACGCTCTGCCAGTCGTGCAGTCCTGTGCCCCTCCTCTCATCCACCCACTCACATTGGGAGCCTGGAGAAGGGTGGCACTGAAGTACGGGGGAGGTGATGAATGGCTTGCGAGGCCAGCGGTCTCGTCACAATATGCACACACACACACATACAGTACATATAAAGAGTTTGCATAAATGTTACAGTACATAAACTCCATTTTTAATAATTCCTAAATAAATGACAGAACTCCCATATTTACCTTTAAAAAACATACTTAGTTTGATTTTTAAATTAATGTTGGCTTTAATTAAAATGTTATTCTGATATCGATTGCGCAAACATAATTACCTATTGATAAACAATTAAGCTAACTTCCATTTTGCTGACTTGTGACTTGCAGTGCATTGGAAAACCACATGGTACACATGTCGTTTCAGCTAAGGTTCACAATTTGTTCAAAGAGTCTCACAAACACACACACACATGAATACACACATACACCTGCTTCTCACACAAGAACAGAGCAGCAGCCTCTTAGCAGAAAGGTGAAGCAAGGGACAAACCATCAGAAAACAGTGGGACAGGTGTCTGACAGGACCACAAACTGACAAGCTGAACAGATCTCCCTTCCCTCCCTCTCTTTCTTCTTCTTTCATGAGTCTCTCCTTTCTTTTTTCCTTCTTTTCTCCTCCCTCAGCTGCCTCCTTGCACCTCACCATCACTAATCATACAAGCCTCACCTCTGCAGAGAGGACAGTAGGATGAAGGAGGAAGCTGACAGCAGAAACTGTCAGCACAAGGCGTGTGAGCCGTAGCCAACAGCAAGGATGTTTAGATTTCCTCAACACCTTGCAAAAACTGTAAAACACAGCAGAGCACAGCTCCTGACAGCAACTGCTATAGGGGAGAAATGCTAGGGGAAACAACAACTGACCAAACAATATGTGCTGAATCTCTTGCACCGTTGAGTATTGAAAGCTGTATGAGTCAGAATTTCTGCTGCACTTTTCTTCATCCTTCATCCAACTGCAGAGAATTCATTATCAAAGCAGGGCTGATATTAAAATGAAAGTTTAGTCATAAATGGAAGTAATTTTGTCACGATTTACTTGCTTTCATGTTGTTACAAACCCAAATGACTCCTTTTACTATTCAAAACACAGATAATTAGGTCAATGACAAGTTTCTCATTCTTTTGTCCAATCTATGAATTTAAATAAAATGCATATCTTGCATAAATACACTTCTTACTTAATGAGAATATTTCTTTTTTTTTCTTTCCCTGAATTTAAAATCTTTTCAAGTCAATGTAAAAATGTCAGGGTGATGCACTGGTATTACAATGAAGGAAATAATTAATAAAATAGGAAAACATCGCTAAATAGTCTGGCTTATTCAGTTCTTATAAGAGTTGTAACAGGAAGAAATCAATCCTCTGAAAGTCATTAAGGTTTCTTTGATTTAAAGCCTCAAAAAAACTTTTTAAACAAAAAGAGCAGAGAAAAGTATATTGCTGTCAATTTGTCAGATTAGTTTAAAAGTACCCCACTTTAACTAACAAGTAACTAAATGGGAATCAACAATTTTGAATAACAATATTTGTACAAAAAATAATAATCCAAATGATTTTACTTTCTGCAAAACGTACCTTTTAAAAATTATTAAGATGCAATTAAAAATGCAAAAAAAATAAAAATAAAAAAAAAAAGGAATTATGCCATATCTCTGTTTGAAGAACTTGACAGCCATGGTCACCATTTACTTTCACTGTATGGAAAAAAAAGCTCAAACAGTCGGATGTAAATATTTTCCTCTGTTTACCTCAGAAGAATGAAAGTCATACGGTTCCAAAAAGACATGAAGGTGAACAGGATGACAGATTTTTCATTCCTAGGTGAACTATTCCTTTAATTCAAATAAGAGAAGGGCTGCAAATGATGCTGTAAAAATAGGATTTTCTCACCACAGGGCAAAACTATCTTGACAAAATATCTAAACTAAGCCAGCTATTCCCTGCAGAACAGGTGGTAAACACACCATATCCACATTACAGCCATAATGCTTTTTATAGCCTGTCTGCAGAGCCGAAGAACTGTAATGGGGAGTGAGTTATGACAATAATAACTCTGTCTCTTCATAATCAGGTAATCAATTCAATCTTCTGCCAATTGTCTCAGACAAATGCTTCTTCCGCATCCCCTGTAGAATGTAATTGAAGGGTTCTGTCGTTATTGACTCGTGTAGAGTAAACACCTGTGAGGTCGGCGTCTGTTGTTGTGGGCGTCCATTAATTTCAGATGAGTAAGATTAACAAGATGTATGTAAATTCATATTTTGCCACTTGAAAATTCTTTAGACAACTCAAGGTCCATCCATTAGCATTACTAATGATATGTCGCAAACTCTAGGTTAATGTAATGGAACTCTGAATAAAAATTCTATCTTTATTAACCCATAAATACAAATCTGCAAGCATCTCACTCATACACTTAAAGAAACAGTTCACTCAAAAATGAAAGCTGAAGGTTGATCTTCACTTTGCACAATGCATTATGACACTGGCGAAGGCAAACAGCCAAAACGTTTTTATCCCCTGCTTTAATTCAAACAAAAGTATTTAGAGTGCAGACAGATCTTTGCCATGTTTGAGTAAATATAGGTCTTGGCACATAAACAGCTGGGAGAGTGTGGTGAATTGCATTGATTGAAAATTTACTCACCCTGAGGCCATCCGAGTTGTAGATGAGATATCAACAATAGATCCAATGCAGTGAATGGGTGCCGTCAGAATGAGAGTTCAGACAGCTGATAAAAAATAAACCACAAATCAAAAGTGAAAGCAGTTCTAAACAAATCTGTCAGCAGATTTTGATGTGAGAGGACACAAGGGGAAGGACTTTTTTACTGAAGGAAACAACATAGATTATGGAATGGGATTTTGGCAAGAAGCAACAGTTTAGCCTTAAAATGCCTTACTAATGGATTTGTTAGTAACACTTTAGAATAGAGGATAGTTGTAAGTCATTTATAAGTGATTAGTTAATGATGAAATGTTCATCTACAAAACATTCACAAATGATTAATAAGTGATTATTATGTTTAGTTAATTAATTTACAAGTCATTTACATGTTGTGATATGTTGAAAAGCACAATATATATATTGTTTTAATTTAACAAAGTGTGTAAACCCTTTGTCTCATTAGGACAGACGATTGTGTTCTGTTTGGAGTGTGTCGGATCTAGTGATAATGTGAACTAGTTTTAACCTCAACTGAAGTTCACATGAGGTGCACAGTGCTAAAATACTCCATGTGTTTACCATCTTTACCCAACATACCGTCTGTCCCAACGAGACAAAAGGTTTACACACTTTATTAAATAAAATAAATAAATAAAATTACTTTTATGTGCTTTTCAACATATCACAACTTGTAAATTAATTAACTAAACATGATAATCACTTATTAATCATTTGTGAATGTTTTGTAGATTAACATTTCATCATTACCTAATACTTATAAATGACTTACAACCATCCGCTATTTTAAAGTGTTACTGATTTGTTTCTTACAAAAATGAATTTCTTGACAATATGTTAATTGATGAACTAGAGATTGGGTTACTGTGCTCTGTGTGGGTACGTCTTATCATCAGCTGTTCAAACTGTTCATACTGACGGCACCCATTTACTGCAGTGGATCCACCGGTGAGCAAGTGATGTAATGGTGAATTTCTCAAAATCTGTTTTAATAAAGAAACTAACAAATTTAACAAAATCTTGAATAGCCTAAGCGGGAATGCATATTCAGCAGATCTTTTAACTATTCTTTCAGAGGGTTTTTTTTCCCCCAAAAAAGAAAAATAAGATATTGCAGATAGATTTAGTACAACAGATTTATTCTGTAAACATATCATGAGCTTTTAGTGCTCAGATATAAAGAGACAACAGCAGCTGATGTGTCCACCTCTCCAGGCAAAAACGAGGGGATCTTTCCCTGCAAGAGGAAATGCTAAGCTGTGGGCGAGATGCAAGAAGCAGGGAGCTGTATCGATCTGAGCTTTACAAAATCTACCGTTGCATCTTTGCCAATGAGAGGAAGAAAAATTAGATCAAAACCTTCTGTCCGCGATTGAATCATGCTGGTGTCACTCACAAAATCCCTTAGAGCGGGGCACGGCACCAGAGAAATCAATATGGCATGGATAGATATTAATGTTCGGCATTATCAAGTCCAATTGAAATCACATTGAACAGGAGAGACCTAATCGTTTTATTAACAGTTTATACTCAAAGTACGTTAGAAGTCTCTTCCATCTTTAAAAAGACAAACCCACTAGCACTGAAAACAGCCATTGTCAAAGTCATCTAGCTAAAAATGAGAGTCAGTATTGATCGGAGCATTTAGCGAACAACCGTGTAGCACCATCCTGTAAATCAGAGAGATGAAAGCATGACAAGAATTGGACAATGACAGACTCTCTGTGTTTTCTTTAAACAATTGTCTGTCAGTGGTCAATATTTTCTTCTGTGACGGGGTTTGACCCAAAGTGGTTTTTAACAAAACAAAGATGCGCACCACTGCTCTGGGGTTTGCTGCAGTTGTCGGAGTGACAAGTTTATTCTGCTTGTACACAGCAGAAGATCAAAGATACACAGGGGATGGTGGCACATCACACAAGAAAGTGTCATATTTACATACCAGCAACATGTAGTCCTCTTTACAATGTGAAGGTGATGCCATTGTTTCCAAATGTGCACTTTATTTTTATCATCTCAAGGTCAGTGTGGTCTGTCTGTGAAAACCTGAAGCAGAATGTAGACACAAACATGGACAGCTGTAACCTCAGGCAGCAACTTACTGCAGAATCCATGACCGTTAAAGCACAGATCTCTTCTCTGTATAGCTAACTTCATAAGGCTCAAGGTTTGATTGATTGGCACAGCACACTTAGCCCCTGCTGGCATATGCTGTAACTACAGCATTGAAAATAGTGCATGTTTCACAAAATTCACAATCTTTTTTTAGAATTAAATAAAGAAAAGTAACAAAAGTAACAAATACAATAAAAATGAGTTTTAAAAGAACAAAGAAATTGTAATTTAAAATGGACAATGACACAAATAAACCATTATTTTAATTTTGATAACAAAAACAAAATCCCACAGGATTTTTAAAATTAATAAATATAGTATCATATTTCTTTATTTAATTACTGCAGTATTCATTTATATTAGTACTATTGTTATATTATTCAATAAAAAAATAAAAAATTAAATAATGTATATTATAAAATAAATAAATTTACTCATTAGTATATTTATTTACATGTAGCTATAGTGTATATTTGTCACGGAGGCAGACGAGAGATGACTGATCGAGGATGTCCCCGTGTAGCGTGATGGAAGACTCAGACGCGGAAT
>JAUYWG010000045.1:13777012-13820106 GCA_034779775.1 Enteromius afrohamiltoni
TAAACATAATAAATAAACACAGCATCAACACATATATTATGTAAAGAAAAACTTTTATTTTGGATGCGATTAATCGCAATTAATCATTACAGCACTAGTATTAATTTTTGTGTTTTATGATGCAGGGCATCTGATATAAACAGAATGGGGGAACTATGACGTCACTCTGTAGGCTGTTAACATGCTTCCTTGATGAAAAGCCAACAGGATTTTTCCAAACTCACACAGTTCATGAAACATACACATGTTGAACTTGTCACCACCACAGCGCACCTGACAACTTTTCAAACTTATTTTTAACATGCTCAGTGAAAAGAATTTTAGTCTATATATGAATTTTGATCCATGCTACATGAACCTTTTCCTATAAAATGCAATAAATACAAAGTCTCTAGGTTACGCATGTAGACGCTATGGGAATGAGATGTCCACTCCCCCAGACTTTCAAATCCATGTCTAGTGTGTGTTTGTGCACAGCTACGACAGTACGACAGTAGAGCCCAGAGTGGCTTGCATATCCAATCCGTAAAAACGTGTGTGGGGGGTGGACCACCCTGCAGTGTTGCAAATATCGCCATTGGGACCCCTGCTAGCAGGACCTTCAAGGTTGCCACACTGCATGTCGAGTTCGCTCTGACTTCTAGCATCGGCGGAAGACCAGAGGACTCATATGACAGGTTGATGGAATCCACTATCCAACGGATTAAAGTCTGCTTGGTCGCTGGAGAACCCTTCTTGGGGGGACCAAAGCATACAAGCAATTGCTCTGACTTTCTCTCTTTTTTTTTTTTTTGATGTATGCGTCCAGTGACATTCGCACTGGACACATACAGTTTAGTTTCTGCTGACCAGGCTCCCTGAAGGGAGGGGGGTTGAAGGCCTGTAGTACAACTGGCTGAGGTGTGACCGTACGTAACTTAGGGTACTAAGGTACGTAAGGGAAGGAAGGCTTTGGCCATGCCAAGCACAAAGTCAAGATGAGAGGGGGCTACTAAGAGGGCCTGAAGGTCACCTACTCTCCTCAGAGAACACAATGCTACTAAAAGTGTGGTTTTTATTGTCAATAGATCATCAGAGATCTCCTCTATGGGCTCAAATGGTGGCCCACAGAGGACCTCTAACACGGCAGCCAGGTCCCAGGTCGGCACCCGAGAACGTACTGGTGGCCTCAACCTCAGTGTTCCACATAGAAAACATATGACCGGGGGTGGTAAGCCGATATTAAACACTTAAACCTTCAGGGTGGAGTGGGTGACCCCAGTAGAGAACAACTTTCATTTCAGGGCATATATATTCCTCATAGATGGAGCTCTGGATTGGAGGATGGTCTCAACAACCTCGGTTGAAAGACCTGTGGTGCACTCTCTCCAGAACTCCTGGGAGCAGACCGATCCGGGGAAAAGTTTACAGGCGAAGCCTCGGCCATGTCTTTACCGTGGCATTCAGCCCTAGTGGAGCTGGATGATCTAGAGAATACCCAAGAGGACATTGTGTGTTCTCTCTCATCACAAAGAGGTCCACTTCTGCCTGGTAAAACATTCTCCAGATCTGCTCCACCACCTCTGGATGGAGCATCAATTTCCCCCGGGCCTTAGCCACCATCTCGACAGGATGTCTGCTCCAACATATATCTGGGAATATAGACGGCTGTCAGTGATATTGCTAGAGCTGATAACTCGGTGCTCTGAAGCGGAGGACCGGCAGGAGACAACCAATCTAGCTGCTCTAGAGACCTCCAGAGGAGGTGGCAAGCCTCTCAGTTCCACTACGATTCCGGGCAGAAAGGACTGACAGCAGCGCTTGCTGGAGACCACTGCGCCTTGGAGCACTGGCAGGGTTAGCAGATCGATCTCCCTATGTGGGGCCTCCTCAAGCACGACCCTCAGGTCTTTCTTTTGCTTGAAGGGCCTCGCAACAGAGCGTTGCTGGCTTCCCTGCTTTGTTTATCTTGGGGAAGGATTTTTATTTCCCTTACGGGCACCAATGCTCTGTTTCTGTGTGTCCTTATATGAGAAGCATGTACTCGGCTGAGTCTGCTACGCCTAGCAGCATCACAAACAATTATAGCACTCACAGTACTTCTGAGCTCTCATCCAGGTCTTTTAGCCGGTTGGCTTGGTACGCCTGTAACACTGCCTTTTTTTCCCGTGTTCAGACACATCACCAGCTTGACCTGCCACTGAGTACCCCCTGCCCACCAACATTTTAGATCTGTAATTCTTAAAGGCTTTATTATATAATGTGACCACGCCCACAAGCTACTTTCGCTTTGTCATTACAATCTCCACGCGAGATGCATGCAACATGTACACGCCCACAACAGCTTGCGTGAACAGCAAGGAAGAACAGAAAAAAACACAGCACTGACTTCAAAGATGATAACTGATGGATTTACCTCAAGATGCGGCGTGCCAGCTGTTCCAGTCACTCCCCAAACTAAAATGTCTGAATGTGAGTGAAGCTCCTCATACTAGACCCCGAGCTAGAGGATTGAGATTTTCCTGTCTCAGTTTTCCTTGCTCGCGGTCAGTTCGTGGTCTCAGCTTGAGTGGGACCAGTGCTGTGAGAATCGCTTATATAGGCTCTCTTTTTATCACTAAAGAGAGCCCTCCGGGAGTGAAGCACACGTAGTGGCATTCTCTCACAATGTCTCTCACAAAGCTATCTCCCGACAGCATTAAACGTGCTTTTATGCTTCTTGGCCAGGGACATCACCCGTCTATGAGCCGTCTTGCTGGAGGTGTTCCCATAGCGTCTCGTGGACGCAGCTTAAGTTTCTGAAGAGGAACTAAACCGTAACTAAAATACATACCATAGCACACATTTCTGAACAATTTAAAATAAATCCCCCCAGAGTGAGTTTTTTTAGGCGACCGTTATTTAGAACGTTCGCCTTTACGAACGTAAAGATGCATCGTTTCCATGCCGATGCATCTTGCTTGTCACGTGAAATACTGCGAGCACAATACCGTTGTAAGACAGATGGATCACTTTTATTTAGTTTTTCCTTTTTTATTTAAAATATTCACAAACTCGCTTACTGTGTCATGTTCCAATATTCAGATTCAGAAATAGTGTGTTTCATTGTTTATATACCTTTATAAATTATCTTGATCATTATCAGTAATATGAGATGGGCGCAACAGAAAAGCGATAAATCATGCATCCTTATTCCAAAAACTTGTGTTGCATTTTGGGGCAAAGTAAAAATTGCATTGTCAAATAAACAGTGTCTCATTAAACAATTTGTTAGTAACAGTCCTTTTTATAAAAAAAAAAGAAAAAAAAAAAAAAACATTGACTTTGGTACTTTGGAACCAGAATGTCACGGGTTCACGATCTCATTCATGCCTGTTGTGTGTATGAATGAGGATTTGTAGCTGAGTGTGGGTAACAAGCTAACTAATTCCAGCTGTGGCTCGTTACCCAACAGTATTTAATGTGTGCTAACCTGTCCTGTCTTTGTCAGTTCCTTAGTTTTGCTGGTTCGATGTGCGGAGCGCCGCATGTTACTACTCCGGATTCCTGTCTTTTCTGGCCAACTCATTATCCGCATGCTCTGGTGAGGTTTCACCAAAGACTCTTCCTTCATCCAGGATTGCCCGCTGTGGTCCCTGCACTAACAACCAGCTTGTCCTGACAGCCTTCACGTTTTTTTGCCTTCACAGACTCTTGATTGAATTGACATTGTCACTAAACATTTTACTTCAATCTGCAACTGTTTTCTCCGTTTTTCACTTGTCACAGTAGGAACTGACCAAGATGGAAGCAGCAGATTCAGCTAACCTACAGGACTTCCACTCCGGCCGTACGGATCGTCAGGATGGATAAATTATGGGCATGGGACTTGTGATACAGGAGGTGGTAGCACAGGTGTCCGAGCTCCCCTCATTAGTACAATGCCTGAATCTTCCCGCTGCGCCATCCACACTGCCACCCGCCCTGAGAATACCTGATCAACGCCTGTCTGAGCCTGGTTTACCGATGCCGGGAAAAGGTATGGTGGTGAACCCAACATGTGTAGAGCCTTTTTGACCGAGTGTTCTAGGTTCTTCTTTCTACAGCCGCAGATAATCGCTAACGAGGAAGCGAAAAGGGCGTTTGTTTTGACTCTATTGACAGGCAAAGCAGCGTTGTGGGGAACGGAGGTGTGGGAAAATCAACACCTGTGCTGCTCCTCGTTCCAGAGACTCTCTGCAGAGATGAGAGCTGTTTTTGATCGTGCTGCACAAGGTGGCCAGAAGACTCGCTGATCTGCGGCAAGGTGAAAGATTAGTCTCCAACTATTCCATCGAATTCCGAGAGAGAACGAAGGGGTTGTTTATACTGCGGTGGTCCAGGACATGTCCTAGTGTCCAGTAAAAGATCGAGCCTGACTGCAGGACTGAGGCTGCTGTCAGGTAGAGCGGACTTCAACAAACCCTCATCCAGCACTCTCCTCCCGGTAAGACTACAGTGGACTAATCAGGATCTGAAATGCCGTGCACTCGTGGACTCCGCATTGGAAGTAAATTTTATGAACTTTTCGTTCGCCAAGAAGTTTCACATTCCTGTGAGCCCACTTAAGCACTCTCTTACCGTAAGAACACTCAATGGACAGTCATAACCCAGTGTCATTCACGTCACGGCGACTCTGACTCTGGCTTACACTTAACACACTAATACACATTTAATAATAAAGAATAGAATCTATACTAATATTAATCTGTCTCTCTCTTATTCTGTTGGTGTACCAGCACAAAGAGATGATCTTCATCGGAGACAAGAACACCTAGATGAGCTCCAGGTTGTATTCGCTTTCTGCTCCTGAAAAGGAGGCCATGGAGAAATATATTGCTGATTCTCTAGCGGCTGGGATCATTCGACCATCCTCTTCTCCAGTAGGGGTTTTTTTTTGTCACAAAGAAGGATAGCTCATTGCGACCGTGCATTGATTATTGGGGGCTGAACAACATCACGGTAAAGAATACTTATCCTTTGCCGTTGATGTCCTCAGCTTTCAAACGGTTGCAGGGAGCATCTTCACCAAACTGGATTTAAGAAACGCTTACTATTTGGTCCGCATAAGGAAGGGAGATGAGATGAGATTGAATCAAAGGTCCGCAATGCCTTAGAAGGGGTAACACCTCTGCCCGGATGCCCAGCGAGTCGTTTCTATGCGACAGAAGGATTACTATCTGATGTTATTCGGTGGGGGTCATTCTTCCAACGTGGCTTGTCATCCAGGAATCGGACACACCATTTTTCTGGTTAAACAACGCTTCTGGTGGCGAGCCATGTCTTGCGACATCCAAGAATTTGTTTCAGATGTTCAGTTTGACCCTGTTTTAGGTAAGACTTCCAAGTAAGACTTACTTCAACCGCTGTCCGTTCCTCTGAGACCCTGGTCACACATAGGGCTAGATTCCGTTACTGCCCTCCTGCCCTCCCTGGGCAATACGGTTGTTTTAACCGTAGTGGACTGGTTCTTGAAGGCAGCCCATTTTATTCCCTTGCCCAAATTACCTTCAGCCAAGGAGAAAGCGGTTACTGTCATAAATCACGTCTTTCTCATTCATGGATTTGATTGAATTCCCCTAGTGTTTCTTTTCTGAGCTTTACTCCTGTGTTTGTTTTCTGTTTGACTTTGGACTGTTTTCTGGATACTGATTCTTTGCTGCCTGCCCCGATCTCTGCCCAGATATTCTACTCTGATTTTGCCTGTCTCTGTGCTTCTGTCTGCCATTGATTTGACCCTTCCTGTGTACTGTATGACCATGCCTATTAATAAATGCTTGCATTTAGATCCGCCCTCGTCTGCCCCACTCATTACAATTGTAATTGTTAATGGGTCTTAATTTAAAATATGTACTACTTGACAAAACTTAAATTAGCAATGTTATTTACAACACTATAAACATGATTTTTTTTTTTTTTTTTTTTAGCTAATTTAGTACTTTTAGTACTAGACTACATAATTATGAGTGCACAGTAATAAACATGCACTATCTACAATACAATAGAATCTTAATCTACAGATACTCAATTCTATTATTTGCATGTTATGTTAATATGCCATATTCATTATGCTATGCAATGTTACATTTCAAACTCCTGCACATGAGATATTTTACTGTTAGGAAAAATAATAATTTATCATGTAATGCCCAGAACCAAAAAGTCTACTTTTAGAATTTGAAGTACTTAATATAAAGTGGGACCGTACTTTAAGTGTCCCTAATACCTTTGTACTACCACACTAACTAGATGTGTATCTAGTATGTAACCACAGTGTAAGTACACATTGCTACATAGTATCTACAGCTGTAATATTTCTATGTACCGGTGTGTACTTACACTGTGTTTACATACTACATACACATTTACTTAGTATGGAAGTAAGGTATTAGAGACACAAATTCAAATACAATTAAGCACACTTCTTTTCGCAAAGGAATTGTGCTATTATGCAACAGAAATGTGCAGAAGCCACTCTATAGATTCTTGAGAATAGACATACAAGAATAGATAGTTGTGAACTCTTAATAATACCATATTAATTAGCTGCCAAAAAGCTCACAATTATGTAATTTATTTCAATACAAAAACTGACTTGACAGACACCTTTTTCTGAGATGTTATTAAGAATTGTGATCCAATATAGAAGTACTGCACATCAAAACAGCATGACGTTTAAAACCCTGACAGCCCTCAAGTCAGTTAAAGTGTTGCAGGTCTGTATTTTTATGCTCTTGACAGCTCATAATTAAGCTAAAACACCTTTAAATATAAGATTTCCTCTTCTTTTATTGGCTGACATAGCCTATTAAAGCAGACAGTTGCATAATGTTAACAGATGACACAAAGACTACATTATCTTTGCACTGAAAACAGTGGTCTCATTGGTCTCAGGCAATGATCTGATAACTCACTGCGGTATCACATAGCGGCCCGATTCCAGTCTTGGTTATTTATATAACCTTCATTAATAAGACTTTTCTGCAAAGCTTCTTAAGGGGCATGATCCCGAGACAGACCCTGGAGCAGCCCACAGTTAAGTGTCTCGCTTAAGGCTGCAACAGAACAGGGAATCTCAGTAATTCCCCACCTCAGTCACTTCACCTGGAAACCAAACTGAAAACTGTGTGTAAGAAGCCTATATTTAGACCTTATAGATGGTAATTAAAATTTCACATTTGCCTTTAAATTTAGATTTTTATTTTACAATAGAGCAGTGGTAAACATCACTAAGTCACAATTTATACTTTGCTAAGATTCACCTTCTTTCTGTTAAAATCTAACAGTTATGACTTTTTTTTTCTTTAGAATAAACAGTAATCAAAATTTTAAAAATTAAAAAAAAGCAAGACAAAAGTCCTATATAAATATGGTATAGTTATTTACATTTTTATCCATTAGAAACTGGTTTCTTTAAAATATTCCGTAAAACTTTTAAAAACAAGAGGGATATATTTTTATACTTTTCTTATGTGGGCTAATCATAGGGAAACGTCTCTCAACAGAAGAGGCACGTATTTCCAGTGAGCCTGGGTTGGCTATTCTTTAACATTGAGAACGATTTTTAGAACTATATCTTTATCTTAACCATTATCAACACATTCAAAGGAAGGTTTTAAATACATAATTAGGGTTCAACAAAAACAAATTTGTTGCACTATAAGAACAGTAACAGTAAACACTACACCCAGAAAAACGATGGCTGTATCCTTGGGCTTTCAGACACGGTTTTCACCCAGCCACGAGTACTGTGTGTGAAATGGTTGGGATTATTTAGTTTAAAAAGAGAGAGGATGAGAGAGAATCCAATAAAGAAGAATGATTAATGAAGGAGATAAATGGAGGAGAAGCATTCAGAGGTGATTTTGGGACACAGGCGCTGTAGTGGAGTTACACAGCAGGGTGGATGTTGAAGGCTAGCGAGAAAGACCAGAAGTGTTTCAGAGAGCGTGCGATCAATTCAATGAGTTATACCTTATTAAAGTCAATTAACTGCAGAGTAAAACCTCCTGAAACACAAGGTGTAGCTCAATATATAAGATACTTTGAAAAGCGTAAAAAAAATCTCTTACCCCAAACTTCTGAACTGAATGTTTTTTTATACAAATATCAAGGAATAACTTCATAAAATATTATATTTTTAGGGAATCACAAAGCATTACAATTTGTTTCCAGCATATTCTTTCTGACTTCTGCATGTGTTTTAATTGTGTCTGTTGACATGGCAAAGTATGAAAATGCTTTGCCATGTCAGTGTCCTATTGTTTGATGGTAACTGAGAACTTGCATGAGGTCTTCAGGGAATTTAAATATAGTCTCTTGGTTTTCTGGAGAAAGCTCTTGAGATAAAAGGTAAGGGAGAGACATAGCTACTATGGAAAGGTGATTTTTAATACTGATATATGCATCCCTTTGAAAAATCAATCTCATTATACTCAAGAGAGCTTGGGCCTTTGATATTCCTAATTTGTTGTTGACGAGAACAAGAATTTCTTTGTTGGTAAGACAGGGCAGTATTTACAAAAAACAAGTTGAATATATTCTCTTTTTATCCGTCATTACCAGGCTGATGAATATGTGTTCATAACACATTTTTATTAAAATTTATCCATCTATCTGTCTACTCATCTGTCTACCCAGCTATTTATCCATCCACTCACCCATCCATGCATTTAAAAGAAAATACTCCAGACTGATCAAAATGGTTGAGTCACAGAGCTGGAGATTAAACAACATAAATTACTGTGATTTGAATCTGTGGTGCAGGACATAAAACCATCTCCCTGGCTAAAATCACCACAGGCATAACAGACTCCGGCCAAATGCTTTCACAGGGACAGTCAGTCTTAAACCTCATTAAGAAACACAAGTGTCAAGACTCAGGCTGCGAGATGCTTTTCCCACCGTGCGTCGCCTCAGGCAGAAGAAGAACATAACCACCCGGCATCTGATGAAGACAGGCGTCTTAGCGATGGACATTGTGATGTCCGTAATGACCATCCCCGCAGGGCACTTGGACGGATGGATGGATGGACAGAGAGGACTTGCCAGCAGGCCAAATGAGCAGAGAAGAAAAAAATCAGCTGCAATAAACTTGTAATGAACGCAAGCTGTGTCCCTCAGGCCAAGTTGGGCCACTGCCGTTGTCTCGAGCAGAAAGGGGATGTGAACAGTATTGAATAAAATGAAATGGTGACCTTGTCCTGGTGCAAGTCCACAACTGCACAAATATAGAGCAGGGGTGTTCTCTCAGATAAGATGAGGGCTGCAGTGCACTGTAAAAAAAAAACAAAAAAGGTTTTTAGAAGTTTTAAATAAAACAAATATTATTTTACTATAGGAAAATGCTTTTAGTCAATGTTGTAGTCTTCTACTACAAACTAGCAAATATGGAGGGCAACCTGTTTCTATAGTACTTTTTTTTTTCCCTGTGTGCCTAAAACAGCAGTACAAGAATAAAATTAACATGACACAAAGTAATACAAATGAAATAGAACTTAAAAATAAATATAAAAAATGAAAGGCATTTATAATATATTATAATACAATCAATATAGACTTTTATAGTACAGGCAGTAGTCACTTTCATTTGATGGAATTTATTTTTACCATGCATTATGCATTATGAATTATGCATTTTACTATTTTACAAACCTACATTTCTCTTACCATGCCATGTGATGTTTGAAACACATTCAGTCCAGCAGAAATTCAACCATGAAGAGAAAAGAGCATATCTAATGTGTGGACATGCTATAAAGCACGAACCTAAATGGTCAAATGATTTGACTTTAATTTCATGGCTTTGGCCAATAGATTTTTCTAATTCTAGCAACAGTAAATGACAAACAAATTGACTTATTAACCCAATCTAGTGAATAAAGATTTCTGTGACTGTCAACTTTAAGGGAAATCATTGCCACTGAGGGTCTCCATGGAAAGAAAGCCACAATGCTTCCTTAGATATTCGATCAATACAGAACGGCCATTCTCTTTTAAATGATCTCTCCCAGGGAAGGCAGCTGTGTGCCGAACATAATGCCATTTACAAATTCCAGCTCTCTAATCTCATCCGGGTGACACCTCTGAGGTAAAAACCAGGTTACGCTGGGTTCAGTGCCAGGCCAACCTCACCTTGCAGGTCTTAAATCCTCACATTTAGAAAATGTTCTTGCTCCCAGTCTCCTAAGACCAGCCTTTTCCCTCACAAGCTCTTAGATGTTTCTGGGGGCTGTTTCGCAGCTATTTTCCAGCGCAGTGGCTTTTATAGCACTTGGATTCTCTCATACCACACCGCAGCCTAATGCTACATGTGACTTTTTCTGTTTTCGCAGTGACTTTTTGTGCCATTCTACCAAGTGTCACGGTAATGCTGCGAGCAACACAACCCCATGTGTTAATTTACAAGCAGTTGGTCCAGCTCAGGAACATTTATTACAAACACCACAACCTATTGGAAAATGAAGGATGACTGCGCCTTTGGCATGGCATACAGGATTCTCACCCAGCCGCAGATTAAATTGTTTGTGTGAAGTGGTTGGGATTATTCAGTTTAAAAAGGAAGCGCATGAGAGAGACAATTCAATAAAGAGGAATGATTAATGAAGGAGATAAATGGAGGAGAAGTTAATTTTTGGACACAGCGTGTGGTGGAGTGACATGTTACACTGTTGGAAATGTCTTGGATGTAGTACATAATGAAAAACATTCCATTCTGATTTTCAAGAATAGAATAGGGCATCTCCATGCAGCTTTTCTACTGTGACATAGTCAGATTTTAACCAACAAGCACAGGAGGCAAGTCAGTTTAATTTATGTTTTTGACATCACATACTGTAGGCTTAACAATACTTAAAAAAAGTGCCTACCCATGGAACGTTGCACATCCCTGTTTATTTGCATACAAATCTGGGCCACCCCACTCATTTCAAAGGTTTGATATTTAAGACTTAAATCAGGATGACAATGGCTATATGATTATGTCAGTACTTTCACAATAACCAGTGCGCGACTGCAAAACAGCTGTTACATCAACGATGGAAGTGGAAGTAAAAAGTGTGGACAAAAAAGATGCACAACCAACCGAGAGAGCGGCAATCTTATAAGGCTTGTCAAGCAAAACCGATTCAAGAATTTGGGTGAAATTTGCAAGGAATGGACTGAGGTTGGGGTCAAGGCATCAAGAGCCACCAAATACAGACAAGTCAAGGAATTTGGCTACAGTTGCTGCATTCCTCTTGTTAAGTCACTCCTGAACCACAGACAACATCAGAGGCATCTTACCTGGGCTAAGGAGAAGAAGAACTGGTTAGTTCTGGTTAGTTCAAAAGTTGGTTAAATGACCATGGTGTTGGTGTGCATTATTGGCCAGCAAACTCACAAGACCTGGGCTTCCATATCACTTCAGCAGTGCAACAAACTGATCATCTTCATGCCATGCTGAATTGAGGCAGTAATTACAGCAAAAGGAGCCCTTACCAAGTATTAAGTACATATAAAGTAAATGAACATACTTTCCAGAAGGTCAGCAATTCACTAAAAAAATGTTTTTATTGGTCTTATGAAGTATTCTAATTTGCTTAGATAGTGAATTGTTGTGTTTTTGTTAAATGTTAGTTTAAATCATCACAATTAAAAGAACCAAAATACTTAAACTACTTCAGTCTGTGTACACTAAATTCATTTAATACACGTTTCACAATTTGAGTTGAATTGCTGAATTAAATGCACACAACATTTATTGAGATATTATTAATTTATTGAGATGCACCTGTAGACACTATCTGGCATGATAATCTTAACAATATCTTGTGTGTGATCTGCCATGATGTTGAAATCTTGTAGTGTGTGCAAGGGGTCATACGGTGGTACATGCACTTTTTCAAGCTGTTTGGACTAAAATGTGTGTTGGGAGTGTGTGTACACAACCACCCTACAATGATAAAGATCCACAAGTATTTTTATTAAATTAAAAAGAGAATAAGTTGCCACTTCTGAAATCAAGCCATTCTCAAATAAATGTTGGTGTGGCGTCACACCAACAGAGGCCACTCCCACAATAATTGATTGACAGCAGCGTGTCACACAGACTGAACTGGTGTCTTATCTCAGACCTGCCCTGAGTGAGCTGTCATCAGACTGGGACACAGAGACAAGCAAGGCTCCTAAGCAATTGAGGTGTTTTGTTGTTGAATGTAATAATGAACATAGCACCAGTGATTTACTCCCAACATATGAGTAACTGAAGAAGCGGAAGATTAACAATACGTTTGGTTCTGAAGGGAAACACGCCCTTGATCAAGCAAAATGCATATATGTTTGCGAATCATTCATGATCCAGCCTCACCTACAGAAGCAGTGAGCACCTCGGAAAAGAGAGGTGGGGTCAGCAGAGCTTGTGAAGATATAAAGGGGTACACAGAACAGAGTGATTTCTAAAGAGCTGTTTTTGACAGGGTAAAATGAGCGTTGACAAAATTTTAAAGCAATCTATAGTACAAACTTTCCATTAAGGTCTTAAAGAATCATATTAGTTTGTGGAAAATTGCCTTTGTATGAGCCCTTTAAGGTCTGAGGGAAGATAATCTGCAAAGATTCTCTTTATGTGTGTGCTGCAACCATACTTTATAATCAGTTAACCTTTTTCATTGTTTAAATCCTTTCTCGTTCATTCCAAAGACATCTATAGTCCACCTGGATAGAGTTATCCATTAGCACTAGCATTACAAAAAACATTATGACATTATGTCAACAAACTCTTTACTATACACAATACTGAAACAAAGGAAAAATAGCACTCCAGAACAAACATCTATAATTAATTAATAATTTCAAGAAACATTGTAATTACATCCTTTTGTTTTCTTTTGACCTTGGTTTAGTCATAGACCTTTTCCCAGCATGCACTGGAAGCATAAATAATTAACCATTTGTCCACTTACTGGCCTTATTTACATTTGTTGCTGTTGATTTTGAAGTCACATTACAGAACTGCATGTTGTCTTGTCTGGAGGTGAGCATGAACAATTGACTTTTACCTTTTCACAACGTGTTTCATGTGCCAAGTATGTATCTGAAATCTTTAGATATTCTACATGTTTAAAAGTTAACTTTTCTCTCAATTAAATTAATATTTCTTTCATAAACACAAGATGAATATTATCCATAAAGTGATATATACAAGTTTATATCTATTTTAAAAACATTAAAAAACATTAATGTTTTTTAATTAAATGGTACAGTATCTGTTAAAAGTCAAGCTGTCACAAAAAAATAAATCGTAGAGATAAATAGTTCATTTTTACATTAATAGCAGCTTTTAAAACATTTAATGACATTTAAAATTCACTTGACATTTATTTACTTTTTGCACAGTGTGTGTGCGTATGTGTGTGAATTTTAAGTGTTAATTCTGGTGATCAAACCCGCCACGCAGAACCTGATTTTGCTGAGTTAGGCGTGACTCTGGGTCAACATCTGTGTTGACCCTGAAACAACATTGTGATTAGCCAATAAAGAACCAGGTTTAGGTGTAGAGATATGGTCAAAACTAAAATTTTGGAATAAAATGTTGTTCCAGGGTCAACAAAATATGTTAACCGAGGAACACGCCTAACTCAGCAAAATCAGGACGTGCGATATGGCACATGTACATTGTCATGTATTTATAAGTAAGAGAGTAAGAGAGCAAAGTCATTATGTTTTCATTTTTATTAGTTAAACTTTAAACAACATCAACAACCACAAAAACCTTAAACATAGAGACTTTTCCCATAGAACCCATTAAGCTAATATTAAATGTGACTCAAATTACTGCTTTTCAGTGTAAAGGGTAGATGGACAATACTCAGGGGAAAAAAACGAAAAAATAAAATATATATATATTAAATATATTATATAATATTAGCCACTAATAAAATTCTAAGTGTTATTCCTTGAGATGATGACACAAATACTTGTTTTGGGTTTAGATTGCATTTACATTGCTATTTCATTAAGATAAATCTTCAAGTACAGACAAACTAGTTATTTTTAAATAAAGCTACAGCACAATGTAACACACAGCTCATAGAGAAAAGCTGGTGTCATGAATACTTCATCATTCCTGTACCGATGCAGGAATGGAGAATAAGGAACCAAAATGCAATCCGTGTGTGTGTGTAGTGTAATGTCATTAACCCTCTGTTTCACTCTACATCTGTAATGGTCTGCTAGGTCAAAAGTAGACAGTTGCTACATACCATCACAAATGATCATAACCCTCTTAATGGTGCAACGGGTCCCAATTACACCCAACAATATGACAGCTGCTGCAACATTGCGCACACACACACACCCTTCATTATAGAAGAGAGACTGCTGGCCCTTCCAACAGCGCCCGCAATACACATTCACACACACTCCATCTCTCTCACACGCACAGGCGCACACACCTTCTTCTGATGGCAGAAAGCAGAGGAGATTGTTAGCAGAGAGGTCATCCGGGGAGGCCAGTGTCTCAGTGTCGAGGTAATCCCAACAGAATAGACTCTAAAACGCATGTCTCCACTGTATGTACAATTAAAGTGTATCTAAAGTGTATCTAAAATCTGGCCACAACGTCATATCATAAACTATTACGTCCATCATTTTTATAAATATTTGGACAAAGCAATTATTTGGTATGAAAATACTGTCCGGTATAGTGTATTTTTGTTTGTCAGAACAGAAATCGGTTCAGTCTAAAATTTGTTTAGAAACTTTCCAACTGTAGAGCATTACAGTACTAAAACAATTATGATGGTAAATTCCTCCAATTATTTTACATTTGAAGAGCTCTCTGATGGCACAGGGCTACACATGTTCTGTGGAGAAAAGTAAAAGCTTTTTGGTTTATTGTCTTCTTAATTAAATATTCTTTAAGAATACAAGCTTTGCGGCCAGGGTGCAACAGGGCCAACGGATCACGGACTATTATTTTTCTTGAACTAATCAACTAAATATTAATTGCACAGTTTGAGACCCAGTGGAATATGTATAACTACTGGCAGTGTTTTAAAAAAATCCCAGTTTTTATTCTACTTCATTTATTTGGATAGATATTATTCATCCCAGTAGGTGTAAGCTGCCTCTTTTTTCCTTCTTTCTTTTTAAATTTTTTTTATTAATAATTTTTAACTGGAACTGAAGACTTCATCTTAACTTACTAAAAGATTTCATAATTTTGTAATGACAGAAGATAATTTAGGAAAGCTTTTTTTTGTCTCAGGCATGAGGATGGTGTCCCGTGCCACAAATGCTAAATGCTTTCCACTAAATTTACAGTCAATGTGTTAACAGCACGATGTAACTATTAACTTATATACTGTTCACATACATAGCTTAAAGATTTTAATGCCAAGTCTAATGCCAAAATATTTTCTTTTGTAATCAACTTCATTGAATGTAAATCTTTAAGGGAAAATGTTGTGCTGCTTTAGACAAAAGGGAGAGACCTCAAAACTAAGGGTGCATGAAAAAATATATTCATGAATCACAATTCTGTCTTCTAATGATTCTAATCGAATTCAGGTTCATGGAGTTTAAAATCAATGTTCTAAAGTAGCAGTTCGTAATCATGTCACTCTGCTCTGCATCTCTCTCTCCTGATTTTCTTTTTTTAAACAAAGCATTACCACGTTATATTGCACCCCATCAACACAAATAAGCCTAGAGAAAAGCAGTCAACCACCCCTTTAAATAGGTTTCATAGCTAAGAAATGTGTTAAATTAGTGATATGTTGGGTAAATGTCAGGAGATGGAAAATGTTAGGTTGAAAGCAGAGAGATAACACAAACACAGACATACACTGTATATAATGCTTGTTTTCTTGTAAAATGTTTATTTATATATATATATGATGAAATATATTTTTCATTTAGCATTTTACCACCAGCATTTTTTATATATAAATAAATTAGTATATTCCACCCTTTACAGCCAGTAGTCTCACTTTGTCATTACTTATTTACCCTCATATTGTTCAAAACCTGTATAGCTTCTGTGTAAAACACACACACACGTTTGTTTCTAGACAAATTAGACTTTTACTTTATCTTTGTGGAGACATTTGGTTCCCAAAATCCAGCAAGCAAGCACACACACAATCACACATATTAGAATAATATTTTGAACAATGTGCTGGTTGCATATAATGTGTGTAACCAGTAAACTCCAGAAGCGAATTAGTCCAGTTTGTGAAGTCATTCATTGGTTTGATTAATAAGAATGGCTCATTCACGAATCAGTATTTTCTATAATACAAAAAAGTAAGGAAGAAAAAATAGGGAAGTATGATATCCAGGAACTTTCTATTGATTTTAACATATTGTTTCCATTTACATTTAGTCATTACATTTATTTTTGATTACTTTTTTCTAAAGCAACTTAAAAATGGGAAATACATAAAGCGATTCATCTCAAAGAGGCAAACGGACAGAGGAAGTGTTCGTAATACCAGCCTTAGGTATTGTTCAAACAAGCACAAGTTGGAAAGGGAAAATAAAAAATCAAAAGTTATTTTTTTAATATATAAATTTAGGATGAAGTTTAAATGTTGTAAAGTGTTTTTAAAAAAAAAAAAAAAAAAAAAAAAAAAAAAACATAAGCAGTTTTTCCTCAGTGGATGTGCTAGAATTTTTTTTACCAGATTTGGCAGCACCATTATTCAAATTAAACTAAAGTAATTTCAACTCCAGCTATTATTATCAGGCCGGGTCTTGTCCAATTTTTCCCTTATACTGTAAGGTTACACAAAAATCTGAGGTTCATTTTAAGTGCATTTATCTTGGCGCTAGTGCTGTTAAAGCTTGCCCTTGTGTAGGACAGAGGTAAAATGCTAAATGAAAAATAGACAGTGAATGTGTGTGTGTGTGTGTGTGTGTGTGTGTGTGTTTGAACATGCATGCCCATCTTACACATTAACACTCCCACACTTCTGTTCAGATGGCATATTTGTGATTTATAGTACTTAGCATTTCAATATAATGTAGTCAGCTCTGCCTAGCGTGTTTCCAGCCCTCCTGGTGACAGCTTTTCCCTATTGTAAGATATAAAAAGAGGGACAACATGCTGTGGTCAAATTACTTTCCTCATCACTGCTGCCTTTGAAGTACAATTGGACATTTTGTCACTTTAGTGTGTGCCAACCATTACGTTTGAGATTCGCAGCAAGCAGTGTAAATGTAGAATGTCTTTAAGATTCTGCTTAATCTTAAGAATTAAAAATAGAATCTAATACCTCACCCTGTGTTCCATCCATCCATCCATCCATCCATCCATCCATCCATCTATAAATTGGTCTCTGTGTTCAATTTGTCGTTAACTCCTTTCAGTGGCTCTTTAAATGTGAGTGGTAAAGAAACAATTAACATTCATATACACTCTCATCTCTCATATACACTTAGAAATAGAATGTGTCTCTCACATCTGCAAAATTGTTTGCTTGGCAAGACAAACAAAACACTTTAGAAACCTTGCAAGAGTCATAATGCCTTTTCACGAATGCCTTTTATTTGCCAAATGCATAGGTGATTTAAATTCCATGGGAACAGGAGTGCGTCACTTTTCTGTGCACAGGAGAATAAATAAACCCTTAGAAAAGCTTTATCCCTCAATCTAAACAAATGTAAAACATTAAACTGCTTAGCTGCAAGATTCCAAGCCATCCACCAAACTGGAGGTCTTTCCAAATCTTTGTGACGTGTGAACTGATAATTTGCCATTATATGTCATTTAACAGCACAGTGCTTAGTGAGCAATTTCCAGCATAAAATGAATCACATTTTATAAAATGACATCAGACTCTAAGTACAGTGCAGATGTGCCCCACTAAGGAAGGGCAGAGCTGTAGTGCTCCATATCTCTGATGGATCCTTTACCTGGAAAAGGCTGCTGGTTTTACAAACATGGAGGGGGGGGGCGGGAGTTTGCCGGAGTGTGTAGCTAATGTTGATGGGACAGAAAAGTGGGTAATAATTTCCTTTCCACCCTGCAGCCCTTCCTTGCGGCATTTCCACAATTCAGCTTCCATTTCATTGAAACACGAACTCCAGGAAAAGAGGTTTTTTTTTGTGTAGAACTTGGCCTTGCACACAAACAGACAAGGCGCACACATTTTCAATTTTGTGATCTCACAATGCAAGTTGACTGCAAGATGGTACATTTTATATTAGGCCTAAATCCAAATGAAATCCCCATCAGATAGAATTTAGAGTTCGCTCCTAAACAGTGCCTAATAGCAAAACGTGTAAGAACACTTCAAACACTGCGTGTCCTACCAGCATCTATCCTGGGGATAGTCTTTGATCACTGCAGTACCCTAAAAAGCCTTAATTCCACAAACGCCTATATCATCAAAGGGATGCAACAATTAGTGGCTTTATAAGAGCTCATTCTTTGCACTTTTAGTCACAGCATGTTTTAACGACTCCAATTTAGAGAAATCTGCCAGTAAAATGTCAGTTTAAAATTTTGCTGAGTTTATTCAATTTAGCAAACTTTGTAATGTACCTACTGGGGTATGCTATAGCAACCTGCATGTGATATCAACATCTATACAGCACTGCTTTTTTTGGTTGCTGTTGTTGTACATGCACTCAGTTAATCCCAAAAAAACATAAAAATAACACTGAAGCATTTTCCTTTATATTTGTATTTGTCCAAAAAACATACTGCCTTTCAATGCATGTGAAGAAAGAAACAAAGTAAAGAAAGAAAGAAAATTACTGATTTTGTTTGCATGAAAAAAAAAAAATAATAATAATAATAATAAACATCTATGCATGTGTGTTTGTAGCCTGGTAATAAAACTTTGCTTTGCTTTGTAGACAGAGTCTGGAAGAGCATAATTGACAAGCGGTTACTTTTCGTGGTAGAAGGCCCTTGTCGGAAGTTTAAAATCATCGGTGTACCCGTAAACCAATTACATAACGTTATAACGTATGTTATGCGCAGACTCAAACTTATGCTGTAAACACAGGTATGAGTGAAAACAAAATAGGGAAAAGGGCCACAACAGAATTGCATCTTGTGTCTCCATGTCAGCTGATGTTTAGATTTCCCCAACCAAAACTACAATCTTAAATTAGGCACTTGGCGTCTACGTCATGGCTCTAAGCCGTCCCTCTGTATGTTGATTGGTCCATCCGTTTTGAAGCTGGAGAGAAACTGAGAGATAGGCTTTATCCAAAATCGCCATTTTAAGAATTTTCACATATTTTACGAGGTGGCTAATTCATCCTCACTCATACAATTTATTCTAAATTGTACGTAATTTATGACTTGCCATTTCATATGAATTTGTACAAATGACCTACACCTAACCCCGCCCCTAAAACTACCTGTGACGGAGTTTTAGACAAATCGTACGAGTGAGGTCATATGAATTAGTACGAATTAGCACGAATTTGGCACCTAGTACCAATACGTATGAATTGGTTGTGAAACTGTGTTAAAATCGCCCATCCATTCATTTTATAAAGCAATCGTTCATGGCATACAACGTAATACAACACAGGGACAAATTCATTGAACATTAATTATTAATTAGTTTAACTACGGTTTATACATAATTTCAGTGACAGAATTCAAGATAAATCCTTTAATATTATTACTGGAGCTACCTGTTTCGAATGATTATGAAGTAGCAAGCAATCTATGAGATTCGTCAGTCCTTCTGGTGCACGCAGTGTCTGAATTTACTCACTTGTTTTCATTCACTCCTTCAAATAAACTGAATGAGTGGACTAATGTAGGGAATAGTGAATGAGGGTATAGGGAGCAATTTTCGGATACAGCAATGGTCTGCTATATCAGCATAGTACAGAAGTGAACTGAAATTGAGCGGAAATACAAAGTCTGATCTAGTCAGGCTAGTGTGCTTGTGTTGTATATCAGATGTTCATACATATTTGCAAACAGCATGTGGGTAAATAAATTTACAGAAATAACAGTAATTTTCATTCACATTAAAAGAACATGCATAAAACTGACTAGCATTATTGTATTATATCTTAGTGAGTCTGAAGGTAATCTAGTTGGACTTTAAAAAACAAAAAAAAACAAAAAAAAAAACCTCTAAATGGTTCAAAGATTCAATGATTGGAATAAATATACAAGACCTTTAATCCTGTCAAAACAAAAACATGATGACTTTACCTAAATTAGTGCCCTGAAATCTGAAATAAAAACAAAAATGTTTGCAGATTAAAAGATCAACTCGGCAGGGGCCATAGGAGACAAGCTGAATATAAGCAATCAGACATTGCAATTAAGAATTGCTCTAGATTTAACACCGGCAAAAAAATTATTATCAGCGTGGTTCTGTTCCACTCCACCTCTCATTCTCCAGCCAGATTATTTTAACTGCAAAGTTGAACATCTCAAAAGCTGCATCCCCAATAAAGCAGTAATGAAGTACTTTAAATCATTTGATATCTCCAACATCCTGTTGTATGCATTTGATCTCTTCGGCTTCACACAACTTCTGATTTGAAGGAGGAATAAAATGTTTTGCACATCAGAGGGACCTTCAGTGGCATGTTTTTAGCTCAAGTCAGAGGAGATATGGAGGGGTGTTTGAAAAATTGTTGGTGGTAGGGAAGAAAGAGGGAGAGCAGGAAGGAGAGCAAATGGAAAGGAGATGGCAAGGCATTGCTATAAATGCAGTGGAAGTCAGAATCAATCAATTTCTGATTAATTTTATCTGACGTCTGTATTTATCTTCAAACTTTTTATCTCAAATTCTTAACGCCTACATTCAGGTACGCTTTACGGCTGCATCCCGGAAAAGTCACAGATCTCGCAGAGTCAAGATTTTTAATTAAATGTTTTTATATTCTTTTATCTTAATAGGCTTCAATACAGTAAGCTAGTTTAAGAATGAGCACATGGCCCCCTAGGAATTATTTACTGTAGGTGGAGTGATTTAATCCCCATAATCATTTCTTACTTTGATTATATGTAGGTAATTCTCTTTAATTAAGAAGCTAATTATGTAGCTTGATTAGTTGCTCAGTCCTTGATATAATGCATAAAGGAAAAATGCACCTGTCACTTACACAGAATACACCTTCGGCAGTGGTGAATGGAACGGTGTATAAACACACACACTTAAAGATTTTGGAGGTTTTCAAGTTGTTTTGTTAGTTTGTTTGTTTTATAAGAGGTCTTTTGTGGTTACCAAGGCCGCATTTATTTGATCAGAAATTCAGATCACTTTTGTTGCCAGTCCTTGAAATCCTGAAATTTTTATTTTAATATTACTTTTCGGCTTAATTTAATGTTACTTTCCATTTATTTTTTATTATTATTTGTGAAATTCACTAGTAATAAAGTGAAATGTTTGTATTTTCCAAGCAATAAACTCGGGCAAAAAAATCTCGTAAGTATAGTTTCTTTTTTTTTCAAATTTTTTCATAAAGATGAATGACAATATGTTTTTTCAAAAACATAAAAGAAACAAAAAGTAATTTGACTATAAAAAACATCTACAAATAGACCTTTTTATAATAATTCCATTCCTGTGTGCCCATTTACCCTCATGCCCTCAATTTCACCTAGTACAGTCTAATATTTAACTCAACCACTTACTGTTATCACTTTTTCATTCTCAGGGGCAAACCATCAGCCTGCTTGTCACCATGTTGCTTTTACTTGATAACCACCAGGTCCTGAGGCTATTACCCAGCACAACCCCACCCCCAACACCAGGCAACACTTATAGTAGCCATTTCCAAATAACCACCATGATTCGTTCCTGTTGAAAAGACCAGAGTCTGGGCAAGATAGCAGCTCTAGAGTCTGCCCAGGATCAATACCGCTTCAAATCTCTACTACACAGTACACATTAAACCATCTGGATATTAAAAGAATGAAGAGGTGATGTTCAGTTCACAGCATAACTTCTGAACAGTTTGATCCAGATGTACTTCGGGAGCTTTTGTCAAGAGAAAATCATTTCGCGTTCTCTTTTCTGCCTTTCCTCTCTGTTGTTTTCAGTGTAGAGTTATATAAATAAATAAAAAAGAGAGAAAGGTGCGAATGAAAACCAGAAAAAGCTTGAAAGGGAATCGTAGAGGGGGAGGAAAGAAATACGATACAGAACGTACTCAAGGTCACCGTCATGGTCATGAGGCCCTTTGATGATATCAAACCCTTCACCTAGTCCAACTCCGGCATCATAAATGAATGAGGGAGAGCGAGAGAAAAAACACAGAGCATCCTGTCAGGCTCATCATAAACAATACATCAGACGCAAGAGAAGTCGGGACATGATAGGTTGATCTTCACAAGACCTTGCAGCAACAAGTGACTGCCGGCCAGCTTTGCCTACATTGGCGAGGAGCTCATATTTCTCTTTCTGACAAAGTGCAAATTTTGCTTGTGCCTACACCTTCTTTAAGGTTTTTTACAACTGCATCAAACACATGCATAATAAAACAGCTCTGTTAAACGGAGCGCTAGCTTGTTTCTGGAAATGTGTTCTAGAGGGAAGCGCATAAGGGTGCAGAGCAATTTCCATCAATATTTAATTCTCCCGTCAGGTCCTTAATGACTGTCCGTAATACAAACAGCTCTTTCCCCAAAAGGAAGGGAATTTGACTCCTCAAACCCAGACTGACTCAGACATCAGGCAATTAAAGTCCAGGACTGCTCTCTTATCTCCCCGCTTGATGCAGATTAAAAAGATAGTTCAGCCAAAAATGAAAATTCGGTCATTATTTACTCGCTTTTATGTCATTCTAAACCTGCATGTGGTTATTTTTCTTCAGCGCACAAAAAAGGGGGAAATCTGTCACACAGCTCTTTTCCAGCTTCTCAAAAAGGACCAAAAATATCTAAAGTCCTATTTGCACAAGGTTGGTACTAACTTGGCACCTCATTTGATTTAGAACCATGATGCACCATGATGGACTCGTTATTGAAATGCAAGAGCAAAGACTGAATGCTTCGCAAGCGGAAACGAATCTGCTCGTAGGCAAGGTTAATGACTATTTATTATGACATGTAGGCATTTTTGTCTTCATGCGCATGATTATAATCTTTTACATTGTAATCCTTTCATTCTCAATATTTGCCATGTTTGTGTGCTGCTGCCTGTGTGAGAACAGAGTATTAGCGCTTTTGGGGTGCATATTACTTACAAGTCCTTTAAATGGGTAGTTGACAAATTAGAGTTACCCAAAAAACCTACCGTCTATGAAAACCCATAGATATGAAATATTATTATCATTATTATCGTAGCAGTAGTAGTGTTACAAAAGACGTTGGGAGAAGTAGTGAGTTCAAATGCAAATGTGATTTAATCAAGGTTCAGGGTCAGGATAATAACAGTCGAGCACCGGCAGACAATGTTAGTGGAGACACAAGCAGAGACAGAGTCGAAAACAAAGCAAAAGGTCAAAATACCGGTGAACATTGGAGAGACAGAGGGGAAGTCCAGATCCAGGCAGAAATCGACAACAGATAACCCGACAGGCAGAATAGCGAAGTACTGAGAACACGAATGAATTGTAACAACAAACAATGAACCATGACAACATAGAAACACTTCCGGGATTTATACACATGAAACTAGGTCAGTGGGTGGAGCCAACAATCAAACACCAAGACAACCAACAAGGGGGGTGGAGCAAACAATGAGGGCAATGAAGCACCTAGACAACAAATGAATGGGAGGAGACATGACTTTGATGAGAATCCATGAATGAAAACAGACATAAAACACAGAGAGATCGCAAAAGTGCCATCCCCTGAACTGGACTGGGCAAGTAGTAGTATTTAAGTAAAATAAAAAACAAAATAAATAAGGAAGCAAGCCTCTAAATTTGGAACAGTAAATAACAATGTCAATTTCTGAGTGAAGGAAATGTTTTAAGGCAATGTATTCTGTATTGTTTATTATTACTGTATTGTGGAAGAAGACTTTTATTATGGTGTCCTGATTCTGATGAAACATCATGAGTGGTTTTTTTTGCATGTGCAAGTTCCAACACAATTAACAGTGATGTGGAAACAGCACTGATCAGTTAGCTGACACAATTAACAAGTAATACAAGTGCTAAAGAAGGCAATAGGCTAAAGAAGACAACTGTATTATCCTGCATGGCACCTTTGTTCTTACGAACTGTAAATGATTCCAATCAGCATTCCTTACCCCACTGCAATCGTTCCTTTAATTAAACCATTCCAAGTAGCCGTCAGAATAATTATCCAAAGTGGACGTATACGTCAACAGACAGATTAGTAGATTTTAGGCGGAAGAAAAGACAAAGTAAAAGAAGGTGCTTAACTGCAGAATTAGAGGGAGAATGGGTTTTTAATCGCGCAGTTAATGTTGAGGAAATGTGCAGCTTGGAGATGGCTGACAGTGCAAATTACCTTTATAGTTCATGAAGGATATGACACCAGCTGGGCCGTGCTTCTGACATCGCTCCCACACACTTGCTTATTCTGAGTTTAGCTGTTCTAGCAACAAAGGACCTGTTCAAATAGGAGAAAATGAATGTGCTTTTGATGGACAGTTTCATCATCGTACCATAAAAATTAATCATAGTGTATCTCGAACGGTTTTTATCTTTGTCAAGGCTGATCTCGGTTTATTGAAACAATGATTTAACGTAGTGTGTGCCCTTCCAAGAAAATGCAATGATCAAACTTTCCTTTGCAGAAACACAACCCTTCTTTTTCAGCATGTCACCTATCTCTCTTTTCATTCATTTTTCATTTTATTATTTTCATGCTTTTGCAAACATTTAGTGATATGTTAAATATTGTTGTAACAAATTCAATTTAAATTAACAGATCACTATAAGCCACTGTTTTTCAGCAATGAGTATATGAAAAATCTAAATAATAATCTTTATTGTTGATTCATGACACTCATTTGATATTCAAAATATTCATAAATGAACTGGTTGAAGATAATGCTATTGAGACATATGGCACATTGTGTATAGGAAAAAAAGCTGCACAATCTCCATAATGGGTCACAGATGGGTCCAGCCATCTAATAATGGAGGGTTGTGACAGAACTCAGGGTAAAGCTACAGTTTTCCAACCCTAATGAAACAACATGAAGAGCTCTCATTAGGATGGATCGGTGTAACAAAATGGCAGAGAAAGAGAGAGAGGAAAAAAAAAAAATCAACAACAGAGAATAGCTGGAGAGCTCACACACTTCATCTCAATTTGTTCCAGGGCTACATGACCTCCATTAGAGATTCAGAAACGAGGAGGCATTATGAAAATTGTAAAGTTCTTTTTACACACAGTTTTCTGAACAGCGTAACCTTTGGAAAGTTAAGAGATCTTTTGTGAATGTTTTCAAGCTTTGTGGATTATTCCTCCCCTCTCGTTCTGCAGTTCACCTCTGTAGATGAAAGATACCAAGTGAGATATTCAAACAAATCCCCCCACTCCTCCTCCTCCCAAAAACGACCAATTTTACAGATCCTCTGAATATGCACTAAATTTACAAGAACACAGGGGTGAGGTGACATTAATGAGTGAGATTTTAATGCCAATGAGGGGCAATGTGGCATTCCTTTATCAATCATCGAAAGCGATGTCCATCTAATTCTTCACTTTTATAGGCTTGTGAACACCACAATAAATGGATCACAATGGTAAAATAATAGCAGGAAAATGAAGCATGATACAGCTCATGTGCTGACACAATCAGTATTGAATTTGACTTGTGCATTACTGTCACACTCGGTTCAAATGTTTGGAGCTCTATGGCGTTAGTGCTGAGTCTATATTTATTCAAAGTGGCTGTGGGGAGATGGTTTTAATATATATGATGTTAAGCAGATGTAAGGTTGCATGATCAATGGAAGCAAAGAATAATCTCATCAGCTCCTAGCAACAGGTTCACTGTCTTGAACTGGTGTCTCTTCAAAAGTGAAGTGTATAATTGGTTTGATGTTAAAACATTTGTGCATACACCAAGTTAATTTGCAGAGACAGCTATAATCAAGGGAGAGTGACTTTGACTTTCATTGCATGGACAAAACCATCAAAACAAAGCTATTTTTGAAATTGACAAGGTATTATAGACCTCTTTAGTTTAAAAAGAGTCATTGTTGTTGCACTTGGTAATGTTATCTGCAAAAAATTGTAAGACTTTAAATAAATTCACTTGACCTAAAATCAAATTACCATCATAATGTTATGCCCTTGCACATGGAGTTGAGATAGTCTCTTGAATTTTGGGCAAATTATATGTACAGAGGGCACAAAAAAAAAGAAACCTAAAAGGCAAAACAATGTGGGTATTTTGGGCAATTAAAGCTCTTGTGATAAAAATGGCCTTGTTTGAATGACCTAAAAATGGACTACAGCTGAAAGTCTAAGATGGAAATTCAATCAGATGTTAGCTGCAGCACTGACACAGTAAACAAGGCAGATTTCAGTTCAAGTTTTTCAAGGATGTCAAACTATAGTTTATACAGATATTTCCTTTTCCTTCCTAATAGGCCCTAGTGATGGCAGCTGTGGGCAGGGAAGAGATTTATTTTCTTTTGCAGAAATCTGATATAAGATTTGAAGTGTTTTTATTATATAATTTCCCATATGTGGAAATTTAGAGTGATACACCAAATGGAAGAAAGTTTCTTCCTGGTTACCTTAAAAGCCCTGAGGGATCAGGACTACAAAATATATTATAAAAGTTAGATTTTTAAGCTGCTTTTCCATCTGAGTGCATTGTTTTTCTAGTAATTGTTTATTTAGAAAAAGAACAAGAAGCAAATGACCAAAGCTTGCTGTCACATAGGGCTTAACATTTAATTGAGAAAATAACTGAGACTACAATTGATTAACTAATTGTGAAAAGTGTCAGAATGCAGCATATCATCTGGGTCCACTGAAATCTAAAACACGCGAACTAATATTGAAACTACAATTAAACAATGTTTATAAACAAATTTCAGGAGAAGCACATACAAATAATTAATCGCAGCTGACACCTCGTCCCCAATCAGCCTGATTACCCTATCAGAGCTAAGAGGTTTTCCGTTGAATAGAGTGAACTCCCCTTCTCTGGTATCTCGGTCTTTGCCTCAAGATCCGTTTAAGTAAAATGTGAGACTCTGAATACTCTTTGCATAATTCTGAGCCTGAGAACGTTTCTCCAACAGCGTCAAACACCAAACAAGCTGCCGCTCTGACAGGAAATCCACAAGAGCCCGCGGCTCCTATTTGAGGCTGCAGACCGATACACCAACCAGCAACCCTCTCACCCAGTCGTCTTCACTTCCATTCCCCGCCACCACAAAGACATCCACAAGCCTCTCCAGCCTCATCATAGACTTCAACCCGTTCATCAGTTCCTGTTACCGAGAAATGGACCATCCCTGCCCTCCTCCAAGCGTTAACTAAAGCCGATGTCCCATTTTCTTGACGGTCAAACAAAGGACCGATTAATAAAAATGAACCAAGGTGGACCAAGATGGTGTCCTGTGCCGTGTAACTTCCCATCGAGAACAACTGTTGCTCCCCAAAGCTTACCATCTTTTGGTCTTTAAAGAACTGTATCAGGATATGGGTCATTTGGGGGTCGAAAGAACGCTTGACCTTATACGAGAACGGTTCTACTGGCCACAGATGAGTAAAAATGTAGAACATTTTGTCACAAGAGTGTGTGTCTCAAGAAGAAAAAGCCAAATAGACAAACACGTGCGCCTCTAAAACTGATCCAGACCACCTATCCATTCCAATTAGTCTCCATAGACTTCCTGAATTTGGAGAAATGCAAGAAATGTTTATATAAAGTTGAAGTTCCAAACTTTGCTGTTAGAAATGCTTAGTTTGACCATGATTAGGAGCGTTAGAGCCAAAATGGTGGATTAGTGTACAATAAAAGAGTAACTTTTAACGTGATCGGTTTACAAATGGTTGAGAAAAGCATGCAGGGTGAGGCACAATGATAAACTGTTTTAGACTTTTACAGACATGTCTTAGTTATAGTGACGGGTAGCGAGAGTATGTTTGTGATTTAGCCTGGCTCTGTCGGCCATTTTGATGAAAAGGAACATCCGTGAAATACTTTCATAAGAAAATCAGTCAGATTCAGTGAGTTTCAGGAAAACACTGTGGTCAGTTCAAATCTAGTTACTGAGATGAAGACAGTTCATTTGTACATTTCATATAAGATTAAAACAGATTAAAAAGAGTGCTAAAACAGCCTCAAGTAGTTATCAATGAAGTGATGAGAAAGTACACTAAAACAGTCATTTTTTTTGTGATTAATGAGGTTATGTTGCTAACTGTGTTAAGAGGCTGTGATGTTTAAATGGTTACTTTAATGTTTTTTGGTTATTGTAATGCTTTTTCTTTAAGCCATGTGAAAGTGAACACGGTAAATATTCAAATCTCTTGATGCGAATGTCTGTCAATTGAGAGCTGATGCGTATGGATGTGGTTTGGAGAGTTAAATGTCCAATGTCATGTCTGCATAAACATTTCCATTATAAGACATGTTTTGATATAATCCTGCTCAGCAGTTTAATAATGAAGAAGTAGATCAGTGCATTATGAACTGCGCAATAGATGCAACAGATGCATGCAGTATTTGACCTCTGTTTTTGTTTATCTTTCCAAACAGAAAATAAATGTGTTGCTCAAGGAAAGGACGCCCCATCTTTCTTTAAAAAGTGTAACATATTCCGCAAACCCCATCCCCATGCCCTCTAACGCCCTCGCACTGGATCCTACCCCCATCTCCTCCTCCATCAGAGAAAAAAGTTCTTGCAAGTGCGGAAATCAACCTTTTTTCTCTCATCTCCCCTATCTCTCCAGTTTCTGCAGACCACCAAGCAGATTCTGCAGATTGCGGCAAATTCACCCTTACTCTCAAACAGACCAACAACAATCCATCCCGCATATTATTATTCTCCGAATTTTCATAGCATTCAACTGATATTCCAAAATAATTTGCTCTGTTCTTCCCCACTGGAGGCACAAGCTCAGCGATTACCTCTCCATCGTCGCTGAGCTTGCGCTGTCCTACGGCGGCTCCCACTTTTATACATATCACAAACTCTTTTCTGCCAATGTGCAATCTGTCAATCACAATTGAAGTAATGCCCGTACTGGTGAGGTCTCGACCTTGAACTCCACAACAGCGCTTTCACTGGATGCCACATTATCACACGGTCTGAAGATCAATCTCTCACTACACCTTCTGTCCTTTTGTAAACCCTTCCATTTCCCGCCTGCCTCAAACCCTTCCAGCCAAGATCCACCAGTTATATTCCTAGAATCCCCTTCCTCTCATTACCAACCCTGCACTATCACTTTTAATGAAGGCAGGTGTCAGCAACTCCACTGCAGATTCCTCCACATCTGCAATTTCTTTGGAGAAACCCATGCTAGATACATTTGTCCTGTATCTAAATCGATTAATAAAAATGCTAAACAGTATCTTTTGAATCCCATTAACGTTTCTCGCTTGGCAGTGGAATTGTTTTCTCACCCTGATCCTAACTTTTCTGATTATCTCTTAACAGGCTTAAGGCACGGTTTCCATCGCCATCCAAACTCACATTTGTCCCAACCTTCAGTCTGCCAAGACTGAGCCCGAAAATGTAGATCTCCTGATTAAAAAGGATTTTATGATCAGCCCTTTTTTATACCCCAACCCCAGTACCACCTTATTTACAACTAATATTCCAATAAATCAACCCCTAAGACCTCTGCTTGAAGCTTCACTCAACCCTATCCTCCAAGTAGTCACCCCCAGAACCCTGCAATCTTAGACTTGAAAGACTTTCAAATCCTTCCATCTTCAATTCAATCTCTAAATTCCAGACTTTTTCCTATTATCTATGACCTCATTCATCTAATTTCTCAATTCTATCAAAAATCTATAGAATAGTTACATCAAAAGGTACCTAAGTGGAATCCAATTATTTCACAAACTCCTATTCTGCTACGCTTCAGTACAAATTTCCAATGCCCAGACTACCTTATTACTAAAAGACATCCAGAGAGCAAATCCTCCTTGATTTGATAACAGGCAACCCCTAACCCTGGAAATCCTAACCTTATGCATCTCCAACCTCCGCAGAGGCAACTTTTCCACCCATAATGACTGAACTCTTGACGCCATGTTCATCTGTGGCCATCTCAAATCAGATCCCTACATTTTTGCTCAAACCAAAGTTAACTTCCCCTCTTCTTAGAATCTCAAATCTCACATCCCCTAGTTACTGCAGCAACCCCTCTATGCATTTCAATCACAACAGTGGTTCCATTAGTCAGCCCCGCCTCAGCAGTGGCTCCTATATTTGCCCAAGCCTCCGCAGCAACACATCTATCTAACCTGCCACCGCAGTAGCTCCCTTGTTTCCCCCACCAATGTTACTCCGCATCCTCCGTCCCAGCCAGATAACCCGGCAGTGTCTTCACCCCTCCCTCCAAACATGGCTCAATATTTCACCGCACGCACTGTCTCAGCAAGCGGACCACAAGAGTAGGAGCCCTTACACCCACCATGTGGACGGCTCCCGCTTGGAACGGTCGTCCATTCATGCTTTTTGTTATTAATGAACAGCCCAAACAGGAGCATTGCACCCACCGTGTGGACCGCTCCTGCAAGGAACGCTCACTCACCTTGAAAGTTGGAGCTATTGCACCCAACGCGTGGATGGCTCTCAGCCCTCTCCCCAGACGGCACCCAAACATGCTTATTCTATTTGATAATTAATGAGAAAATGTGAGTTAATGAAAGCTATTTTTTTAAACCAAAAAAATTTGAATGACTAAAACTAAAATAAAGCTGAACAGAAATGACAAATATAGAGCAAAACTACTAAAACTAAAATTAATATATTTATTTTAATGTATTGTATGGTCATTAAATAAATTCAATAATCAGTTTAACAGGTTATCTCTGTTTATTTTTTAGCAAATTTTAAATACTACTTCAATCACTTGCAAAATGCAAAATCTGCAAAAAAAAAAAAAAAAAAAAATGTAAATGTAGCGTGGGAGAAACTTTCCAAGCCAGCTTTTTTGCATATGTAGAAGAACATTCTCCTTAATTGTGCATTCTTTATGTGATCCGATAACCAGCAGTATTTCTCCTTTCTAAGCATTTTCAACTGTTCTGAGGTGTCATGTTCAACTAGAACAGGCTCTCTCCCTGTGGACCAGACCCAACTCACATGGAAAGGGCCCTTTGAGGACAGCTAAGCATTAAAAGAAACACTTAACTCAGCTTGGCTAAAAGATAAAGGTGCTTCTCTTGGGAACTGTGCTGTGATGTGGGCTTACATTATTAAGAGATATACCATCTTCACCTTTGATGTTTAGACGATCTGTAATGCATTTTGATCTGTTCAGCCCATGCTTGATAAAACATACACGCTGCGGGATAAAGTGTGCCATTTTTCCCACCATGGTGTCAGGCACATTGTAAATAAACTATAACTTGTTTTTAAAGAGTGAATTTATAGACTCTCGCATGAGGCTATGTGGCAGTCCAGAGACATTCATTATTCCAAAACAATTTGATAGATGTGATCATTAATTCGAAGACATGAGCTAGCATGCAGCAGAGGCTGGTTGTAAAGGTTGGATTTATCATGCTGACATTTGGCAAGCCGACATGCCGCTCTCACTTTTGAATGCGGTCAAGTAGCTCTGCGGTCTTTATTGCTTTATCACCTACGAAACACGTTTCATGTTTTAACGTTTTCCTACATTTCTCAGTGGGAGGGAACATGGTGACGTTAAAGAGCAGGGTAGTGAAAGTGGAGCAGCGGCGGACAGGAAAAGCCATCCGAATTCAAGATGGCCAAGATGTCACATGCTCGCACATACAATCGACTCTTGCCAGTTGTCGTCACACCTCATACGTTCTGCTCTGTGGCATGATGTGTGTGGAAAAACTCTCAAATTAAAGGTCAGAACGATCAGTATCAATCTCAAACTCAAATGGTGAATGGTGAGTTTCCATCTATGAACAGAAATCAGTGGAGGGAGAAAAATATAGGGATGGACATTTTATCATTAATCTATAGCACAAAAAATCTCAACTACAGAAACACTTTGATATATTGCCTTCACTGCAGGGTCCAAAATTAACACCTGCCAAGAGCCAAATGCCAGAAAAAGGATTGACCAGCTGCCCAGGAACAGCAACATTACATCTTTTAAAGGATAGTTCATCCAAAGATTCATAATCTTACTTTACATGGCGTTAGTAACTGGAAACTTCAAAAAACAGAAAAAAACCCTAAAAATATTTTTCTCTAGATTGAGTCAGTGAGATGAACTCAAGAGTCAACAGTTCATTTTGCAAATAAATCATTCAGACCAGTTTGTAACAGAACTGTAACAGTTCATGGAAAAAAAAGTTATTCTCTTCTTCTTAAAAAAAAAAAAAAGGTTACGTTGTATGTCAAGATTATCTGTGAAACATTATAACATAAGGCTGGAAAATGATGATTTTTGGGTGACTATTCCTTAAAGCAGAATATCAAATGATAGTCTGATCTGAACTTTTTGGCATTAGTGATGTGAGCGATTCAAATCAAAGACGTACAAACTGCCTATTAAATGTTGAAACCTGCATGTCTCCTAACAATCTCAGTAAGTTGCATCACTGGAAGTTTATCTGTTTGATTTCTACTTTGGAAATAATAATACATTTTATACATTTGGTCTAATACATTTTCCTTACATAAGGCAATCAAAAAGGAAACAAGAAATGCAATCACAGTCTTCATTTTTTCGGACAGGTGCAGATTTCGAGTTTGAGTCATATTTAGTGACACTTTGACCTGCGCCGTTCATCACAAAAAGGCAAGGAAAACAGCTTTTTTAATAGAGAACAAAATATTTGCTTTAAAGATAAAGCATAATTGTATAAAGCATAACAAGGCATAATTCATGGCTGGTAATATCTCAACTCACCACAAAAAAAACAAGTTCATTTTGGACCTTATCTTCCTGTGACATTTCACTGAGTGAGAATTAAATATTGTAAATGCATAAATCATAATTAACATGAAAAAAACTTGTCTTATATTATATAAAAAGTAATAAGTAGCAAAAAAAAAATAAAATAAAAATAAATAAATAAATATATATATATATATATATATATATATACACTTGGGATTTATCTTATGGAAGTAAGCAAAAAATGTCAAACTAAGAAAATCAGTGACCTAAATCACAACATCACCCACTAATGTTACCATAGAAATAAAAAACTTTTAAGAGCTGTTATGTCTGTACATTAGGTCTGAATGTCGATATAACAATCAGAGAATAAAATGCTATTTTAGATGTTCTTGAGCACACTTAGTTTATACAATCAAAAAAAAACAATTTATTCAGTATACTTAATTGAACTGGGAGAATTGTATGTTGTAAACATAACCAAGTAAGAAGTGATTTGTGCCTGGCTGAATAAAAAGTCATCTAACTTTTTAAAATCAGTTACAAAAAGGTATCCAATAGGAATCCAAAAAATAAAACTGATTACTTCTGGGTTAACTGCTACTTTGTCAAACTACTTCTTAAGACATAGTGGCTATGTTTATGCAATTGACCACTGGAGTAAGATCATTATATCGGACAAAACATGTATGATGATTTTGAGTCCAAACAACAAAGGTAGACAGCGACTGAGGAAGAAGACATAACGGTAGCATCATACGCCCCCTTAGTCACCAAATCTACACAGCAACAAACCTTTTTTTCCAGAGGATATGAAATGGAATGCAGAAAATACTTTTCCACCTACAGTATTTCCTCCCTCAGAGAACTGCAAGCCTTTGTTCTTGAAAAATGGTGCAAGATCGCACTAGGTCTGAAGACAAAGAGTGGGCTTCACAAGGTTCTTGAAACCAGTACATCGCCAGGTACTTGTGACTATGAGATAAACACAACGAATTAACCAAACAATACGTCAAACCACCATGAATATGATCTAACATAATCTCAATTTCAGCTGAATGTAGTGGGGTCATTTAGATTCCTAATTGCTTTGAATCGCAAAAGCAATGCCTTGCCGTCGCCTCAAACGAACCCGGCAACAGACAAATGGGGCCATGAGCATTTTAATGATGGCATAACTCTGCAATTACAGGGGGGCCGATCTAGAAACATGTCAAACACTTGCATTTGAATTTCAACACCTGTCAGAGCTCAAGGACTCGCACATGTTCCCTAAAACTCTTCCCAGAATAGATAGCGAGTGTGTGTGTGTGTGTGTGTGTGTGTGTTTATGCGAGGGAAGCTTTGTCACTTGAGTAATGGAGGAACTCTGCGCTCTCAGGAGCTTTTCCTCCAGAACTCGTGAGCTATGCTCAATTAATCTACTCTGGTCTTAATGACCCTGGAAGGTGACTCTGGAGATAAAGCGCAATTACACTGGATACACGGGCGCTGCCAATTAGGCTTCAAGTTTTTCTCCATCTCCCGAACTCATTCCACCCGTCCCACCGCGCCAAGCTGTTTGTGATTTCATTAGCCAGCCTCTTCAAGGGGAAATTAAAAGTAGTGCTTGTGTGAAGAGATAGGATCTTCTCAAAGTGGCTGTCCACAGATTAATAGGGGAAATGGGGGATTATGGGAAACTGATAGACCTTTTTATGTGAAGAAAGCCTTGACACAAGGGATTCTCTGATTTTTTTTGCTCCCTCCTTTAATCATATTGTCTTTGGTGAAAAGTGCTATGTGGGATTTTATCTGTACAGCACAGTGGCAGTCCACCTGTTTTCTGTTTTCCTGGAAGACCAAAGACGATCATCTGAAGCTTATATACCATTGACTGCATTTGAGGTGGGAAATGTAACCCAACAAAGCTCATAAACCCAACAAAGCAATAATTCTTCCCTCTCTGGTGCTCTCCTGTTCTTTCTTTCACCATCACAGCTCCTTCCCAATGATGTTAATGAGCCACCCCGGTATGAAGTCGTCTGCTGCTACGGCCCTCGTGCCAGCTAGTGAGTCGCAGTGTAATGAGTGTAACTAATGCTTCCTGGCACAGTCCCTCTATACCTCGCTCTCTACTTCACTCCCTCCATTTGTTTCTCTTTTTAGCATGTTTTCACCTAAAATGACAAAAATAAATATGGATTTGGTCAACAACAGAGCTTTATATGGATTTCGCAATTTAAAAAGCACTTTATTTGATTCGATTACAATTAGTTTGCATATTTAGTATACCTTCTACCTGGTCTCATGGCATAAACGTACCTTGGTGCACTTTTTAGCGAGACAAGAAATACGTACCAAGTACATATGCAGTTTCCAAAAGAAGTGAAGACTAGTGGCAGTTAAACACCTTTTATTCCTTTCCAAACAAATTTACATAATTTTAATTAATAAAGCATACCTTTTGCACAATTACTTGAAGAATATCATGTAACGGCTTCAAAGCAATATCAATATTCTAGGATATTTGAAAAATAATAAAACAACGTAATAAAAATACAGCAAAACGTACCTATATGAACTACAGTATGTTTTAGCGCCGCTCAGTGGACATTTCTTTTTGAAACTGCGACGAAACATGCAGTAAGGTACGTAAAAATGATGTTGCACAAAAAGTGCACAGATGTACATATTTTTATGAGACCAGGTTGATTTTGGTTCATGTTTACAGACACATTTATTATGCATGTGCATAAAAAACCATTTCCCCTTTGCTTAATGCTGTAAATTAAACAGGGCGTTTTTCTAGCTACACTGATCAGGCAGAATGTTTTTGATTCACTACAAAAGAATCAGTTCAATAATAATCATAATAAAATTCAGCATTGTTATCAGAGTAAATCACATTTAACATTTTATTAAAATTGAAGGTTTTAATAATTTAATAATATTACTATTTTTACTGTTTTTATGATTCATAAAAATCATTGCTGAGCATAAACTGATTAAAAAATAAACTGAAGTCATTTGTATGAGTAATTGAGCTACACTGATTGTAATGCATTTGTTTGATTTGATATAAAAAAACAATCTGCTCATAAAAGTCACTGCATGTTAGTTTCTGCATGCATACCTTGAGAACAACTCAACAGCAGGATGTTCAGTAGATCAAACTATGAAATTCAGAGAAAACCACTATAACATCATGACACTACAAAACCAAGTGTTGAATAAAAAAAAAAAACATAGCCGGACGTCCTAGAGCAAGTCATAACGAGTGAAATCAAGACCGACTGAGCACCACAAGCCTGTTAAACCTTCAGAGTTCTTAGGGTTATGACTCTCAGCATTAAGTATTCAGAAGGAAAAGCCATCTTGGTTGAAGAAGGAAGGAAATATATAATGAGCCGAGCTTCCCGCCTCAGGCTGCACAGGTCCTACCTGAGGATGAATGTTTCTGGGATGTCAGTGTTGGCTGCAGATAAGAAGCGTATGGGAGAATCTCATTAAGACCAGCATTGATTCACCCCCCTCACCAAATGAATCATTCTAACTGACTCTGAATTACTCTCCAATGAGTAGGCGATTGATCATCTGCTTCAGCCTGACCTTTGGACTGTGGCCATACCAGGGACATAAAGTCGTAATCTGTACAGTCTACTCGGTTTATTTAAATGGATGAGATTTAGTTTGTGCTATTAGAAACAGGGACCTTCTGTGATTTATCGTAGTGGAAAGTACCGGAAAAATAAAGTTTGTGTGTGCATTTAAAGGGGGGAGTGGTGATGGGATGGTCTGCATAGGGTACTGTTTATTCAGTGGACTTACTTTGTCTGAAGATAAAAAAATGTTGTTTTGAAAGTATGCATTAGTTTGTGTGCATCTGCGTTGGGTGAAGGAGGATAGATGAGACAGTCAAGGCTGAGACCTAAAATGCTCTTTATACATTTATGCTGAAACATACAACAATCACTCTCAAGAGCTCTTTCTGTGACCATCTGATGGATATCAGAAAGAAACTATTTCTCATTATTTTAACTAGTACAATGGCCCGCACTCAGTGAGCACATCGCATAGCACAGTATTTATGAAATGTGAACCAATCAAGAGATTTCGTCTGAACGTACATGCATGTATGGCATTATTTAATTTGAGTGCAAAGTTATCTTTTTTTTTTTTTTTTTTTTAAAGAACAGCTACAGAAGAATGAATAGAAAAAAAAGTAGCAGAGAATGAAACTGTCAGTAGAAACACATATCTGAGCATGTAGAGCTTCAATGAACCTTATTGATCAGACACAAGCACAGTTAAACCTCAGGGAAGGTATATTGAGAGGAGCTGGCAGCCTTAAGCCGCATTTGTGTGGATTTCTAATCCATCCTGTGCGGTACTATCAGGATATTGCTTTTACTTCCAAGTGTAATTGTTCCAAATGTTTTGTAAGCAACCAGGGCCTCTGAATTTATGGCTGGGATTTTACAGCCAACACTTAGAGGTAGACATATTAGCTTTCAGATTGCTGAGTAAATGTGAATAATTTAAATAAAATAAAATAAATAAATCCTTGGCTTGTGCTAAAATTTAAATACTGTACATTCTGTGTATATACGGTACAAACTCACCACTTCTGCCGCCACCGGCGCACCCAGCACGCGGGCCAAGGCCGCCATCGCTTCCGCTTCGCCTCCCATTCAGCCGCCGGGGATCAACACTCATCTGGTTCTACCTGAAAAGTATGCTGGAACACCCAGGAAATGCAAGGGCTTTCTATTGCAATGCACCATCTACATCAATCAGCAACCAGTCTCATTCATTTGCTCATTCAACCCCTCGTCTCCCCCGGAGAAGTCACTTCCAGCTCCCTACCAAATCGCATGGCACGATACTTTACTAAGTTGGACTTGAGAAGCGCCTACAATCTGATTTGCATTCGAGCAGGCGATGAGTGGAAAACTGCCTTTTCCACCACCACTGGACATTATGAATACTTAGTCATGCCCTTTGGATTATCTAACAGCCCTTCTGTCTTCCAGTCATTGGTCAATGAGATATTCAGATACATGTTAAATCACCATCTCATTGTCAATGACATCAACGACATCAGTCACACGTTTAACATGTGCGGACCATCCTGCAACGTCTCATAGTGCATAAGCTCTTCGCCAAGCTACCAAAGTGTGAATTTCACCAAACTCATATTTCTTTCTTGAGATATATCATCAGTGCAGAGGAAGTAGGACTGGGCGATATGGCTGAAAACTGTATCACGTTATCAGTGTTTCATATCGGTCAAAATCCATAATTATTGATATTTTTTGTGACCCATTGAAAATAAGGAAAAATATATTACATTTAAATATTTTATTTTAAACTTAACCTTCCTCTGATTAATCCCCTCAGTTATTAAAACATAAATCACAACAACCATGGAAAACTCTCATGGAAAAATAATGAATATGTAAACATAATGCCACTGCCTCCGTTATATCTTCATACCATTTAGATTCTTTGTCATAAGGCACTGATGCAGAGTACCTATCCATGGTGGTCTGCTGCTTGTGTGGTGTTGCAGCTACAGATGTTGTTGGTTGAATACGGCTGTGCTCCAAAGGGTGGCTAAGGTGGTACATCAAGTTCGTGGTGGTATACAGTCTTGGCAGGGACGGCGGTCTTGCATAATTTGCAGACAACATTGATCTGACTATGGTCAGATTTATAATATCCAAAAAACTGCCATGCTGATGATCTGACTTTTCTTCTTTTATTTACAATTTTCTCACTCGCAGCAGCACTCATTTTCTGCTTATGAAGAGCAATCCAGCAGACCAGCGCGGCACCACGATATGGCATAACCAAGAGTGATAATGTTACATGATTGGCTGTTAGCGTATCACTCTCTGCATTGGTAGGTTACCAGAGGGCGAGTGCTGGTGTTAATACAACCAAACTAGCTTCGCAACTTCTGTTTTCCTCTGATGAAGAATAAAAAATATTGAACGTTTTATCAGAAAAGCTTAGCCCAAGGTATGTGGGTCCTTTCAAAAAAAAAGATTACACCTGTTTCCTACCGCCTTGAGCTGTCTGGTAATTATCGCATCTTCCCTACTTTTCACATGTTTCTGCTCAAGCCCACTGATGGTCCGGAAGGAGAGAGATTACGATTGTTCTCTGCCTGCCCTGACCTTCTGGGTGGATTACAAACTGATTTTGTCTTACCTGTATTGCTATGTTTTGCCGTGTACCAACCCTGCCTGCTCACATTGATTGAAGCTTGCAAATGGATCTGACTGACTCGGACCAATGATTACAATAATGGTTTCTGAAGAATCATGTGACATTGAAGACCATAGTAATGGCTGCTAAAAATTCAGATTTGCACTCACAGGCATACATTACATTATAAATAGTGTAAATTCACCCTCCGGGGTTTGTTCACCTGCCATGTGTCTGTCTTGTTGTGTTCTCTAGCGCCAGCTTTTACACTGGTGGAGAATGCGGGCATGATACTGGCTTAAGAGACCGACAGACAGGCATTTCCAGATATATCAGTTCAGCACAAACCCCATCACTAAAGTTTCTATGTGTTCCTTCCACGGGATGGAGGAATTACTGTGACAACTTACTGAGGTCAGTGTCCACCAACAGTGCTGCTTCGATCATTTAGTGGCGCGCCAGGAAATTTTGAAGAGCGTCTGGCTGAGCCCCACTTCTCAGCCGCTCATACCACCCGCTGCCGGATCCCCAAATGGCCACAGCCCGCCTACTACTATTATACTATCTGTGAATGTTTGAGACAGGAAATGAGGGAGAAAATAGATTGCAGCTTGCCATTAGTTCGGGAACACCTGGTGAAGGCCCAGCAAGCCCAGCAACGATGTTACAACCGGGCGGCCCAACCACGGGAATTCCACCCTGGAGATAGGGTGATGGTCCTGGTCCCCAATGCCACCTGTAAGTTTTTCACACAATGGCAAGGGCCCTACACAGTGGAGGAACGGGTAGGACTAGTCAACTATCGCGTCTGGAAGAAAAGTGGTACAGATATACATCAATCTGTTGAAGCGCTGGGTGGAGGACCAGGATCAATTCGCCGCATTAAACCTCTCTGATCTTGCGGTTATGGATCCCCACCTGTCCACTGCCCAGAAGACGGAGCTAAGGGAACCTGGTCGGTCAGTACCAGGATGTGTTCTCGGGGACTCCTGGTTTACATTTATTTACATTTACATTTATTCATTTAGCAGACGCTTTTATCCAAAGCGACTTACATGTGGGGAAACACCTGGTAACACCTCTGTTCTGCAACACGGGATTCACACTCCACCAGGAGTCATCGTCCGGCAGCGGCCTTACCGAGTTGCCGAAGCCCATCGCCATGCTATGGAGGAGATACAGAAGATGCTCAAGCTGGGGGTAATCGAACCATCCAGAAGTCCGTGGTCCAGCCCAATTGTACTGGTCCCGAAGCCAGATCCGGCCCCTCCATTTCTGCAATGACTACCGGCGCCTCAATGAAGTGTCACAGTTTGACAGCTATCCCATGCCTGAGCTTCTGAAGCAGTTGGGAAGGGCCAGGTATATCACCACCTTAAACCTCACAAAGGTGTATTGGCAAGTCCCCCTGTCATACGACGCAAAACCAAAAACCGCCTTCTCCACACCGGCAACTGGCAATACCGAACCTTTCCCTTTGGGCTTCATAGTGCGCCAGCCTCGTTCAATCCGCTCATGGATATCATGCTCCATCCTTACCAGGCTTATGCTACCGCCTACATCGATGATGTCATGATCCACTGTGAGGCATAAGAGGATCACTTGGAGCAGCTGAGGAGGGTACTATCTGAGCTCAGGATGGCTGGACTTACCGCCAACCGACGCAAATGCCATCTCGCCATATCGGAAGCCAAGTACCTGGGTGTTATTGTGGGACGAGGACTAGTAAAGCCACAGGAGAACAAGGTCCAGGCGATCCTGGAGGCACCCCGACCAACTACAAAAACCCAGGTACGGGCTGTCTTGGGCTTGGTGGGATATTATCGATGTTTTATCCCCAGCTTCTCCTCCCTAGCAGCACCCCTTTCAGACCTGACTAGAAAGGGGCACCCGGAGAAGATTCGCTGGACGGAGGAGGCTGAGGGAGCGTTGCAGGCCATTAAAAGGCCCTGACCACAGAGCCAGTCCTACGGGTCCCCGACTTCAACCGCCCCTTCCTGTTGCAGACCCATGCCTCCGATTCAGGACTCGGGGGCTGTAATCTTCCAGGAACATCAGGGAGAGGAGCATCCAGTCATTTACATCAGCTGTAAGCTTTCCCCGGCCGAGAAGAACTATGCTGCCATAAAGAAGGAGGCCCTCGTCTCCTTCTATATATATATATTGGGAGTAATATGTTGGGAGTAATACGTTACAAAAGTTTTTTGCTTGGTACATTTTCAATAATTCTTGCGTTACAACACACTCTTAGCCGAAATTTTAATTGTTCAAAAATCAGCAATACACCACATTAGCATTTTTGTTCATTAAATATACGTTTTTGGGGTTTTTTAAGTAACATTTGTTTTTTTTTTGTAATCAATTTAACCTTTTCAAGTCATCACAAATTGCCTAAAATAAAACTTCAAGTAAAACTTCAAATAAAATTTCAAGCATATAACACTGTTTAAACGTTAAAACTGCACTGTAATAACACACGTGCGATGGTATTATGGTATATTCACTTTGTGAGGGGAATCTAAAGTAGGCTCTTGCAGCACACGGAGGAACCAGTGCAACCACTTATTTTTTTCCAGTGGAAACAAAAAGGCAGACGGCAACATTTTTTCTGATAGGCTAAAGGTAAGAGCAATACCTCATTCAGAACTGTTACGGGTGTACTTTTATTTGTGTGTCCACACAAAACAACAAAAAAATTACAAAAACCAAATCTTAGCGGAAAAAGGACATGAATTAAAAATGCTTTAAATGACCACTTAACGAAATAAAAAAACTCTTTCATTATAATTTTAATCCATAAAGATGACTTAAGGTTTTCTCTTTCATAGAGTTGGCTTCATTTTCTGTGAGAATAAAATCATATTTTCTGGTTCTGCTTATTCTAATATTCACATTGTACAACCATTTTATATAAGAGATAAACACCAGCAGTTTCTGCCTTCCTTTTGTACAACCGGTTAGACTGAGTAACCCACGTTTGGCCTTGTCTTTGAGATGAATTCTTTAAATGAACAGATAAGCAAAAACATTATCACAGCAGTGCAGCTGAAAAGATGGAACTAATTTTCTGCATTATATAAAGAGCTTATTGCCTTTAAAAACATAACTGAATAGTTGTATGGTTGGACTGGCACTTTGTCTTCGTTCCTTATGTTCTTTGTTTCTTTTGTATTCAGCTCAGTTTGAGTGTACAACAAAAGTTTAAATCACATGACTGTCAAACTAGAATGTTTGCAGATACAGATGAACAAAACAACGTTGAATTTGTTTTTTTTTTGTTTTTTTGTCCACTGGCAGAAGGACAATTAACTTTTACACATATTCAAGAAGCAATTCATAATATTGTTCATTGTCTTCAGTACACATTACCAAAGTGCACAAATCCACGGGGATGCAGCGAAACCATGGAAACGTGTTTTCTTACTAAAAAAATACACTTGGTAATTTCGTGGATCAAGAATTTAAACTGTTTTATCACTGATACTTTTTCCAATTTTACAAATACAGAATAATTTGAGAATTTTTTTTCTACACAGTTTGCGTTCATTTATCTCGTATTCCTTCATTACAAGAAAGGACAGACATCATAGTCTGCTTTCTTAAGTCTTACACTTTGAAATGCGAATCAGTGAAATGATTATTAGCATTCCAGTGTTTTCCGTAAAGAATGCAACATACCAAGAATTTTAAAATGCAGATGGATTTGATCTTATAAGGTCTTATTATATTAGTTTTAATAAATAAAAAATGTGAAAAAAAAAAATCAAAGAAATTCTCTTTTTTTAATTGTATTTTTGCCGTATCGAAAACATACCGAACCGTGACACTACTGTATTGTATCGAACCGAACCGTGATTTTTGTGCACCATTACACCCCTAATATATATATATAAGTGTAATGATTCGCGGGAATCGTGTGGATCCATAAGCAACGAGGTTTATTGACGTAGTCAGACAGGCGGGGGTC
>JAUYWG010000045.1:13829330-13843583 GCA_034779775.1 Enteromius afrohamiltoni
TTTTGTTAATAAATATTTATTGAACTTTTAATGAAAAAAACAATATTATTTAAATAATAATAATAATGATATATATATATATATATATATATATATATATACAATTGTTATTGTTATTATTTTTATATACACACTTAAAATGCAAGTGTTCAAATGAAAATAAAAACATACAGTGACTAGACAGACAGACAGGCAAATATATAGATAGATAGACACAATAGACACAGCATAGAGGTGTTTTTTACTGCTTCAAATGGTAAGATGGGCCTGTGTTATTGAACAAGGTTACAGAACACAGTCCAAGACTCTGAAGTCCTGGGGATGATTCGAGTGCTCTCCATGGTTCTGAAGAGATGAACTCAACAAATAAAGCAGGAATTGTTACTGAGCTTGACCTAGTCTGCTATCCAGGGTCCTGAAGTAGATGTATCAAGGCCTCACTCAGACATCATGTGGTTAATGCAAACCAGTTCTCCACAAAGCCTCTGCTTTTGTAGGAAGGCACATTTCCTCCAGAACAGAGCAAACACACCTGATCCCTCTCAGGTAGCCCTCAGATATTTGAACAGATTAGTGGAATAAAACAGGTGTGTTTGTTTTCATCCGATGCCAAAATCCACTTGCACTCCTGAAAGGAGAATTTGGTCTCCTCTGTTCTCTGCGTGCCTTCGATTCCAATCCCATTGTGTTGCATGTTCTTTATTGTTTCCTGTGTCTTGCCCTATTCTGGCTTTAAGTGAGGGATCAATGAGGAAGAAGCACTGTTCGATTGGCTGTTAGCTTCTACTGGAGCCAATTAGAGTTTAGACAGCTCTCTGCCACCCTGATCCATCTAAGCTTGGCCCGGGGGCAAAACTTTTCTATTTAATCTCCCCTACAGATTTACATTTTACATCAGTCATCATTGTTGCAATGTTTTCATATTATGAGACCCTAACAAGCCGAAGTAGATTAAAACAAGTGGGGTGCAGAAGAACGATCACGTTTGGCTTTCATGCTGATTGCATTTGGTTGGGGACATGGAAAGGTCAGAGAGAAAGATCGTTCTTTAGCATTACAAAACTGAGCCTAGACAAGCTAGATTTCTTGCTTGTGCACCTACTTTATCTCTAATATTTTCTTGTAATATATTTAGTAAGCTGTGATGTATTACTGCTGTCTGTTTTGAAGCTTAATACTCAAAAAGAGAAATCTAAAAAGTAAAAACTAAATCATCTATGCACTAAGCCACATTTTTCAAAACAAGACATTATGGATGTCAACACAATAGACTGTTTCAGTGAGAAGCCTTCATTAGTAAAGAAACTTCCACTTTATAATCCTTTATAAACAGCAACAATTATTACTGATTTATTATGTATAACTATGTATTATGTCATCCTCTGTACAATCTATCATAAACGTTATTTTAGAAAAATTGATTGAGCTATTGAATGTACTGGAAGTTGAAATGACATAGCAAAAAATATAAACATTAAATGATAAATAAATAATTTGAAATGTCTCTTCGTACAACTGCAAATGGGTGAAAAACATGTAGCAAACACATAAAAAATGATCAGATCAATAATCTTTTAATTGGAGTTTAGTATATCTTCTTATTTTCAAAGGATTGTTCTAACAAAAAATGCTCTAACTAAGGCACAGTAGTATAATGGATCTTTCAGCACTGATGAATGTCCATTAACACAAACGTTTGTTTACCCAAACCTATTAAAATCAGACGTGCAGAAAAATGGAGAAAATGTTTCTTTGAAAATGTACTGTTGGATCAGAGAAAAAAAAAAAAAAACCTTCCCGCTTTAGCACGATGCAGACTTACTAAATATAGCAAGATTGCATGAATATTCAAGACTTGTGTTACGTCTTTAATTGTCTGAGTGGATGACTAATTTACAAATGAGAATCAATGCTTTTGTTTTGGTTTATTTCAGAAACTAGGATGTTGTACCAGACAAAGTGTGTGGCAGGAATATTCATCCATAGAAAGCTAATAAGTTCTAACATAAGGAAAAGTTAATTGAATAATTAATCAAAGCTTAGCATGTCCATTACGTTTATTGGAAGAGGATGATTCATTGGGCCTGCCTGCTAATTTAGTTTGGAATTATCTAATTCTGATTTACTTCAGAAACGTAATAACCGTTGATGGTTTAGATTACCTACCAAAAATTTGACTAATTATTTAAAAACAAAGCATTGTGAACATTTTTCACAAACGCATCTGTGATGCTTTGTTCCTAATAATCAATTCAGAAGAGTTGTGCAAACAATTTTACAGTTTTGTGCTTTCTAAGCATAAACAATTCATAACAACACAACAAATGTCAACTGCCAAAATATGCTCTTAGAAATGAAGATATACACATCTGTTGTCTTATCCCACTATACCAAACAAATCTCTCCTCACAGCTACTAGTATTCATGAAACATGATGCCGTATCCATCTAGAAACATATGGAGGGGCTGAATGGAACAGGACAGACGTTGTAGATGGACTGACACTCCCAGTCACAATCAGGCCTGAGATAGTTCATTTTCTCTGTAAATGTTTCGTTCCTCAATTCATCTCTGACACGTAAATTGCTTTTGAGCCAGATCCTCTGAAGACTTTGGCTTAGTTGGTGCTCTGTGCTCCGATGTTAAATGACCTTTGAAACAATTTGATTATGATGTTCTGCTGACAGGCTCAGATTTTTCACGGGAGGGAACACTGTAATGGATCCAAGCAGAAGCTTAGAAGAAGAGGAAGAGGGAGGGAGAGGGGGAGATGGGCAGAGGAGGAAACACAGGAAAAACAAAGCGGCAAATGCCAAGAGGAAATGGAGAGATTAAGAAGAAGATGGATGAATGAGCATTTTGACATGCAGATAGATTTTTAGTTAAATGACACATTCTGATACAAACTTTAAATATGTACAGTGTGTGTGTGTGTGTGTGAGAAAGAGAGAGAGAGATAAAGTATTCTGAAATAATGTTTTATTTAGAATCTTGGAAAATTCTCAAGGAAAAACATGGATTCACTATTCCGTGTAAATCTTTTCCAATGTGAATGTTAACATGGTCTATTGAACAAGAAGAAATTCATGAGAGAGGCCATGGAAGGAAAGAAAGGTGTGAGATAAAAAGAAAAGCATGTTAATGAACAACGAAAGGTAATGAAATGCTCAGGCAGAAATAGACGGTCAGCTTAGGCTAAATAGGGATTAATTCCTGGACTTTTCTATAATTGATCAGTTTGTTCAGTTAGGAGTATGTATGGATTTGTTCATAATGCAAGCTAATTGGCCTAATAATCCTAAAAATGTACGTATTGTAAGCCAAGCATACATAAATTATTAATGATATTCTTAAAAAGCATAAAATGGATGTTTATTTATGCGTGTGTGTGTGTGTGTGTATATATATATATTATAAAAAAATTCAAAAACACACATGGGAAATAATTTAATTTGTTTGCCAAAATGTTTGTGGTGTCAGCTATACAACGCCAGTTAGCTTTGTCACTGCATCCTTTCTTGCGTTTGAGTAATTAGTCACATTTTGTGCAGTCTGGCAGCATTTGCAGTCTTTTTTCTACTGGTGCCACACACTTTTGTTAGAGGACTACTAAAAGTTGTCCGACTATGATTATGTACAGCAGTATCTTTTGAGAGACATCAAAAAACCAAAACCCTTTAAAAGTGGAGCGAAGCAGCACTAATCTCTGCTAAACTCTGAGCTCACAGCAAACTTTTTAAACATTTTCACAACCACGCAAGAAATGCAAATCAACAATAATCAAACCAATAAGGAAATAATTTCACAAATAAGTAAGTGTTATCTCTCTGATCACCAAAACAACACCTACCAAATGAAATCTTGCAATTTCAGAAGACAGAAGATCTGAAGATCATAATAAACATGATGCAGCTGTATTTTTGCTGGAAGCAAACAAGTTCCCTGTCTACACTGCACTCGTACTGCATCTGCTAAGACGCTATGGGAAAAACTCCTTTTTTCCTCCTAACTGAAGCCTTATTCAATCACGCAATGAAACTGCAATGGCAATTGGTTGCTGCAGTGGTATTTTGATAAACCAATCAGCAGGACGCCGTGCAGTGTCGACCAATGGCCGCGGCTCCCACCAAAGCCCGCCTGAGTGAACGGGGCCTTGCATATATAGGCGGCCGCTTCGCCAACGGATTTAGACTTCTCCTTCAGCAACGAAGCCTTTGCTGATCCTGACTAAGAATCCTGTGCCTTCAGATCAACGCCTAGTAGCTGGAAGATTCCCCTGCCCGCCGTCTGGCACACAGGCATTTCTGAGCGCTTACTAAAAGAGCAATTTCTCCTTCCTGTCCCCGGCGAGGAAGAAAGTCTTCTAACAGGTAAAACCTAAAGCTCTTCTTACTATTTCTATCCTCTACCTCGCAAAGTTCCGGGTATTATACACAATATAGCTGCAATAAATGGGTCTATAAAAAGGCTCCCGTGCAGCGCGCCTCTGAGGGAAAAAGACGAAAAAGATGCAAACAGACAGGTTGCTTCACAGTCTAGCTCGCTCATTGACTCTCTCACGCTCTCAACTGTGTATTCGTATTCGTGAATTATGCTGACACAATCCGCCTCCTCAGTGTGTGTTTCATGTGAGGATTAGTGCACCTCTTTGCCGAGCTGCACGACCCTCATAAGTCATCTGAATGGAACGCCGTCACAGACAGCTTGTGACTGTGCGGGCGGTTTTCAGTATGGAGATGTCAGTCAGCGCCTGACTGTCTTGTTTCTTTCCTCTCATTATTCGGATGAAGAAAGCATAACTTTGCAAGGTTCTCGGCGGAGCAGTATTAATGCAGCGGGGCTTGCTGAGACCGTTTGCTCTGAAGTGCTTTACAGCCCTCCATCTTCTCTGTCTGAAGATGGGTTTGCTCACACCGATCACCAGTAGCCCAGTAGTGGTTTTTGATCTTTAGGCCAATTAAAAAGAACGCTGTCTTTCACGTTTCACTAACTTACACTGCCTAAGCTCCAGCAGCCAATACAGAGCCACTAGAAGTCACTCTAGTTTGGCTGGAAGTTTTCTTCCCATTTCTGAAGAGGCATGGACCCTGGCCCTAGACAACCTGCCGCCTAAAGCGCCGTCCTCTAAACGCAAAAGACGATGGGGAAAGTCTAGCCACGGCTGGAACACCCCACAAGCTGCTCCATTTTTGTCGTCTACCTCACAATGCTCCGGGTATGACACACAATATAATAGCTGCAAACTCTGGGTCTGTAAGAGTTTTACTTTCATGTACAAATAGCCCCTCATCACAGGCCATTCTTGAGATTCACCTTCGAGGGGATCGCATATCAATACATGGTCCTGCCATTTGGTCTCTCCCTAGCCCCTCGTACATTTACGAAATACACGGACGTAGCTCTGTCCCCTCTAAAACAGATGGGAATTTCGACGATTGGCTCATCATGGATCGCGATCGGAGGCAGAGAGACACAGGGATATTATCCTCAGCCATTTAGACCAGCTCGGGCTCGGGGTTAACTTTGCAAAGATGCATAGCGTCGATCTCACAGGAGTGCTCCGCAAGCATAGCGAAATGCGCGTCCTTCTTCAAGATCGCGAGACACCGTCCACTGACAGCTTTTCAGAGAATGCTGGGTTTGATGGCAGCAGCCTCAGCGGTGCTGCAGCTCGGCCACTTACATATGCAGCCTCTGCAATACTGGCTAAAAGCACGGGTGCCACCATGCAAGTGGCGTCACTGCGTCTTATGCTTTAGGTTTCACCTATGGAAAAGAGCATAGTGGCTGCAAGAAGGAGTTCCCCTCTGTGTGGCCAACAGGAAGAGAGTGATCGTGACAGACTACTCTAAGACAGGATGGGGAGCGCTGCACAAAGGATCTCCGGCTGTCGGCCTGTGGTCAGTCGAAGACAGCATTTGCACAACAACTGCCTGGAGATGATGGCAGTATACGCTTATCGTGTTTTCCTACCAAACTCGAGGGACAGTCACGTTCTGGTTCGCTCAGACAGTATGACGGTGGTGTCATACATAACGTGACATGCATGACATGTTTTACAATCGATGTCCCGGCCTTGCTTGCCAGGGTCCTCACTGCTTACAGGGTTAACTTATTACTTTGCTGCGTATTGGCCATTACACTCCCAACCTGCGGATTTAGGCTCTGTGTACGTGTCTACTCGCTGCTTTGACAGACTCGCGCTCAAACTGCAGAGACAGTCTAAGAGCTTTATGTCTGTTATTTCTATTTAGAGCTTGCTGTGTTGGCCATCACTTGCCCAGCCGCAAGTGCAGGCTCACACGCCTTTAAAGTGTAGGGACGATTTCCCATAGAGTCTTAGCAGATGCAGTATGAGTGGAGTGTCGACAAGGAATGTATAGGTTACTTCCATAACCCAGGTTCCCTGAGACACGGGAACGAGTACTGCATCCCTTGCCGTGCTGTAAGTGTTCGTCGCTTCAGTTGAAGTGTTTAACCTAAATCCCCTGGTGAAGAGGCTGCCTATATATGAAGCCATTGGTCGGCGCTGCACGGCGTCCTACTGATTGCTTTATCAAAATACCATTGCAGCGACCAATGGCTGTTGCACTTTCACTGCATGATTGAATGAGGCTTCATTTAGGAGGAAAAAAGGAGTTTTTCCCATAGCGTCTTAGCAGACGCAGTACTCGTTCCCGTGTCTCAGGGAACCTGGGTTACGGAAGTAACCTGTACGGTTGTTCCATTTGAATATTCGCTGTGATTAGTCTAATAACTGTGTGCAGCTTTAAAACTTTATTTTAAAAACTTCTCTTGGACACTATTTATAAAAATATAGAGAATGTTTATTCATTATGTTCATTTTAAGAAAGCACAATTCCTTCTTCCAGTGCACACACACTGACTACCCTTGCATAAATTTGCCATGGTAAATTACCGTGCTTATTCCAAAGGTTACTGTGTTTAGCCTGTTGGAGTTGTTGTTCAAGTGTTCACATACCTGACTTCTGTTCAGGTTGACATGCTTCTTTCTTTATAAAACTGCCCAGAAATTGAACATAAACAAAAATAATTTCAGCAGATTAGAATAAAAAATTATCCTGGTCAAATGACAATATTTTAACATCTAAATGTCCACTGTGTTTGTAGTCTGGTTTGGGTTTTTGTTTTTTGAAGTAATGACACATAATTTAGATTTTGTGGACACTAAAGTCAGCATGACATGAATGTTCCAGTTGATTTTCTTTCCCTTTTATAACATATATTAAAATAAAGCAGCTTCTCGAATGAGTTGTGGTTACATTTCTTTTTTTATTTTAGATATGGTTTTCTTAACTATTTTGAATATGTTTCTACATATGCAGTGTTCTGAGATACTGTAAAATCATTTTGTGGTTACACTTTTCAAATGTGTTTAGGGTGTTTTAGACTGATTCTAATTAGAAAAAATGTTGGTCCTGATGGCACAAAGGGTTAGTTCACCCAAAAATTAAAATGCAGTCATTAATTACTCACCCTCATGCCGTTCCAAACCCGTAAGACCGCCCTTCATTTAACGATCACAAATGAGGATATTTTTGATGATATCAGACAGCCATCAGACCATCCATAGACAGCAATTCAACTGAAATGATCCCAGATCCAGAAACCTCCAAAAAACATCAGTAAAAAGAACAGTCCATGTGGCATCAGTGGCTCAACGTCACTTTTGTGATGCTATGAAAATACGTTTTTGTGCAAATAAAACAAAAATAACATAATTTACTTGCTACACATTTGTTGCCACACTCAATGCACCGTATGCAAGCTTTAACGTATCTGACGTAATTGAGTGTACGTGATGTAAGTAATCTGTGGCTGTTTGTGCCTAGAAGAAAGCATACACTTATACTTACACATGCAGTAATATTCTCTAAAATGGCGAAAGACATATGTCATAAGAGAAGAATTGTTGAGTATATGTTACTTTAGTTTTCTTTGCACGAAAAAAGTATTCTCCTATTGTCGAAAAACAAAACAAACTGAGCTACTGATGTCACATGGACATTTTATTGATGTTTCTACTACGTTTCTGGACCTGGGATCATTTCAGTTGTGTTGCTGTCTGTGGATGGCTCTGATTGTATAAAAAATATTTTAATTGATGAAAGGTCTTCCGGGTTTGAAGCATCATGAAGGTTTGGAATTAATGACAGAATTGTCATTTTTGGGTGAATTAAAAACAAGCTTGCTGTAGAACTACTGGCTGGATGATTTCAAACCAAATGCTTGCCACAGTAAAGCTAGTAGTAAGGAGCATAGTCTCCAGGTACTAAAGTAGGCACCATGGCAAAAGACAACTGTCAAAGACCCTGTTAGTCTTCCTCCACCGAGACCAGCTTTTACCTGGTTTCTCTCTATAACATTTGCGCTCCAGACCACACTCTCCATTGAATAGTGCGCTATTGAAAAGAATGAAGGCCGGCATACACAAAGAGATTTCAAATGTCATTCCAGGGTCTGGCCCTCTGTGTTTAACACGCTGTCTGTCTCGCCTCTCTCTCCTTCTCCCATTTGAATCCACTCCCACGCACGGAGCCAAGCAACAAGACCTATATGAAACAGAGATGCACAGACCTGACTTGCACTTCTGGCATTTGTTCAGTGCATACTGTAATTGTGACTGGCGAGGTTTGAAAGCCAAACTTTTGCAGCGTTGTCTATAAGAGAAGCAGACAGACAAAGGCAGGCACAACACTGTCAGCTCTTCTCAAGTTCATGCCAGTTTTTCTTTTCTATGTGATAAATGTTACCAAGGAAACCAATGTGGTTACCCTGGGGATGGGTATTATCAGAGTGTCAATCAAACCGGAAAATATCTTTTTGGCTTTAGACAGATCTTTACTTTTATGTTACAGGAATTAGTATCAGCCAGACGAGTCACAGCGTCATGCCACTTGCTTTCTTGGATGTCTATGTTGGTGGCTTGAAAACTGAGCTGTCGCAGAGTTTCCAGAACAAGGGAGGTATCTATACTGTCTCCCGGCTGAAACTGATCCCGAGTATCGATTTTAGCTAGGTGTCTCTCATAAACTGCAAAGTGTCAATTTATACAAACACAAGTGAAGTGACAGACCTCTAATAGGAGGTGAATGTTATCCGCCACCGCCAGAGATTTGCATGTTGGTTGCTGAAATCCCACACTATTACTGTACAATCTTGGTTTAGATGTGGATGTGCATGTATGAATTAAAGGTGAATATAGCTTGCAGCTAGTAGCTACATTGGCCGCATGATCAGTTCCTCATTATTTCATAACCGCGTTCATAGTTGGCCTTTCTGGAGCATAGCGATCAATAGCAACAGGATTATTTTACATGGTAACATTGATTATTTCTGACATTCTCTAATTTAATCTCAAATAAGACAGAATATCAGCCAGGCTGCAAAGAGCCCCGGGTCTATTGAACTTGTGCCTAATGCACAAGGCATACACAAAAATGGTCACACATTCTTGTTTTAATTGCTTTAGGGCACGTTGAAAAACTGCAAAAGTTGCAAATTGCTTATTGCCTGGGAGGATGTGAGCACTTGGGCTGTGTTCAGATTCCAACACAGCCAAGATCTAGCTGTTGACATGAAGCACATTTTTTTAAAAGTTCCATTTTCGCCTTTTATCCGCCTACCTCCCTCAAATCTTTTATTTCTACTTGCTCATAGCTCATCACAGTATAAATACTTATTTAGAAATAAATAAATAGGCTACACGCTTCTAAGATGTTCAGTTCATCAAGATTTTTTATTTTAGTCCTTATTTAGCCCACAGTAATTATACATAATTTTACATATTAAGTGAATATTAACTAAAAAGACTTAGCTTATTTTGCCTGTACCCTTTCGTCACTTTTAGACATTTAGACATGATGTGCATTTATAAATGATTGCAATTCCTTTACATATTTCATATCCAAACGCATTCATGGATTATTCATCAAGGATGTTCTCTTTTTCAGAAAAATGCAACCATTAAGTGGGTTTTGGAAATTTTAATTGCAGAGTACTGCTCCATGAACACTTGAACCCGCTGACTTGTGAAAGAGAAGAGGAAAAGAATTCATAGATGGTTCATGATGCTTACTCAATGATTCTGCTTCAATGCACAGAAAATCATCAAAAGACTAGTTAATCGGTTGCTAATAATTTTGTTTACAAAACATCCACATGACAAAACACTACATGTACAGATAAGTGGTATGGTGTGCAAAAATCTGCCACGCTCCAATTGTGCCATTTCAGAAAAATGTATAATGTTGTCCTTACACTGAGAAGACAGCATAGAGGGCACGTCTGAAGTGGCATATAACAACAGAGGTAAACAGTGCATTTACACAGATGTTTTAATTCACCGTGGAGGCGGAAGTGTATTTACAGAGGAATCACATTCATAGGAAACACTGTGTTGAAAACCAGATGGAACTGATTATTGTTATTATAATTTCACTCATTCTGTTTCTATGGGTGGGTCAGAGCTGGTATTTATTAGTATGGCTTTTATGCACTGAATCTTTCCAGATAGTTTGCATGTGCATATGATATGGTCTACTACATTATTTATTGCAAATACCTTACACTTACACTGTACACTTACTTCAGACCCGCATTTATCTTCTATTTAAGGGTTATGGAGACAACTTTGCTCTTAGGAACCTTAAGGGCAGTAGAATTTTTTTGTAACCATGGCCAGATCTGTGTCTCTTCAGGCAGTTCCTTTGACCTCATGATTCTCATTTGCTCTGACATACATTGTGAGCTGTAAGGTCTTATATAGACAGGTGTGTGGCTTTCCTAATCAAGTCCAATCAGTATAATCAAACACAGCTGGACTCAAATGAAGGCGTAGAACCATCTCAAGGATGATCAGAAGAAATAGACCTGAATAGCACCTGAGTTAAATATATGAGTGTCACAGCATAGGGTCTGAAAACTTAGGACCATGTGATATTTCAGTTTTTCTACAAATTTAAAAATTAATTTAAAAAAAAAAGTTTAATGCTTAAGGATCAGAGCAAAAGGGAGAATTGTTGTCATATAACTAAATCAGAATTTAAATAATAATACTAAGACTATAACTTTATTAGTGGACAACAGAGGGAAAAAAACTAATTAAGCGAATTGACATTTTAATTTAACATTGTTTGAAAATTCACCATTTTTAAAACCGTAAAAACATGCATATTTGCTAGATGCTCATCAGCCAATAATTGTTTATTTAGAAAATCCTCTTACACCATTTAATGTCTCGAGCCCAATAAATTATTGTCATTAATCTCATATTAGGCAAGACATTTCTCTGTTTCTTTTTTAGAGAACCGCTCTCAAGAACATAATTAGGCATTTAATTAGAGGGCAATTTAAATCATTTTCCACAAATAAACAAGTTCACATACACTCAAAACACACGTACACATTTCAAAGTCATTATTTAGTAAAGAAGCATATGCCAATCTCTACTGAACGGTAATTTGGTTTAAATCTAATGTCAGTTTTTCACTCTATTCTCCACAGTATACACCAGCTTCTCCTCCACTTGTCTTTTAGAGAGCGCTGACTAAGCAGCAGTTGTTGGTGCAGTCTCTGGATGCTCTGTGAGCAGACAGATCAATAGACTAAGATTCAGTACAACCTGCAAATAGTCATGTGGAGTGGCCTCCCATTCGGACTTCATAGAACTGCTTGTTGGTGGGGGAAAATCAATCGGTTAAGTTCGTTGGAAAATGTACAGAAGATTGATTAACCACGTAGGAAACCCATCACAAGTCATATTTGCTGGATACTTTTCACTAGATGTGTCCATGTTATACGCCTGCGGCAGCTGTCAGGCTCTGTGAACAGGACAGTGTTTAAAGGAATGAGAGAAGGAGAGAGAGAAAATGTCCCATGAACAATGTAAATTTATTTTAAAATCTTCATTTTTGATTAGTAATCTGCATTGCTAAGAACTTTATTTTTTAAATGATTTTTTTTTTCTTTCTTCATGAACCATACATCACTGGAAAGCTTATTTATTTATTTAAAGAAATTTATCCTTGACTGGTTTTTTGGTCCAGGGTCACATTTGTAAATCAACAAACAAACAAACTGAAATAATACATACAGCTGTCGTTGTAATTGTGTAAGATGTTTAATTGTGTGTTAAATGTGGTTATATTTTAGTTTTGTCATTGATATAAACTCTGATGCTTACATGGAATAAATAAATAGACAAAAAAAAACTTTTTTACTTTTTTAACATAATCCAACGAATATTTAGAATATTTTGGCATTAAAATAATTTAGTGTTGTCACTCAGATTTCACAATTATACAGAAATGGCAACACACTGAAGTATATTTTTGAAAAGTCTACTCAACTAATCTATTTCATTTACAAGTTAAAAACACAGTGTACAGTAACACTGCATCAAACTGTAATACATTATGAATACACCAATGTAAGGCACTGGAAGCTGTTGTAAATCATAGCAGATACACACAGGTCTATGTCACATTTGGCGATGAGATGCTGATGTGGCAACCTCAACATATTTTAGTGTTTTGTAATAATAAATAAGCAGACTTTTTAAAATGACCAGCGTTTTACTGAACATGCCACTCAATGATAGCAACACCAGGCGAGTTTCATAACTTCAAAAGAAGACTCAGTTCCAGCTGACCATCTTCAACAAAGAAAAGACATGGTTTGGCCAGTACAAAGCAATCATACAGGTTTTCCTGTTTCTCACCCTGTACCAGCTTACCAACTGAGACCTATCTGTCAGCGTGTGAGTCAACACAGTCTTATTTACAGATACAGTAAGCAGCTCTCTCTCTCTGCCCACGGGCCTCCAGCCCTCACTCTTCACTTTATCCAGTGCTTAAGCAGCCGGCAAATTGGGCAAAGTTGCTTTATCTGATTAAAGAAGTGTATCACTAACAAGCACTCCAGGCAGTCTCTCTGATTTATCCTCACTGGTCCTGGGAGGACTCGCCGGTGAAAGAATGCACGGCTGACAATACCGGTGTTAATGAGGCTAAGCGAGGATGCAAACTGCACAATTAAAAAAAATGTCAGCGCTACTACAAAATAAAAAATGTCACAAGTCGATTAATAATTGTGCCTTGTGCAGGAGGTGGTCGACTGCTCTAGAGGAGTTCCATCTTAACCCCAAATTGTCTAGCTCATTGAAAATATAACAAGCAAGACTCGTCTCTATCAATTAATCAGGGAGAGATTTGGGATCATAAGCCAGAATCTTAGCCTGCTTTTTGATTGCTTTGTCTGATCTTGTGCTTTACTACAAACTTTCTTCTTTCTGTTTGCATCATCAATATGAGTACAGCTGTACCTTGATTTCTTTTACGCATACAAAGGAAGAAATACAAGGTGCTCCCAGAAAGCAATTCAATCGACGATAGATATTTAATAGACAAGCAGTTATGAGAAATGCAAAGAAAGATGTACATTATTTAGGGCTGCAAAATACACTCAGTTCCAAAGTTTGGAGGGTGTGCTTTACGATGTTTTTGAAAGAAGGCTCTTATGGCCACCAAGGGTATTTTCCATTTAGACATTCAACTATAAGTAACTTTGTAACTACATGTCCACTAATTCTCATTAATTCTCAACTACATGTCTACTAACTCTCAGAGTAGACTGTTAGGTAGGTTTAGGGTTAGTAGATAAGTTGACATACACCTGCAAAGTTTCTGATAGTCAGTATGTAGTATGTTTATTAAAATAAAGTGTTAGAAGATATTATGTTGACAGTCTACTAATACTCTAATGAGTGCTAGTTGACATATAGTTGCAAAGGTACTTACTATTAGTAGATTGTCTAAAGTGGACTATCGAAATAAAGTGTTACCCTGCATTTATTGGATCAAAAATACTTCTCAGAATTATAATTACAATTTAAAAGTGTTTTGTTGTAATATATTTGAAAATTATGGAATGGAATATTTAAAAAATGAAATATTACTGAATTTCAAACTTCAAAATGTTTTTTGTTACTCTCTTTCCTCTATTTCTCTTTTACATTTAGATTAATTTTGCTGTCAACTATGCTTGTTCAAAATTTATTTAATTATTTATAGCATTGTTACCATAGCAAAATATGATCCATATTTTTAGCATGATTGTAATTAGTTTTACTTGAAACTGTTATGTTACTTTTAGTATTGTCACGAGTCGCGCCTCTGTGGCTCTCTCCGGACGGCAACAGCGGGAACCTTCGCCGGAATTCTAGTTTCCCCC
>JAUYWG010000045.1:13843683-13858902 GCA_034779775.1 Enteromius afrohamiltoni
TACGACCTCGTTTTGTGTTAACAATAAAGCCTGCAAATGGATCCACCCGCTTCTAGTGATTCCTCGCCAGCGTCACAAGTATCTATTTATTTAATTACTATTTTAATAGCAAATAGTACTGCAGTAAGTCATTTAGTTGGTATTCTGCAGATTTGTTGTTATTTCATATTTTTATCATCAGAAGCAGTGTACTTTTGCCAGTTACCCTTGTATCAATTCCAAACAGTAGAGAAGTTCACATGAACCCTACCTCAGACAACCTTTTCACGTGGCTTCAGGTGCGAGTTCAGAAAACAATTTCAAACCAAACAAATGTAGCGCACTCTGATGTCAAACTGACTCAAGTTTACACCAAAAGCCCTAGTAAAAACTACCCTGTGGCTTTGACTTCCTCAAACTGCCTTATGTTTCTAAGCTTCGTGGGATGGGTGAACTAGTTATGAGAAGTTCCTCTTCTGTGCCCTCAGCGTTTCCACTGGCAATTTGGCACTGGTAGCTTGCATGCTACACAAGAAAAGTAACTTGGGCTTCCATATGGTGATGCCTGCAGGTGTAAAAGACCATACTGCTGATGTACCTCACAGCAGAGAATGAAAACCCAGTGGGATTAAAGATTAGGCACGTCCCTGGGAAAATGTTCTTTAAAGTTTCCTTTTTTGAGTGAAGTTAAAAGTCAAATGTTAAGCAGTTGAGGTTGCAAAACTCCAGATGGTGTGAACAAATCATAGTGTGGTCTCCTCAGCATGCTGGGAAGGTGACGAGGAGGTGTCTGTGTGAGGGAAATAGGAAATGTGTTAGACCAGTAGAAGAGCACATTGGAGGTCTATACCTGTAGAAACAAGCAATTAGCTGTTATTCATCTCAATGGCAGTTGCTCAGCTGGAGCAAAACTCAATCCAATGGTATACGGTTTTGCCATCTCTCCTAATGGGCACTCACTTGAGCTATAAATGAGTTGTGACATCAAAGAAAGCAGTGCATTTAGTCCAATTAATGCTTTTAAGGATCTTGCAAGAAATAAAGCAAATACTTGAAAAAGCACTGGTAAAATATTTACTACAGGTTCAATGACAGGAAACATTAAAATGTTATTTATACATAGAAAGACTTAAATATACATCATAAACTCATGTTTTTAATTTATGAATTAACTAATTTAGAAGAAGCTTTTATTCAAAGAGATTTATATTGCATTGGGTCAAGCCCACTCAATTTTTGGTTTGAAAAGTCAAAAATATTATGTTAGCTATAATAAAAATATTTAAATGCTATACAAATAACATATTTAAATAACTTATTTGTTGTTTGTTTTTCCAAGAACATGGCATGTCTTTTTAATGTGTTGTTTTTTTTCTTTACCATAATAAATAACATTCTAATTTATAATTAAACCGATAATATTACGGATTAATGTGTTGCTTACTATTAAATGGACATAAGATCAGCCAGAAAGGGCTAAATTTATCCGCCAAACCCTAGCATCGTTAAAGGATTGCTCATACAAAAATAAAAATTATGTCATTATTATCCTACAGAACACAAAAGCGTATAATTTAAAGAATTTTGGTAATCAGACAGTTGAAGAATGAAAGTCATACAGGTTTGGAATGACATAAGGGGGAGGAAATCGTGATGCGATTTTCACATTTGGGTGAAGTATCCCTTTAAGCATGGTGAAACATCGGCTTGCACTTACTGTAAGGACATCTCCTACATGTACTTTGAAGGACGTTCAGCAAAATAAGACACACAATGCTGAATTTATACAGCAGCAGTGGTAAAAGGGTGCAAAAAGCATTGTGTCTCATCACATGCTGTGTGTTGTATTTTCACATGATCTAGCAGCGAGGCTGGACATGGGCCAGAAATAGGAGAAAGGGTCACAATGACTGGAGGTGGGCGGCCCCTTTGTCACAAAGTGGTTTTGATTACAAACTCGTGGGCTTAAACTTTTCAAATTATTGTGTTAATGGCATTAAGGTAAATGCAATAAGTAATAGAATAAAATAGATTTTCTTCTACACTCCACTCAACTAAAAACATCTTGAGTTGTAACGTTAAGATTGAGGCACTTTCTTGACTTTCACTTTCTCACCTCTAACGATTACCTACTGTGTGACAAATATGGTTCTGAGCAGCTTGCCCTAACCTTTTTGTTATACAATCATTTTCAGCAAGGCTGGCATTTACAGTAATTATAAAAAGCATGCGTATTACACTCCAGGCATCTTTTTATGTAACAATACAGCCATGATTAAAAGGAAACTGAAAGTTTCTAGTGTACAAGTCGGTCTACTGTATTCATGTAGATACTGTGCAGTAAACCCAGATTCTGGACACGCACTGAATCAAGCTATAAACGTCAGATTGTCTCATGGAACAAACCTCAAATTTCTGTCGCTTTAAGTTAGCTATTATTTCAGTTCGTATAGCAGACCAACAGTGAATACATTAAAACACATTCAAGTTCACAAGTTCAACTGCTTTCTATTAAGAGGATATTTAATCCCAAAATTAATATCCTGTCATCATTTACTCATCTGACAGCATGTATGAATTTATGGCTTACAATCTTCTAAGGAACACAAAAGATTTTCTCTCTCTCTCCATACAATAGAGGTCAACAGTAAAACAAATACAGTTTTGAAGAGTGACTAAATGATGACAGAATTTAAATTATTCTGGGAAATATATTACCCAAAAATTAATCTATTTACATTATGTTATATTTTACCTGGTAAGTTTTAAAAACTTCCTATAATCCAGATCAGCCAAGTTAGAAAGGTTAGTGTATACAAATTGATGCTAGAATAACATAAATTGATTGATTGATTAATACAATGGCTCAGTCACTTTTTTCATTTCTGAATGAATCTGCGTTTTTTAACAAAGCTGTTGAATGTGTATTGTTCTTGATTTTTTGTTTGTTTTTTGGAGTCTTTTGTATATTTCTGTGCAGGTTGAAGCTGATTGGTTTACACTGTCTGTTGAGTGTGAGTTTGTTTGACTATTGTTAGTGTTCTTAGCCCTCCACTTGTGCCTTTGTATTGCTCTGACCTCTGCCTGTTAGACTTTGATTCTGGATTTCCCTCATTGGATTTGTTAACTCTGCACTGGATATTAAAATCCAAAGAATAGTGTAAACACTATTAATAAGAACAATGACAAGATTGATAGTTTGAGACATTAACTTGTAAGCACAAAACACAAGATACTTCTATTTTCAATTCTAAATATTAGCTTTAGTGGATAAATCTAAGACATAAACTAAACTAACGCATAAACACATGCATTCACACATTTGTGAGTTGCAAGAAGAGAGAAAGTGAGGGAAAAAGTGAGTTTAAGAGAATGAAAAAGTGAAATCCCAAAGTTACAGCAATAGGTGCTATTGCATTGACTTAAACAACCTTCAAGCAAAAGATTAACTCACGCATTGAGTTTGTCAATGAGGTTAACATTTGTATCAATTTCACCAGTTCAGCCTGAATCTGGAGGCTTGTACTTGCGGTGCCTTTGTGCTACGGGATTCCTTTTGTGGTCCTCGCTGCAGAAAGGGGTTTCCAGAGGTTGCTGATTGGCTGGAAGTCCAATGTTGTGGAAGCCTTGGGAGGCCAATGATTGGCCTGTGGCTGAAGGAGAAGCGAGCTGTGGTCTGTTTGAAGTTTGATGTTGTGCAGTCTGAGACTTGGAGACACAGCAGACAAAACTTAACTTACAAGAACTCTCACGGAAATAAAAGAAAGTAAAAAAATAAAGTAACAAGACTAGATTGGTTTTCTTCTCGTCTTGACTAGGCAGCAGCAGATGTGCAGGCTGGAGCACATGGAATGGCTCTTAAATAACGCAAAACTAGATGAAAATCAATCATGACTAAAAGCCAGTTGAAACTTGCCTAAGAGCCTGACTAATAGTGTCTTGAGCTTTTCAACTCATCTTTGGACACATCCCAAAATCATGTTTTAACCAATAGATATCATTCTAGCTCAGGGTGTTGTGAAATTACTCCTCCCAAATCATAAATCCAAATGTTATCTTATCAGTCACATGGTCGGAATTTTCCCGCTCTTACAGAATATAATTTTGGACATGATTTCTATAACATGAATATGATACATTTGACTAAGAATTGGTGGGGGGAAAAAAACATTTCAAGCAAGAAGATTAAAGCAAAACCATATTAAACACGGATATTAAACTATAAACCATTCAAATACATATACAATGAGTGATAGTTCAAGGTGTGGGTTACATATAAAATGCAGTTATGCATATCAGTAATTTAAGTCCGGTTTAGTGTATTTTAAGGATAGGCATGAAAAAGCAGTTTTGTGCCAGTTCTGTGATCATGAGGGCATTTTTGTTGCTTGCTTCTTCATTTAGTTTGTTTTGAATATTTTATATACTTTTTTGTGCCACCTGTGTCACTTTAAAAACACTGCATTTCGAATGAGCAAAGATATTGGAAAAAACATTATTTTTGTAATTCTCCTTGGTGCTGCTAATGTATTAGAAATTACACATATGGCCTAAAATCTTTCAGAACTCTTCTATAGAACCAGCATTAAGGAAAGATATCCATCTCAGTTTTTTTCACATGCAAATCTTCAGAGATAAGAACATTGCAAACAAGATTAAAATTAACTGAATTTCAAATTCAAAGGGTGAGAAGGCAAATATCTAAATCGGCACCCAGGCTTACAACATATGTCTGACGCGAGAAGAAAACAGCAAAGGAGATGTAGCCAACTATTGGCCTCCAACTGAGAGAATCTCTGTTTACTGAGAATGAGTTCTATTACACCTCATCAAACCACAGCCAGACCAGTCTTGAGAGAAAGCCAAGAGAGATGGAAGAAAAGCTTTGCGTGTGTGTGTTTGTGCACAAATATATTCAGCAATTGAAAGATTGCATTTTTATCTCTTACTCTTTAAATTTGTCTTCCTGCACTGCAAGTAAATGTCAGCATTCATATACAAAAATATGACTATTGTCCCATAAAGTCATCATTTCGCACCTTGCATGTACCATCAGTATTTTTGGCTACAGTCACTTACAGTAGCTGTCATGAGCCCGATAGGATTTTTTTAGTAAGTTACTCTATTCTTTTTACTATTAGCTCCCCAATCCTCCCACCCACCCACCCATCAAATCCGAGAGACTCCCCGATTCTCTCTTTGTGCAAACGCATTTCCCCTCGACAGACACACAGAGATCTGAGAGAGAAACTTTAATCACATCTCAACCATAAGGGAGGTTTTTCTCTGCTGCAGAGGCTCTTTGTTCAAAGACAGCATTTCCCTGCCATCAGAGCGAGATTACCGTACAGCGTACTTACCCAGGAGAGATCTTCCAACAGCAAAGCAGCCTTCACCAGCCAAAACCGACCTCTTCTGGGGTGCATTCAAACAAGCCATTGAAGCCTGCTAAACAGTTTCAGTACTGTCTGCATAAAACAAGTCTTTTCTGGATATACTTAAATATTATATCAGAAGTTACAAAAACATAGCATGCCTCATAAGAGTTGTCTTGAACACAACAGATTTGGTCCATAAATTGTAGATTATCAAAGATGTCTTAAAAGAAGGAATTTGATTGGTCAGATAATGCATTGTAACTTCTCAGCTTGTAGTGCCAGCACATGTCCTCTAGATGGCACTCCATCGACGCGTGCCGCCTTCTTTGTGTTTGTCTCTGCTGCTCTCCCTGGACTTTTATCAATGAACTCATGTCTCCTCACACCTTGTTGGTTATCATGTTGTTTCATTCGTGTCTCCACCTAGTACCCATTATCACATGTATAAATTCCCTGGATGTCTTTGTGTGAGCACGGATCATTGCTTATTTGTATGGAGTTAATTCGTCTTCACGTTCTTTGTTTCTCACTGTTTTCCCTGTTTTTGGATTTACCGTTGCTGACCTCGCTCTCTCAGGATTATTGTGTTTGAATCCACACGCCTCCTCGTCTCCATCGTTACAAGCATTATGAGTTTGTAGGGGAGACTGGGGCTGGTTGTTTACATGGAACAATTGTCATAATTGTTTTATGCTTTGAAATTGGAAAGGTCCATAAGTTGTTTCATGGCAAGCTATCCTAACCCATGTTCAATAACTTTTTGGGGGGGACAATGAAGGTTTTTACATGAGTTCTATGTGTTCCTGGGTCAACATATTTTTTTGACCCTGGAACAACATTTTAATCAAAAATTTTAGTTTTAGTTTTAGTTTTAATATCTCTGCACCTAAACCTAACCTTACCTGTGAGTAATGCCTAAAATCATATTTAATGATAGATGACTGACACTGATGTACAAGCACCAAAGACTGATTGTAAGCCTAAACTTCACAAAATCTATAAACTGGCTCTTAAAATCTGATTGGCTAATCAAAATGTTGTTCCAGGGTCAACAAAGATGTTGACTCAGGGAAACGTCGAACACAGCAAAATTAGGTTCTGCATGAGATCCCGCCAGAAGATATCTGTTTTGGCTGGTACCTAAAAGTGGTCAGTCATAGTAATGTATGTTTCAGTGCCCAGCACAAATCCAAAATGTTTATATCCTGTGTGGGTGCTAATGCCCCTGTATGGTGACGATGATACTATACTGTAAAAAAGCACCATCCTTCAGATGAGACGTTAAACTGAGGTCCTGACTCTCTGTGGTCATTAAAATCCAAGGATGTCTCTCGGAAAAAGTATAGGTGTGACCTCAGAATCCTGGCCAAATTCGCCCATTGGTCACAGACCATCATAGCCTTCTAATAATCCCCATATCTGTTGGTTGGCTCCATCACTCTATCTCCCCTCCACCAATAATCCGTAATCCAGGTGGATGCTACACACTGGTGGTAAATGAGGAGAAAATAATATATGTATATATCACTGTATGCTCCATATTTGTCCTTAAAAATAGGACAAAAACATTGAAAAATAAATGGTAAACCAAAACAAATATGGACATGTTTCCAAGTTAAAATATAACTACTCTGGAGGTCTTTGAGCTGGTATATAGAAGTAGTTTGTCACTAGCTGCTGATGGATATTGCTGTTTGTGCGGTTCCCCTGATTCTCTTTATTAAGATCATCATTAATGGATGAGCAATAGTTATCTGTACCCCTTAAATTAGTTCAACTCAACACTATTTTATAATTTCCCATCATTTCAGTGGGGTAACCATAACTCCTGTAGCATGCCTACCCATCAGGAACTGACAAACTATAATACCTATTCAGATCTGTCCAAGAGGAATGTCCATGTCATCTTAATGTCTGGAAATTTTAGGCAGATATTATAATATTGCACATATTTAATATAAAATAAAAAATACATGTAAAAAATCCAAATGTCAAATGTGAATTTTTGAGAATCAATATTTGTGATTTTTTTTTTCATTTTTCATGATCGTGGGAACGAAGATAATTAATTCAAAATCTACAACATAACATCATTAGGATTAAATGAGAATGAAAAGGAGGTATGGACTTAACTCACTTATATTCCAGTCTCTAATACATTTCATTCTGCACAGTGATTTTTCTCTTCATTTGCAAACATTTACTGGTTTCCCTGGCAACTCGGTGGACAATTTTTTACCCCTTTGAGCAGAACCGATGCATTTTATGCTAATTTGAACCAGCTTTCTTAGATATGAGAGCTTGTAAATGGCATGGAAAATCTATGCTAATTCGCCAACCATGAAAACTGCAACCTAAAAAGCACCAAACTTTCTCTATTCAGTTTTTAATGAGACAATAGAAGAATAATAAGGTGTTGTCTAACACTGCAAAGATACTTTGTTTTATTTCTACACTAAATTGCCAGCCAGAAAAAAAAAAAAAGAATAATTTGAAAAATACAAATTTCCTATCAGAGCTTGAGTAAAGAAGTAAACAGTAAGCTGATGGAGGCCACTCATAGATTTATTTGTTGTTTAGTCATTCAGAGAACTTGGATCACAGCAGGCATAATCAATAGAGCCCTTCAATGCAATGAAACATAAGCGAGTGACAAGTTTGATGGTTGTCAGTCGAGCAGAGATAAATGGCGTGAAGCTTAACCACAGCATGTTGAATTATTTAGAGATCGCTGCAAAGGATCTGACTTGCCCCTCCTCTCTTGAAGATCAAGCATGCTAACAAATTGTAGCGTCACTCTTTTACAAGTTTCTATGGACTAGGGTCATGAATAATTCTCTGTTCATATTTCTACCCTGGAACAACTTTTGTAGGGATTCTCCTCTGTTCTGTCCTTTTAGTTTATTTTGCTAAGATAAAAAATAAATCCGTCAAGATGCGTTTTTTATCTTTCTGACCAAATGCCTAGGGTTTTAACAAATTTTTATCTCTGTAGGCTGTCTTTATCAGTTCCTATTCAAATTCTGCCAGATGGGCAAGTTTTGAAATAGACTTTCAAAAAAAAGAGGAAAATGTGATGTGCAATTACAGCATTAAGTGGTCTATGAAATGATAAAGCCTTGGGGGTCTTCTGAAGGTCATATTGTAACAAATGATCACTGAACTTTCCAGTCACCTCTAAATTTCTCTTATCGCAAAGAAACGTGCTTGCTGTCTATGTCAGGGTGTGTAATTAGGTGTAGATAGGCCAGATACTGCAAAAATTACAAGGCTGAAATCAATGGTATATAAAAAAAAAAAAAACTCATAAATGGTCATTTAAACCCAAGGAGCGACTATTAGCTATGCGACAATATTCTTTTACAGTAAAATAACATACAAAAAGGTAATGGTTTGTTAAGCTCCCTCATTTTATTTTGTGCTATTATGGAACATTTTCACATTCGTCAAAGCTACTTGTTTTGAAACTTGAGGGGAGAATTACTTGTGAAAGTGTTGATATATATATATATATATAATTTATTTGTTTTTTTTAATTCATCTTGATTCATTTTGCGATTTCAAAAGATTTTTGTACAATGTACAATAAAAAAACATTTTTAAATAGTGCTAAAAATTGAGTCCATTAAAATCTCCATTATTTTGCAAATAAACCCTTCATATTTATATATATATATATATACTCCTATGTGTGTGTATGTGTTTGTTTACACACAATGTAAATTTATTTTAATAATTTTAAGTAATCATGGGCCCCCGTGGAAGTTTACTGAGGCCACCTAATAGTCCCCTGATTTAGCACCACTCCTACAGAGGTACTTGGAAGACCTTCAAAAAGAATTATTTGTCTCCCTCATTAGCTCTAAAAGTAAAACCATGAGTACAAATCCATGCATTTAATATTATATATATATAGTATATATATATACAGAGGTTTGACACTTTTTTAGTGAACACAGTATTGCTGTTAAACGACTACAGTATTTTGACGTCTAATTGAATATTTTATTACACATTATTTTTGATTAATGTGCTAGTATAAGTGGAAAACATGGTGGTCGAATTTTATTAGTGCAGATGTATTTACTTATAGTGTTCCAGACTCCCGTTGTCCAGCAGTGTAACACACTACCTCATGCAAAATTAAAGAGCTAAAGATTTTTTTTGGAGCTGAAAACAATATTGCTGCACTAAGGCTGAACCTGTATTCATGTTTTTCCGGTCTTACACAGACAAAAAAACATTGAAAATGCTCTGCTGTGTGGACGTCTCTGAAGATATGACTATTCAAAAGACCCTGAACAAAGAAAATCAAGCAAATTAATTATTAACACACCCACAAAGGACATGCTGTTACATAAAGCTGTCAAGAATAATCCACTACTACACATTACAAACTCAAAGGGAAACTGCCTCTGCATATGTGGACATGACTGCAGAAATGAAGTATGGCAGGTAGTACGCATACTGTGTGCAGTGTGTGCCTGATATATAAAATATGGCTTTGCCTGCAGAAAATGTGACTTGTTATGAAACGCTGCATACCTTTTGGTCTAGCATTTTTTGTAGTAAGCATATTTATTTCAAATTATATTGAAAACAGCTTTTTAAAATATTCGCATAGCCTCTTTTTGGGTGACAGACTTGATTAACTAACTAGCATTCGTAAGCTGAGCTAATATTTCATTCAGGTTTAATCCTGGTGTGAAATGGTTTTATATAAATGACGTTTTATCTGATTCCAAATGTGACGCTTGAAAAGTGTATTAGCTGCAGGTGTTTGTACAGCACAGAGAGAGAATGATGAGCCATATATATTAGCTCTTAGGCGGCGACTGCTTTGAGAAAAGCTTAATGACACAGAGCCATCTGCTGTTCATAACACGCTATTGCAACAGAATGTGTGATTCCCAATCGTGGCGTCTACAAGGAAGATCTAGAAGTAATTTCACAATGAAGAGCAAACAGCAGGGAGCCACGCACCAGCACAACATAATTTAATTTCCCAGTGGAACCAGGTTTCTTAAATGTATTTTAATAGCATCTTAAATGGCTATGTGTACAGTAGCAACTAAAAAGTGACTTTACTGACCTTTTATATGATGATAGTGTCTCATATTCCGATGTTCTCATTTGAAGTAGATTGTGTCATGGATGGACAAACTTTCGAATTCAAACACTGATTAAAAAAAAAATTCATGTAATGAATAATTATTTATTATTTAGTATTATTTATTTTGACAAAACCATTATAATTACATTATTAATTATGACTAATTGTGCTACTTTGGTAGGAAACAGTGTGTATAAAGAAAACCCTTTTTTTCTGTCTGTCTAACATCTGTATAAATCATTGTCGTTATCTGAAATGATGCTTATGTAATAAATTTTTAAATTTTAACCCCCCCCCCCCCCCCCCCCCAAGTGGTAGTAGTGCATTTCACATTGTAATAAGGAATATCTTTCTAAGTGTTGACTGATCATCTCTCTCATTATCTGATAACCTCTTGTACGCATGTCCTAAAACTGTAAGTACAAGACTAAAACACAAACTCAAGTACTAAGGAAAACCCAGCGTCGTTCCCACATACATCCACTAGAGGTCACTAAACATAAAATTGCCAGACGCCAATAAAACCGAGCTGTAGGCCAATGTGAAACATTGAAGTATTCAACGCAACATATAGTAGAAACGTCTAGTGGAATAATATGTTATACATTTTATAAAAAACACAGCAGTCCTGTATGGCCATATGCTCTAACGCTTTAAAAACACTACACAGCATTCACAAGCATCTTCACCCTGAGACAAGGTCTGGGAAACATTAATTAACAGAGAACGGTTCATTGTTCAAAACACTTGCTGTTAACTGTAAATTAGTGTAGTGTAGAACCTAGGAAATAAATAAGACCTGGCAACCCTCGAGTCAGCCCTGTTTATCACTGAGCTAGAAATGCTTTCGGTTCACAACGAGGAGCAATAACTTTCATTTTCTTTTGACAGTGGAAGTGTTGAGTACGCGCTGTTCAACTAGTTATTCGGGTTCAACTAGTTGTTTGCGCTCGATGTGCTTTAAAAGGGCTATAAGGTTTTTGTTCTGTGGGCTGTTACGTTTTGTCCGTGCCTTGACTGCTGTGGCTTGGCAAGGTTTTAGTAAACTTCGTTGGGGAAATACTGCTGAGATTACCATGTCAGATGATGAGTGCGAGTTTGACTCTACATGGGAGGAGGATGGAGACGAAAACAAAACACCCAGAAAGAAGGTATGTTTGAGCTACCAAAGTCTGTTTTCCGCCGGTCTGGACATTCATTCACTAAATCTTGTTTGAGTTAGGTTAGGTAGTGCGATGTCATGCTACTTTCTATCCTTTTGCTTTCTGTTCCTATGAATGTGAAACGATTCTACAAACACCTGTCTCATTTGGGATTTCTGTGTGTGTTTACAGATGTTTCAGAGCCATGGAAGGAGTCGCAGGAACATGTTTGCTGCAAGGGACATGCAAGACTTTCGACATAGTTGCCGGGTAAGTTTCATTACCTTCAAATCGGAAAGTGGGCTAAACTGTGCCACCCTTTGAGGCAGTTGACCTTTTCTAATAATAAACCTTACACGCTGTCCTGTATTATTTATATAATGGGACCAGTTGCATGAACTTAGCCTTCATGTTAAGACAGTGGCTTAGTCCAAGAGCTGGTCTAAGAGTTTAGACCAACTAGCAGTTCGCCAAGAGTAATCCGTTTTATTTTTTGTATTTACCTTTGACTAATATACATTTTTATATAACTGAATATTTAAAAACTGTGACCAGTCTTAAAGAAATATTTAGCTAACCTTTTATGCAACCGGCCCCTGAACCTAAAGTAGACGAAAGCATGCAATTACAGAAAAGTGACTTTTCAAAAAAAGTTTTGAAAAATTTGTAAATAGTGTTATGCGCTTGCTACTCTAACCATTGATTTTTGTGTTGTTTGTAGTAAAAGTGTGGTAGTACAAGGGCCTTTCTACAGAAAGCCTAGCCTTTACAGAAATATTACAATTGAAAAACAAATTAGGGTTTCATTTGTAAATAAATATATCAAAACAACATGATATTTGAACAAATACACCCTTTTGAGCCATATATGTGGCGATATTTGTTTTGAATTAATTACAAAGAATTCCAAGCACCACAAAACATTTTGCCATGTACAGAGAAATGCTTTATTTTGAGACTTTTCTATCGTTTAAAATGCAATAATGTATTCATAAGTATCAAATATATGATATAAATGGCATAATAAAACAAAATTACAAATTGCTGAAAAAATATAATAAAATATATAATGAAATGAGTGGTCCAGTGTTGTTAACAAAATCACATTGATGACATCACTTGACTTCCTCCTTCCTATTTTCTAAAGATCTATGAAAAAGGCCCATTTTAAGTCCACCGTTTCTTTTTAGTTTTAGTTTAGTTAGACATTTTCACAATTTCATATGAAACTTTTAGTCGGCATCAATGGCATGATCTATTTTTGTAAGGAAATTGTAAAAAAAAAAAAAAAAAACTATAATACAAATGGATTAAACTACTTAATTTAGTGAGTATAGCATGACTGACAACATATGGTTTGATACCTTGCAGCACACTGCAAAATGCATTTTTCAAGGAATTGGCACTGGTGTGACCTTCGGTGTGGGAAACATAAGTGCAGATCAGTATAGCAGGTCTCTGGTGATCTATTGCTATGCTGTGTTACTGTGCTGCTTTTTTTTTCACATTAAATAAATAAAACATAAACTCCTTATTTCTTGCAATCTCATTATTTTTCTGTAACTCTGACTACATGTGCTAAAAAAATCGAGAAATAAAATATTTTAATATCGCTAAAGAAGGTTACACCAGTGACAAAAATGGTACATGTAGTCTTGAACTCACCGCAAAAAAAAGTATACATCATGTACATGTTTTTATAAAGTCAAAAGGCAATCTGATAATAATGTTAGATGCCATTTTGTCATGCCAAAAGTGGACATTTCTGTAGAATGACCCACGAATGGTACTCGATATGCCAAAAAAACACACTTTAGCTATAATAAAACCGTGCTTTTTAAGAGGAAAAATGTGGACCATTTCTTCTAAAATATATTGGGTCAACATCTAAATCACACAACAGGACATGCCTATGTGTTGTCAGAGGCTGCTATATAAGCTCAAATCTTACAGATTTTGTTTGTTTCTGACCCAAGGACTTGGATAATTTTCAAGTTGATGATGATGATGGTGAACAAGTTGAAGTAAGTAATCTAATAATAAAGTAAGTTTCTGCCATTACACTCATATTTAGCCAATTCAAGCATGTCAGTGTACAGTATTTACACAAAACTTGTTAAGAAGTCCAGATTTGGAGAAGATACTTTATGATAATGGGTTTGTGTAATGTTAATATTATTGTTTTTGTCGTTGTTTTTAAGGACTACTTCTATAACCTACAATTTTACCGTGGTAAAATAAAATCTTCGCCTGATGGTATGGTATCAAACTTTTTATGTTTTTCATTTACTTGTTACAAGTGTTATTTTAGGAAGTGCTTTAACATATTACCTTTGTTTGTGCAGATGTTTACATCAATGATTTTCACAGGAGCTGGCATGGTAAATATCAGTTGCTGGAAGATGTTCACTCCTACATTCAATGGTAAGATCTTCTAGTTAACACTGGTATAATTATTATGCATATTTTTGAATGGCCATAATTCAACTAACCATTTAAAATGTTTGCAGGCTGTTTCCAATACAAGAGCCGGGGGTGAACTGGAGGGCTCATGTGCTCTCAAAAAAGGAAATAATGGTAAGTTTAAAACAATCGCTTATGAAAGTATTTCTATGACAGGATTTCTGTTCAGAAGCTAGTTTCAGCATATTGAAAAATAGAGAATGCTTAAACGAATCTGCTCCATTTTTACAGCTTTTCCGTAAAGATAAAGAAGCGAAGAAAAAACTGGTGCAATCATATAAGCTCATGTTGGATTTCTACGGTATGAGTTTGGTCAGTGACTCAACTGGAGAGGTGAAGCGTGCTCACAACTGGAGGGATCGCTTCAAAAACCTAGACAGGTTTTTACCTTTTGTATTTGTTGTATTTCAATAGATGTTGTTCCAATACTTTTATTAGCTAGCTTGATTTTCTTTTTAATTTTGCAGACATACACATAACAACTTGCGCATCACACGCATCCTGAAGTGTTTGGGGACTCTAGGATTGAAGCACTACCAGAAACCACTGGTCATGTTTTTCCTCTATGAAACTCTTGTCAACGGAGAGCTTCCAAATGTGAAGCAAAGTGCACTAGATTACTTTATGTTTGCTGTGTTAGACAAGTCACAGAGAAGGGAACTGGTTAAATATGCCTTTAAGAATTTTAAGCCCCAAGAACACTTTGTCTGGGGCCCAAGGAAGGTTCTGTCAGGTCAGATGTTGCACTGCGAACACCAGCCAACAGGGTATAATAGTAGAAGTGCAGAAGATCAGAAGAAAAGGGCGAATGCCCATGAAGGCAAAACTAAAATGAACAAAATAGATCATCCTACTAAAGTCATGAAAAGTAAAGAAGATCACCAAAGTACAGATGTGACAGCTTTTCCCAACAAATTGACAAAAACAAATAGTGAAAATAAGGATGTAAAAAAAAAAAAAAATCTGATTGCTGGTGTCAATAATGGTGATGAACAAGATGAATTGACACAAACAAATGAAAATTGGGCAAATAAGAAAAGACAATGCAGCTTAAAACAAATGAGCCTTGGTGATGGTGGTGGTAATGGTGGAAATGATGATGAAAATGGCGACGTGGAAAAGAAGTATGAAATTCAAAATAAAG
>JAUYWG010000045.1:13861193-13874354 GCA_034779775.1 Enteromius afrohamiltoni
CTTACAGGGTGTTTTCACTGCAAGAAGCATGAATTAGAATATTAGAGGTTTTAAGCATTTGTTCCTCTACTCCAAAATATTTCACTTTTTTTTTACAGCAAACATATCAGTAATAATGAATAATGAATCAAGGATCAGATTGATATATTTTAATTTGTGCACACAATTGACTAGTTTTAAGTAACTGGAGCTTATATCGAGTTGGGAATGAGTTATAAGCTGAAAGGATTTTAGCTTTTTTCTGATGGTACATTAATACAAGACCTGGCAACCCTTGAAGTAAAGTGAAGTTTTTGTTTTTGTTTTGTTTCTCCTCGGTATGTCTGGTAACCAAGAAAGAATTGTGTAACAGTCTGTCACATGCTGAGAGCTATATATATATGCAGATTAACTGATATCAGATTATAAGAATGGTCGAATATAATTTTTTTTTTTTTTTTTTTTTTCTATTGTTTATTATTATTATGTAAGCTCTTTGATAAAAGTTATTGCTTTTGGTGTATTTATATTTATAATTAGATTTTAAACTACTATAAGTAAATTTAACTCTTCCTAACAGTAGAGGGCGACCTTGCCCTAATCTTTTGCTCACGAGCTGTCATTTCCGCACACATGGTTGTAGGTAGTTATGGTTACGCCAGGCTTTAGTTCAAGCTTTGTTTCCGGATTTCATGGTAGCAGAGTACAGTCGTGGTTGCTGTAGCAGTATGATGTTTTTAAATGTATATACTAACAAGCTTTCGAAACTACATTAGATGGCCTCTTATACACACGAAGAGTTTGAACTCAGCCAGAAACATGAAGATATGTGAGTCCTTTCAGTTGTACTCATCGGTGAAAAAGTTTCTCTTAATCCGGTTTTTAAATATTTATTTATCGTTATGAAACGAAACGGCCTAATGAAACTGATTTTTCTCATGTAGACTGGGGAAAAGAGCATTACTGCTGCAGCAGATGGAAGCGCACTATGAACAGCAGAAGGCTAAGAAAAAACAGCAGTGTCTGATGTCTCAAGCAGCGAAGGAGAGGAATGCTCAGATCCTTAAGGTTTCTCTACTCTGTGTGATCTGTGTAATACATGTATATACTGAGCTATATATTTATGTGATACGATTCTTTATTCCAAGGTGCTTCACGGTGCTACATTATATTAAAGTAAAGTCATTTACAGTTTTATTACAGTCAAATTAACATAAGTTTGTTTGTTTTTTTATCCTGTGTATTAGTTTGACTTTCTTACTGTCCTACTTGACATTCTTGTGTGTGTGTGTGTATGTTTTTTTTTATTGTTTTTTATAATATAACTTGTTTGTATTTACGTGTATTTCTTTTTGTAGGATTTACAGAATGCTGAAGAAAATCTTCAAACCAGACAACTGTTTCACCCAGACATTGTTAACCTTGAGGTATTATTTACATAATACATCTCATAAAATAAACCTTGCACAATAAATTATTTTTAAAAGGTATGCAATAATAAATGTTGCATTTGAAGAACCTCTTTGCATGTGTATATGTTGCCAACAGCATCTATTCACAAGAAACTGTAATGAATCGAAAAAGGGATTGTTATAAAGTGAATGCAATGACATGTTTTATAATACAAGAAGACAACTGCTTAAATGCAGATGCTGGTATGAAATGTTTTACCTGCTTAAATTTAGCAATATGAAATATAGAAGTAAATTGTTATTTGCTCCTTTAATAAGTTGATCTTTTGTTGTCCTGTCATAGACTCGTTATTGGGCCTCGGTTGAACGAAAACTACCAGAATGGGAGCAGTATTTGCTTGGGAAAGGGCAACCTCCGGTGAATGAGACTGGGAGATTGCTTAGACAACAAAAATTGAAAATTAGACAAGATCTCTCCCCTGCACAATGTAAGGGTAAACCCCCTCGACCCAAACCTAGATGAAATGAGCTGTCTGATGTGTGCAACTTACGTTTTTGCCCAAAATTGTATTTTTATTTGTATCATATATTTGATTTTAATATTAATGTATGAAAATACAGAATAAATGTGTTCACTGAATACTGCATGAACATTTGCATACACAAGTGCATCCACATGGGGGCAATACTGACTGCATTTTCTGTAACTACACCAGTCTTTTCTTCTATGTATTGACAAATTAAATAGTGCTATGGAAGTTACTTTAAAATTAGTTCAGATTAGTTGTTTCCTTTACAAGTAAAAAAAGCATTATCCATATAATGTCAAATAATAAACGTTTTCAAGAAAAACTCATTTATCATCCTGTATACACACTATTTCCCTCCAAATTTAGATAAGAGAAGCTGTGACTGAGTTAGATTATGCACGGCTAAGCGTTACTACTGGTATCTTCAGAAACGTTTTCTGACTTCTCTCAAGACACGCAAATTTGTGTGGGAAAAATGTTGCTTTTAAATGCACCCCCTAAACCTTATTGCCTCTTACCTGAACCCTCAACAACAATGAGGTCGTGAGGGCCATCACACAAAACCTCTCATAGCACTTGGACTGTCCATGCGATAATTGCTCTTGCATTGCCTGTCTGTTGAAGGGTCAGCCACTTGAGTTTGAGAGTTAAGTTGTCTATATCTCTGAAAATGATGCGTTTGATTTATCCTTTGATTGGGTTTGTGGTTTAGCATTTTCTCATATTCGGACTAGTGGTATTGGGAATCCAGAAGTGAAACAATCTCTAAAGTAGCTTGTATCTAAGTGGGTATATATAACAAAAAAAAATTTTAATTGACTTTGGGTGCTGTTTAATCCTGAATTTTTTTTTTTTTTTTTTCATACTTGTTCACTATCTTGTCTGTCGTCCCTCTATGGAGGGAGAGATTGCAGACCGTGACCTAGCCTAATTGGATGATCAAACCAGTTCAGGGTGACACGGAGTGGCGGCTTGACAAACGCGATCATCTGGATGGTCATAGTTGAAGTGGTGGTGGTTGGCAGCTGCCCTTCCTCCTCAGCTGGGACTCCTGCCCCTGAGGTCAGGGCACCAGTCGAGGCTTCCAAATTGGCAGGGGGGTTGGTTGGCTGCGGAGGGGTGGAGAATTCTGGGTGTGGGTGGAGGGCACGACAGCAAATTATCTAAAAGGGTTTTGAAGAGCACGATCTGGAGCCCTTCCAAATGACTAGTTCTGCATTATGTATTCTAATGGGGAAGGCCCTGAGGTGGTTTGGCTACGGATACCACTGCCAACTGAGGCTGTCAGAGCCCAGGCACAGGCCAAGGCCAAATGTAGTAGATCAGCTCTGGGTTTCAGACACCTGGCCATCAGCCAGATCTTCAGAGCACTGTCGTAAGATGATCGAACAAAGTTATGTGTTACTGAATATAACACATTGTGTCTGGAAGAAAGCCTGATTATGTTGGAGATTATGGCACTTTGATTGAATAATATGCAAACTGCTAAATAAAAATACAAAATTAAATTTTTGAAGATTCTTTGATTATCTCTGGAACGGCATAAATATAAAAAAATTCCCTTAGCGAAACAAGCTTGTCTTCCATCAGAAACGTACCACCCATTGCTCTCAAAGGAGCTTTTCACAACTAAAGATCTTTGTCAATGTAGTGCACTTAAACACGAATAGCTTTTGCTTGGGAGCCTGTTGGGGAATTCTCTCCATTCTTGAAACTATTATTCCAGCACTAGTGCTGGTCATGAGGGGACTCCCGTTGTGTTTTGTATTGATTTTGGGTTTCGATATTGTTATTTCCCCCATTTACCTCTCTGGATCCCATTAATCCAAGTAGTCAAAACATCCACTCCATCCCAACATTTGTGGCAGTAGTTTGATTGTGCATCGCTTCTCTGTGTAAATGTTTGTATGCATGTATTTATGTTTTACACTCTTAAAAATAAAATATATTCTCAGCATTGTGGAACCATAGATGACAATTAAATTATATATGGACTGTATTTTGTTCAGAAACCCACCAAAGACTGGGCGCAGAAACAAAGCCTAAGCAATCAGTGAGTGACACATCGCTTTATATCAAACCCCCTGCATTCTAACTTGGTGAATTGAAGAGAGTACCAGCTTAACAGCAGGGTTTTTGGTCTGAGTTAATTAAGAACCATCCATTGGGAAACAGGGAGTCGAGATTGTCCTGGAAGGGCATCCCGGGTCAAAAGATTAGCACCGGACATCCCAGATTTACTGATCCTGGTGAACAAAGAGACTGATTACAGGTCACCCCTCTACAGAAATCTAAACAGATAACTATTGGAGATCTGCTGATAAGCCTTAGATTTCATTTAGCAGTTTCCTTTGGCCTGTATCCCTTATTTCCTAACACAATGAATCGCTTGCATTCATATTTATATAATGGGGCACTGAGATTGTTAAATGTGGAACAGATTGTTTTGAGGTCAGACCTTCGTCTCTTTTAAGACATTGTGGGTAAAGAGTTGGACGAGGGGACAGAAGGTCCCCTTCAGCTGCGTGCCCTGAAGCCCTCAAGACTGCTTCTGAATGGAGGTCATACCCGAGACTGACATTGATTTAATTCTGGCGAGGCAGAGTCCCCGCACTCCGCTACCATGCGGCTGCCTCGACACCTTAGAGCAATAAAGCTCCTTCTCTGAGCGTGCCCTTGACGAGCAGGCCGAACGCAGCGAAGGGTGCGCCACTGCCTGCCACTCAAGGCCCTGTGCGGGTGATGCCTGATCCCACTCATTTAGGAATGGGAAACACTCAAAGCATGTTCTATTTGTCTTTTTGCATATGACATCATGTGTAAACAAAATTAAAACGAGAATTGTTTTTAAATCTAGTTAAAAATGCCTATAAATGCCAAGTTGTTGTTTTTTAAGACAAGTGACAAGAATTGTTGAAGGTTTGTGTCTTTAAAAAAATCCTCCTAAAGCAATACATTTCAGCGTTTAGACATTTTATTTTTAGGCCCTAAGTATTCTTTTTTTTCTCCCCTGCCATCTCTGGAAAGTTACACGCGAGAGACATTTAACTTTATAAGCCCTAGTAAATCACATATTCTTGTGACAACATTTTCATCACCCTGTGTATTCAAGTCATTTTTGTGTAAATTGTATTAAGTATATTTATTTGTGAATAGCCTCTGCTGTCTCGGTGATTCGATGAATGAATGTTCACAGCCTGTAAAACTAGATTAAACAACATATTGTCAGGTTGACCTTCTTTATCATCATCTTTTTGGACATAAATACGTGTACAGAACACCATGCGGTCGCTTGGCCGAGTCTATCCTTTCAACACCGATCTGTAGGAACGGATCCAAAGAGCGCGCGCCTGACGCTCATTAACTTTCCCCTTGGCGCGCTACAATGCTCCTCGCGAGCGCTTTGTGCCAGGAAGCAATGCTTCTCTTAACAAGTACTACAACTAGCCCGCTCTTCTCCAACTGGGAGAGAAATTGCTTTCCAAAATGATGGAAGGAGGACGGTTTAATTAGAATTTCATTTGGGCTAAACTGAGAGAAACGATGTAGTTAACATTTGGTGGACTTAATTGGGGCCTTTTCTTACGCGCCCCTTAAAAATGCTGACGCTACCCCCGTTAATCTCCCATTTACAATCAATTGAGTTGACCAAACAAAAGTCTGGGTCTTTTTTTCTTCCTGTCTCAGCCGGGCTTTTGTCGCTTGTAAATGCCTCAATTTCGGCTGATCTCTGTCGTGTACATGCTCTCCGCTGTTGACAGTTAATTAATGCGCTCTTGTCCCTATAATCCCTCTCGCCGCGTTACATGTGCATGCAGTAATGAGCTCCGTTGTCAATTAACATGTTTCTAGAAGCAAAGCTGGTTGCTCAGATGTTTGAGAGGTAAGTGCAGAAAAAGGCCAACGAGACCGCCTTTAGGTTGTTTTCTTCTCTGCAATCTTTTTTTAGGCACTAGGCAAGATAGGCAGCTTTGCACAAAAGGGATTTTTTTTATACCTCACACAAACATGTCTTTTGGTAAGACCCGCCCCCACTGGTATTTTCCCAGACCTCTTCACCACCAGAAATGCTCTGATATTTTAGTTCCCCTTTTTGTTTTTTTGCCAATGTTATATTGATCCACTTTCACACAAGTCGTCAAAAAGGAAAATAAAAATTACAAATTGTAGTGATCATCGCATTTTAGACCACCTTGAATGTCGTTAATGATCAATAAATATCGAGCTGAAACCGAAAACTCCAATTAAATTATGGATTTTGGTTAAGAGCAAAATAAACAGTTTTTGCAGCTCCTTTCGTTTGAAAATACAGAATTCATATATTAAACCATGCTCTTCCAGTTTTTATGCAATATAACATGATACAATAAAATACCACTGCAAAGAAATAATAGGCCTATGGTTTATCTTTGTTCTTTTAAGTTACCATTCATATATTTTTTCTGATTCGCTTGAAAATTTAGATATTTCAGTAAATACGCTTTATAAAGTCTGTAGACTGTTTCAAATAAGCCTAGCTATCTAGAAACGCTATACCCTCGTGAAATTATGTCCAGAATTATGCTTCTTTTTTTTAAAATCACGCTATTCCACAAGGGACGAATGCATTATAAAAAAAAAAAAATTAAATAAAGAAAATTCTGTTCAAACACATTTTGGAACCTCTTTCTCCGAGGATGTGAATTGGCCATTCAACTAGTAATATTAGTCTTCTTCGTGGTCCCAAGACGTGGGCATAATTGCTAATTGGGCTGTAATTGGGAGAGGGAGTTTTGGGATCACGCGCTTGTCTCTCATCAGAATTTCTGTTAGCGTTTAAGGATAATATTGTTCCAGGATCCGTGCGCCGAATACATTATTGTTTATTAAAGCTGTGGTGATGATGAGAAGTGGGAGAGTTGCAGTCCATTTTCCACCTTCTGATGAACACGACTTGATGCGCTGAAGCTTCCCCTGAGGCTCTTTAGTTGATTAACCTAATAGGCTTTCAAGAGTCCATGTTTTATCTGATAATTTGAGCCATTAAACTGAAGTCAAGTGCACGGTCACAGAGACAGAGCCGTGGATCAAATGTCTCGGTGAAACCACAGGCTTTGAACTCCACCAGACAAGTCATTATGAGCTTTACTGTGAACTAGGTAGCTGCATAACAAAAGATCGATAGTTATTATATTTGACAGTTTAATAAGTCTTGTATGTCCCCCGTTTTTAACTGTAAAATCACTCTAGTTTATGAGATTTATAATTTACTGTAATGTAGCTAGTTGTGGTCTATTTCTTTAAAAAAAGTCACAGTTAATGTTTTTCTAACCCCTTCATTTTAAAATACAAATTGCATGTAAATGTGTATATAAATATAATCACTTTTTTTATGTTTTTTTGTTTCTTTGTTTTTCTAAATTACGTGTCAATTAATTTTCAACCTTAAATTCTGTGCACAGTTCCGAAATAATACAAATATAAAAACCCACCAAAATTAAGCTATTCATGTGAAACAGACAGACACGTTTTAAATATGAATAGTAAACTAGGGTATTTTTATATAAATGAAAAAAAAAGAAGAAAATAATACATATTATATATACAAATAAATCCGACATTACTGTATTAATGATTTTATTTTAGCATATTTGCTTTACTGCGTCAACATTTGTCAACAAATTTACAAATTTATCAAACATTTATTTTTACACATAAGTTGCATTTATTTATAAAACGTTTTTCCTTGATCTAGTCTACAAATAATTGCTTGGTAGCCCCGTATAGCAGTGACTTTATTAAATAATATTTTATTCTGTTTTATGTACAATTTCTCAATGATGTGAAGATTTTCTCCTGTCCCGTTCATCTTTGTTCATGTCGGTGGAAGATGTCAAAGCACCACAAAAATCGTAACGGTTCATCAGTTGTCCATGTTCAGTCAAAAACTGGTCGCTTCTCAGTTTTGGTGTCCTCTGGAAGAATCGTTCCCGGCGGATAAACAATTGGCGTTATCGTGCAATTTCCGTATGTGCTTTTTTAAGTCAAAGTTCCTGCAGAAGCCTTTCCCGCAGGTCCCACAGGTGAAGGGCTTCTTGTCGTTGTGCGTGTGCATGTGAAACGTGAGGTTATAGATCTGATGGAAGGCTTTGCTACAGATTGAACACTTGTACTGTTTCTCGCCGCTGTGGGTCAGTTTGTGGTTCTTGTAATTCCCTGAAAAAAAAACATAAATAAGAACTTATTACTTAAAATTATGTAATTTTTCCCCAGCAGGTCAACAGTTCACAATTAAGTTACATTTAACAGATGAGTTTCATTTCCAAGCCTTCCCTAATCAGCACTTTGCATGTTGAAGTCAAGAAGTTGTCAAACTTAGTTAATATCTCGTCGAGAACCGTCGACGTACAAAGGAGTTAAAGGTCTGTGTTTTGACCCGTATGAAATGTAAAAATCTTGTAATGGTAAGTTGTTAGCTGAGTGACAAGTTCTGACAAAAAAAAAAAATACAAAACGTATTTAAATATAATGAAAGCCTAATTTCAACAACAGAAAAAAAATACAATCGAATGAAATGGTTTTTATTTTATAGGGGAAAAAAAAAGTTGCTTACCTTTTTGATGAAAGCCCTTTCCACAAAATTCGCAGACGAATGGTTTGTAGCCCGCGTGAATTCGGATATGTGTATTTAAAGTCGAGCTTCTGTTGAAAGCTTTTCCACACTGGTTACATTTATGAGGTTTCTCCTGTGGATGAATTCACAAGATCTGGGTAAGTAAATCTCGCGCGTTCTTTTTATTGAAACTATAATAAATTATAAAGATTCTAAAATTGTAAGTTTCTTTACTCACCTGTGTGTGAATAATTTTATGTCTACACAATGTGCTGGCCTGTCGAAAACCTTTCCCGCATACTTTACACACGAACGGCCTCGCGCCTGTGTGTACCGGCATGTGACGAGTCAGGTTATAGTGCGCGTTGAAGACCTGTGAAGGAAAAACGAAAAAGCTTAATAAATCGTCTGCAATTGATCGCGTTTGAGCATCATTTTAGTGTCCTTCAAAACAACTTGACAAAACCCGTCATTTACCTTTCCACAAACTTCGCAGGTGAAGTTCTTGGGTTTTCCGTCAGCGGAGCAGTTATTCGTTTTGCTGTGCGCTTTCACTCCGTTCTTCTCAATCAGGCTGTGGTTCTCCCGCACTATTTGGTCCAGCTGCCCAGGGAGATGCTCTTTATGTGGGTACTGAGGTGTGGGGAATTTCTCGGGAGAAACGCATGCAAGTTTGGCGTTCTCCAACAAGAGGAGCTTCTGATGCGCGCTTATGGCTTGTGCTTGAGAGTTCGCGATTGCTGAGGAAAATAAATGTCCGCTCAGCAGCTCGGACTGATGGTAAGCGGAATCCAAATAATTGAAATAACACAACGATCCGCTAGTGGGCATGGCCAGCGCTTGGTGTATCACCTGCGGCTTGATGACCCTGCTTCCCGGCAACACCGAGTGCTTGATTCCCGCGTCCGCTTTGCCGCAGACGCCGCAGTTGGATTTACACATGGCCGCTGAAGTGCATAGTGCTCCCCTGAAATTAACTTTCCAAAACTCGGAATAGTTCATTAAAGCCTTGGCCTGCAGGTCGTAGCTGAAGGGCTGGATAGGGATCATGCAGGGAATCGGGGTACACAAGCCGAGCGTCCTCTTCCCCTCGGATCCCTCAAGTCCTCCCCGGCGCTCCTCTTCCGCCGCGGCGGCTTTTGGTTCCGACGTCTTGGACATGATTCTGTCGATGGAAAAGGCCAGGGACTTGGGTGCCGTCGTGGCCCCGCTCCTGTCGTCTAGTCTCGGGCAGGACATCACTGTTTCCAGAGGGAGAGAGCTCGCCATTTCTACCCAGCTTGGTGTGAGCATCGACCAGCCGCCCCGTCCTCTCCTGCTGAATTCCAGAGAAGCCAGGACACGCACCAGTTTAATAAGCACCTTGCTTTTACACTGTCACCCATTTGCATTCAAATGGCCATCCCCAGAACAACAGCGTCCAGGGGTACCCGATTAATGCTCATTAACTAGTACACACAAAATTAACAGGACATTACAGAGCTCGTTAAGCAGAGAATAAGACAAAAACCCTCCCAGAGTCGACTTCTATTCAGCACTTGCGAAAATCTTACAGCAAACTTACGCCAGAGAGTCGATGTCGTAGTTTACCTTTTTCATCCAAAGCGCACAGGAGATGTATTCAACGATAACGGCGTGACTGCACTGTCACATTTTACTCGCAGACGTCCTCATCAGCGCGAGATCACTGTCTGGAGCACTTAGCTGACATCACTTGCTCTTGCTCTTATCAGGGTGACAAGGAAACGCCATCACCAGAACTGTCCCCTCTCCTACCGCTCATTTATACGCGGCCACGGGGGTGGTATGCATGACAGATACTACAGATTATTATTTAAGTTTCTTGCCTCAAATGGTCTGTCGCGCATCCACGCACAGTTCATATCATGATCCGCGAGGTGCAGGTGCAAAGCAGCAAATAATGTCTGTAAATCACATTATTTCAGTGACTTTTCTTCAACTTCGTTTTCGTGACAAATTATGTTCTTAAAAAAAAATATGTTCTTTATAGCTACTTTACTATTATTTTACTTCGTTTTATTTATTTATTTAGCCTATATTGTTTTATTTAATTATTAATCTCAGTTTCACAGGAAATGTGCAGCTCAGGTCGGTTTAATGAGTAGGATTTGGGGACCGTCAAGTTTCAATTTTGATTGCAAGTTGCTAATCCTTGTCGCTGAAAATTGCTTTTCCATGCTGGTTTATACTTGCTATTTGTACAATTGAGAAGGTCCCATTTCCACCTGTTTAGAGAGCAGATTGCGAGAGCAGAACCTCCCTCGGATCCTATTAAACGTTTTTCCTACTTCACCTATTCAGAGGAACCAATTTTCCAGCGCGATTCAGAGTTCAGCCTCCAAAGAAGCGGCTCTTTCACTTTTAGCCACTAAAGCACTGCGTGGAACCTGGTTTTGTGTTTTTCTGAAATAAAGGGAAGGATTAAAGCAGGGAAGAAAAGACTTAGCCTGGCCAGAGGTATAGCAAGAAATGGGGGGAAAAAAGAGTCCCTTTTTGTATAAAAAGCTGTATAAAAAGTTTGCTGGAATCCAGAGTTCTGTGTTCTTGCTACAATGACCAGTCGCCCTCTCGTCTATTTAAGAGGGCCAGCTTGAATTCATTTGTTTGCAGACGATTTCACCTGAGACTCACAACAAATTATTACAAAAAGGCCGAAACGGGGCTTTTCAAGTTTAAACACGGTGATTATCTGTACTGTGAGGAGAATATGGTTGAAGTTGCTCACACAGTGTCGCCTGAAGATGTTGACTTAACATTCTTCTGATTGAAGCGCGATGACGTCTCCAAGCGCGGCTGCACAGGACACCAATTAGTTAGTTAGGTTTTTACCTAATCATTTGCTCGTGAATTCGAATCATTTGAATCCACTGGTTTTGTAACTTGAATTGCGCTTCTTTCTCGTTGCTTAGCGCTTAGTTCAGGTTTATATCTCAACGAAATAAACCAAAGCAAAATAATCTCATTCCCCGCACCTGCAGCCGCAACAGAGAGGAGTTTTAACAGGTTCCACTAATTCTACTCATATGTAAATGACCGAACTCTAATTTGAGTTTATTCAGGCACAATTAGGGGCTTGTCCACACAATAAACATTGATCCTATTGCTGTAAGTTCACTCTCAGCCCACGAACACGTTGTGAAATGAGCTCAAATTCCCATTCAGCGGACGCGCTCCTCTTCAGAAAGAGGGAGGCAAAAGACGGAGCACGATTTACATGACAAATTGGTTGTGTATTAAGGCGGGTTTAATTGTCGTGTAGAAAATACAGAACTTGGAATACATTTTGGGGAAAATACAACAGCAATACAAACAACTATTAATTCACGCGCTGTAAGTTGGCTGGTCTGATTTGCTACTGTTGTATATATTGCAGCCTAATAATTTTGAAACTTAATCGAAATAATTAACAAGCTTTAATATTCTAGTGGAATGACCATTTTTCCAAGAATGAGTTACAGAATCTTGGAAGCATGCTGTGTAGAATAACAGCTGTTTATTTATGTATTTATTGCGTAATATTTACATTAGTAAATGTTAATTATAGGCTACATGTAAAAGACCTAACATAAAACTTTGAAACGGGTCCAACCTCCCATGCTTGCTTTCTTATATGTGACCACCACAATGAATTTTGTCCTTGGTTATATGCATGTCACTGAGTGAACAGTGAAGATGCTTAAATAGGCATCAGTTTTCATAAGCGGCCAATCAGAATATTCACTGTCTAATTAATGGCTGTTCATTTTCAGCAGGGCTTCTTTGTCTTTGTCCACTGTTTGATTAAACCAAGTTTTGTTCTTTAATAATTGAGTTCATCTTTGCAAAAGCAATGACAGCTTGCGGATGGTAACAGGTTACATTAAGAGAGAGCTGAAAAGCTTGCGTCCAACACCAGTGTGTTGTACTTTCTGATAGTGATGACACCTGTGAATTTAGCAGCTTTAATTCCAGGTGCACTAAGGAAAGTGTGTTACAGCTTAATTTGTAAGGATAGGATAGGGGAGACAGAAAGAGTTGAAGTGAGACACATAGTGCCACACTTTATGGCAAGGATACTACACTTAGGTGCATCTGTTCTCAGATCATTCAATTGATCATTCTCTTTTTTTATTTATGTGCAACAAATAGTGGAGTTGAGAGGTGTTCATTAGATAACAATCTGTACACAGCTAATGTAGATAAGATAAGAGTTTTTAATGCAAATAAACTAGGTCTTGTTTTGCAATTTCTTGAAATGGATCCTCATACTTAATGTTGGATTAAATTAATTTATGTTTAATACAAACATGTCAAATAGCGGGGATTAAACATTGTTACCATTATTCTGAAGGAGATGGCTAGTCAAAGAGGAGGGAGTCTGTGTGAGTGTGTGGATGCAAGATGAAAATATGCCAGACTTGCTTAAATATGTTTTGTGAAGATATACACACATACACACAAAGTCCATACACTTAAAAACAGAATTGCTCAAATTGCTTTTCCATAAATACACACACACACACACACACACAATCTTTTAAACCTTATTTTGAAGAATGTTAGTAACCAAACAGTAGCCATTTTTTTCATATTGGAAGTCAATGGCTATCATCAGTTGTTTCAATACTGGTACATCCAAATAATTAAT
>JAUYWG010000045.1:13874454-13886738 GCA_034779775.1 Enteromius afrohamiltoni
TTTTTTAGTATTCACCATTAATATGTATTTTATGCACATTCATTTGTGTTTAAAAGATGGATTTTGTCAGATATCTTTCATCTGCTGAGTAATGTGCCGAATTAATCGTGTTCTTTTCCAGAAATGGTGTTTATGTAATATGCAAGATATTTGAAATTGCTCATTTTTGCTGTTATTGCCAAAAGTCTGAAAGCCATGCCTAGCCATACATCTATTTTTTTTTTAGAAATCTGACTGGTCACTATGACCTCTGACCTGACGTACAGTCATTATAGCAATACGGATACATATTTGACCTTTTCTATTTAGACATATATCACCAGTTTGGTAGGATGTACGTTTCCTGCATATGTATTCCTTCTGCCTACCTTGATTACTTACCTATTTTTTTCTCCATCCTTTTTTCTTTTTCCTTCTGTCGTACTGTAATGTGTAATATTTTGTTCACTATTTGAACAGACTAAGTCACACAGTTTTGGAATGATATGAGGGTGAGTAAAGGACAACAGAATTTTTAAACCTACCCTCAAGGAATGTTTTATGAGTGTGTGTAAGTATTTATTTAGTTAGTTAGTTGGTTAGTTTAGAAAACAAGGATCAAAGAGGTTTCACTAAAGTTGAGTACCAATAAGAATGTTTATTATGTATTTGTGTTGTTTGTTTAGTTTTTTTTTGTTTAGTTTTTTTTTTCATCAGAAGCTTTTTCTAAACATTGCCACAATCTTAAAATCACAGTCTTTAAATTGTTTTAAGATTTCACAAAAATGCTTACCTCAAACAAACATATAGAGTGAAAAAACACTTATATAGCAATAGTAAGAGAAAAAGAAAGTAGCTGTCGAAGTTGCAAAGAAAACGGTGACCAAGGAGAAAAGCTGTCAGGCAATTGCTGCAGACTGCAAAAAATGGCTGTTTTAACGCAGACTTGAGTGAGTCCTTTTGTCAGCCCGGACATTCCAGCAGTCCATCAGAGTTTCTCACCTGCACCTCACTGCCAGTCTGTTCAGCTCTCTTCAGCATCCCAGAATCACTCAGATGTGCACATATGGCAAACATTTGCATGGTCACCGTACCTCCAATAGCTTTTTTTTAATGTGTGATCTCGTCATAGCCATACACAGCTCCCTGTCTAGTGCATGCTCTCTTAGCCAGCTCTTTTTTGTCTTTCAGTGCACCTTTCTTCTCAATTTTCCTTTAACGTCCCAACATTCTTTCAAGTGCTGAGTGAACCACTTTTGCTCCTGCCTTTATTTTTCTGACCCTTGTCCATGTGCTGTACGTTTTCTATAATGTCAGCTCTGAATGGCACAGTGGCCTCCAATGCATGGATGGGTGGGGGCGGGGGCACTTCCACTGCACCTTTGATGCTCCGAGCAAAAGGTTTGAATGCTTTTTCCAGAACAATGGCGTGGAAGCCTGACAAAGCCGCGGGTGCAGGGCAACCTGAGTAACCCTACTTCACCTTCCTATTCACCATTCACGTCCCTCATCTGTCCACCAAATTAAATATGGTCCGCAAAATGGACAAGGGATGTCCCCTCTGGTATTATGAGGACGGAGGAGGCTGCGGGACGCAGACGATGTGTCTTGTGAGTAAGGCCGGGCATTAACATATTTACTTCAGGCTGCAGAACAGGTGGATGAGGGAAGAATGGGAATGAGCAAGAGCGAGGGATGCCATTCAAGCTATTTGATTGGCTGCGGAGGATGTGAGCTCATTGCTCTCAAGGGCCTGATTATCCACTTTAAACTTATTTAATGCATATTTGTGTTTCTTTGAGGAGATGTCTCAAGTTATCAGACTCTCACATGACATCACCGTTGAGAGGCCGCGCTGCACTGTGCACTTGTAATTCTGTAGAGGTTATGTTTTATTAGAAATGTTTTTCATGATTACAAGTATATTTCATATAATGAAGCGTTTATACTATATAAAGTATTGACATGTATGAACCTGGACAAAAACAGTCTTGCAACGCATGAGTATACAGCAATAGCCAGCAAAACACTGTATGGGTCAAAATTACAGATTTTCTTTTAAAAAAAATCCTTATAAAAATGTTCCATGAAGGTAATTTGTCAATTTCTTACCATAAATATCAAAACCTAATTTTTATAACTAATTAGTGTCATGCATTGACTTCATTTGGAAAAATGTCTTTATTCATTCATTCAGCTTTCAGATAATGTTTTGTGGTCAAGGGTCACATTTATTTTGTGGCATTAAATAAATGTATAATAATAATAATAAAAAATCTATTTCAAATAAATACTGTTATCTATTTCTTAAAAAATCATTAAAAAATGCATTACATTATTAAAATAGCATTATAAAATATAAGTTGGCATATTCAAATGATTTTTGAAATATTTGTTTTTTAATTCTTGTAATCAAATAGCCTACTATATTTATTTTCCTTTAAAATATAATTTTAAGATCACAATAAATGTTGTTAACTAATGTCAATGCTAATATTTTTAGTAAATGCATCAGTTGATTGATGTATTAAATGGTGTTGTAGTTAGTTGTGATCTTCTAGCTTATGGGGGCCCATGGCCACTGCTTGTGCATAGGGCCCAGAGTTTGCTGCTACCTCTGCATGTAAAAGGGACTTAATTGATCGCATATAGCTCGATTGAAGGGCGGATTTTAGGTCATGTTGTGGAAAGGCACAGTGAGCTCTCAGCATAACCCCATTCACAGGGCCAGATATGACACACTTTATCCTCTGAGCCATTTCTGATTAAAACAGGATGATGATCGTCATCTTCATCTCTTTTTGTCTCTCATTGACTCTCACCCTGACGGCGCTCCCATGAGCTGAACATAATGTGAGATTACTTCAAACATTAAGCTATTCATTTCACGGAACAGATAAAAAAAAATATATATATATAATAATCAGGCCCGTTGTACCCCCGTCCTAATGCGGAGATAAGATGGTTGCGGCTTGGCTTTAAAAAAAATACATAAGAGGCTTTGAATTGTCCTTGTTGAAGGGATCTGACATCTACCTGTTTACTTAGAGGGTTTACTTAGAGACGCAAGCTGGCATCCAATCGCTCCACACGCTACTGAGAACCGTCGTGCTCCGTCGCTTCATCGCACAACGACATCTGCTCGAGCAGGCAGGGTGAAATGCACACGCTGTGGGCCTCGAATCGAAACGTTTAAGTCTAACCAAACGTTGGCACACAAATATAATCGTGTGCTACTTTGCCTGTGTATTTGTGTCTGCGGTTTCTGTTTTTCATTTGCTCCGGAGGTCACACGCTGTGCTCGGAGCCGGGCCTCGCCTCGCATCCGCGTCTCAGACACCCTCTCCCGCGCAGATGCGAGTGCGAACCTGGGGCCAGTTCTTGTTGCGCCGGTCAATTGCGAGAATCTTTTATTTGGATACACTTATCGTTCCTATTTCCTAACCTGATTGAAGCTTAAAAGCCAAAGCAGCTCAGATCGTGCCAGAATAAATCTCCTTGCCCATTAATCTGTCGCCGGGTCCTCTGCCTCTCAAAATTGTTGCATTGCGGCAGGATTTATGAGGAAATTAAATGTATGATATCCGAGCCTCCTCTTACGGCGCTCTGCGCTCTGCTACAGAGCATTTCTGTCCCCCTCTGTTGATTACAGTGAAATCAGCGCGAGAGTGGCGCCTCGGAGGAAGCGTGCGTTCCCACAATTAGGTCACAGCGGCGGGCCACGGGAACATATTCTAGCGGTGGGCCGCTCTCATTTGTCTTTCCCTGCCCTGTGCCCCCGCGCCGAGCAACACACCAAATTGTATCCGTGGGCTCGGATCGGAAAGAGTAAGGAGATGAAAAGGCAATTTCCATCTGCTAGTTAAAGCTCCTCCGTTCCTTTCTCCGAGACCGAGTGCTGCATTATTGCCCACGGTCTGTGCTCCAGGGGGTTAAATGAAACACTTCACCTCAGTTATACTTAACAATTATGTGCTACGCGGTGTTATTCAACAATATGACGTGTAAATGCTGAATGATGAGTTATGGCTAGGCCATCACTGGACCATTACAGATCATAAAGAAGAGCAAAATGTCATTTTCCGGCACACCAAACGACACCCGTTCTTAAGTACATCATTAAGAAATAACAGCGTTTTCAAACTCATCATGTTTCCCACAAAAATATTAAGCGACGCAAATGTTGATAATATAATAAGAAATCTGTGTTGAGCAACAAATCAGCAGGGCTATATTAAAATAGTTTTGGAAGACTAAGACTGGAGTAATGGCTGCTGAATTTATTATTATTATTTATTTTTTTGCTGTCAAAGGAATGTATTAAATTGTAAGATATATTATAATAGATCATTATTTTGCAATTTGTATTTTGTGCAATTGCTCTTTATTACTGTATTTTGGATCAAATAATTGATGATTGTCTCCATTGATCTCCATTGTCCCAAATGTTTAACTTATAAAAAAGAAAAATAAATATATGCAGCTTTGGTGAGCATAAGAGACTTCTTTCAAAACCATACTAAAATTCTATAAACATTTGTTATCCTCCTTGACACCTTTGTCTAAAATATTATATCTTTATTGAAATATAAATGTATAGAATGTTTCTTTTTTATTTCTTTTTACTTTATTATTGTTGCTTTGGCATCTTTTAACGTACAGAAAAAAAAAAAAAAATTAAAACATAGTATACTTCAGACTATAGACTATATAGGTTATGTCAAAGAAAGATACATACAAAAACCTTCAAAGTAGTGCAACAGTCCTGAAAGAAGTCAGCAACAGGAAGAGGAAATTAAAACCAAAACAAGGAACTGTAGGTACAACTGTAAAAGTATAAAATAGTAATGAAATATAAAGAAAAGAATCAAGGAGAACAAAATGAAATAATAAATGAATTAATAAATAAGTTTTAAAAAAACATAAAACCAGAGTATGGGATAGAATGTTCTAATTTGTTATAATGATATAATGAAACATTAGCATTTTTTACTTCCTGTTTTGTACCGAGATGCCGTCTTGGTTGTTTTTCTCATCCCGTAGGACTTGTTTTCAAGTAATCTATGTTCTAATTAATATATTCCATCTTCATTTAATATGCCATGGTCATAATATCTAATCCCGAATATATACTTACTGTCTTGAAGACCAGACTGATTTGTTTTGAAAATCTTATATGAAAAATGTTAATCTGGTTGAGAAGATCTGCCTTGGGACTGGTCTGTGTCATCTTTGGTCAGTCAATCTCCTTCTGTCCTGCAATACAGGCACTGAAGATGAGCTATGACTTAATCCCAAAATGTTAATCTCAGACTTTTTCTTTTTGGTGGAAGTGGGTGGGTGTGGGGAGAGGTTAAGTCACGGTTATGCTTTATTCATACTGTAAGTACCGAATGAAGCCTGTATGCAGGTGTAGCTTCTGAGTGGGCATGACTTTATGTAAGCCTACAGACTTCTAAGGTGAAGGAAGCATGAGACCTTTATTGTTACTCATTTAAAAGCAAAAAAACAATTTCTGAGTTTGAATTCTTTTATTTTTATAAGCCCAGATTCTTGCATTCCAACTGTGGGTGTACATAAGGCTGACGCAAGATGAATCCACCGGTTACTTTCCACAAAATCAAAAGCTTTCGGATAAGATTTCTGACAATTTGGGACATGCAGCTACTGCACAGAGGGGAATATAAAGCGCTCTATACACAAAACAACAGTGGCAATGATGAAAACCTGCAAGCGATCTGAATAGAAGGATCGGAAATGCTTTGTTGCAAAGAAACAAAAAGGATACAAACAAAAAAACGCCTCCTGGTCCCACCCCCAAAATACAGAATAAATATATTAATTTTTTTTTTAAATTATGCATGGCTTAAAAACATAAAAAAGTATTGATGTTAGTTAAAATATATCACAAATAAGCAATGGGAGTATATTGCGTCTCTAAAATACAGCTACAAACATATCACCTTAACTAACTCGTTAAAAAAGGTGTCTCTAAACATTTTGGGTGTAAAACACATTGTGGATTTTTGACATGTTGTTGAAGTCAGCTGAATATATAAACATCTGAACAAGTTAGTACAATTATGTCAGTTGGCCTACACTCCAAAAGAAACGAGGTCTACTGTATGCACAGTTATGTACCATTACTGTATTTACAATACACTGAAGCAGCGCCATACGGATTTGCATTGAACAGGGACACGACGAGCATTATTCCTTACCATCTTACACAACATCTTTTACAAATTGTACTCCATATTGCTTAGAAACATTTAGGAATGAATTTCAGACACGATTTTTTTCCCCTCAGAAAAACATCACACCGCGTGAATTAATTTTAAAGTTTGGCTAATATATTCTTTTGTTTAGTTGTATTTTTATTTGAAGTTGGTCCCTTATTTGTCATGGAACATGACGTTAACAACATCCAGTCATGTACGATTGATGGACGGTGGTGTACATGCATCATTTTAGGCCACAATAAACATGTCTGACCGAACTGTCCACACCTAATTGTCTCCAGCAGGATCTAGTCATCTTCCTCATCGCTGTCCTTCATGGATATGCCTTGCATCCCTCCCTCTCTTACAGATGCTGTAGCCTCTTCTAAAATCAGCCTGTTTCTCACCGTCTCATACATCTTGCTGTTTAGAGTGGAATCCAACACACCTTGTAGTCGGAAATCACGATACTTTTTCTGCAAAAAAAACAAAACAAAAACCATTGTGGGAATAGGTATGGGTCATGAAGCGGATCTAGTCTGGAGTGCGTTTCCCAAAAGCATGGTTAACCTACAATGGTCACAAGTTCCATCGTTACCAGCATAGTTCAGCATATTCAGCATAGTTTCCCGAAAGCATAGTTCAAACGAACTTTCGTATTCAATGTCACAAACATACGTGCTTATATCTACAGCTTTGAACCTGTGGTTAGAAGCATAGTTTTTTGTCAGTAAGATATACGGGCTTTAACAAATATGCAAACTATCATGCATTACTATCTTTATCTTACATTCTATCTAAATATAAAATGCATTTTTAATTATGTATTTTTGCATTTTTTTGGAAAAGTGGAACCCCGGAGTATGACGTAAGAGGGAACCCGCAATGATTCAAAGATCAAATAAAGCAAAATGACAGTAATCAAAAATAATAAATTAGTCAATATGTGTCATGTTCTATACAGCAGCATCTTGGAGATCTCATTGGAGAGTTAAATATCAGTAGTTATTCCTCCTATATTGGGGTGGAGCTTGTTTCTCATTGGTTCCCATTTTTTTGGGAATGGAAATGCTGTAAAACGGCAGCTTTACCAGACTAACTTTGCTCGCGAAATAAAATGTAGTCACAGGACGTATGGGCGGGCCCAGGCTAACAAATTCGTACTATTTTGTATGATTTGTCTAAACCTCAGTAAAGGGTGGGTTTAGGGGCGGTGTTAGGTGTGGGTCTTTCATACAAATTAATACGAATTGGCAACTCGTAAAATATGTATGATTGAGCAAAAATCTTATGAATTCATACGAGTGAGGTCGTACAAATTTGTACGAATAAGCCACCTCTTAAAATATGCATGAATTGCCGTGAGATCAGGTTGACATAACCGCCAAGCTCAACTCATACTTTTATTAGAGGAAAAAAGGATCAAGCATTTATTTTCTTAAGTTATAAGGTTAAGTACATTTCAAAAACATTTTACTGTTCAGTATATTCGCCAAAGCTACATTTATGAGATCAAAATCAGTCCCGCATGGATATACTTTATTTTGATAGTACATTTAGACATTCAGCTAACTATAAGTAACTTTGTAACTACATTACAACTAATTCTCATTAATTCTCAACTACATGTCTACTAACTCTCAGAGTAGACTGTTAGGGGTAGGTTTAGGGTTAGTAGATAAGTTGACATACACCTGCAAAGTTTCTGATAGTCAGTATGTAGTATGTTGTGGACCCATTAAAATAAAGTGTTAGAAGATATTAGGTAGACAGTAATACTCTAATGTCTGTTAGTTGACAAAGTTACTTATTTTTACTAGAATATCTAAAGTGGATTATCGAAATAAAATGTTACCCAACATATATAACACTTTTTATGAAGCCCATATTTATAATACATTGTAAGGGTATTCACATTATAATGAATGCATAACACATTATAAATACCTTCAATGTGAATATTCATATAAAAACAGTTTAATGTCTTATAATATTTACATAGTTGTGGTTACAGCTTTTAAAGAGTTTGATCATTTATAACACACAATGAACCCAATTCATCCACTTAAGTTACAATGGATTATATTTCTCATAAAATGCTTTATGAGTCTCATATCTTGCCATTTTACTTATAATTACTTATGTTTTACTTGTAATTACTTATGTTGCTTAAAGCTACACATATAAAAAGTAATAATAATAACAATACAAATTGTTTCTCAAACAGCCATAAGATCAGATATAAAATCAGATGAATGTAGAACATGACAAATTTTTCTTTTTTTTTTTTTTTTTTTTTTTAATATATCTATATATATATATATATATATATATATATATAATTTTCAGCTTGATTATTTTGATGGTACCCGTTAGGCAGCTGTTGACTCTGCATCTACATGTCAACTATGGCCTTCATTAGAGTATTAGTAGTGTTTCTGCTAAATATATACTAGCACGTTATTTTGACGGTTCCTCAGCAGACATACTGAGTATAGGATACTTTGCAAGTATGTGAACATTTTACCTACCCTACCCAAGTCTACATTGTTTTAGTTGAAAGCATTAGCTAGTTCACATTAGCCTTAATATTAGTTCCTCACAGGAAACACTCAAATAACACTCAGTACCTAAAGGTACTGTGCAGATCTTAAATATGACAATATACAATATGATATAGTCCATTATAAAAGTAGATTTAATATGGTATTCATTGTGTGTTATAAATAAATCATTCTCTTAAAAGTTATAATCACAAAAACGCAAATATTATAATGTATTATAATTGTTTATATGATTTTCATGAGATGTGATAACACATTACAAGGTTTTGTAATTCCTTAAGAATACCCTTATAATCTATTATAAATACAGGATTCATAGAAAGTGCTGCCATTACCCCTCTTTATCCAGTACTAAATCTTATATAAGGGAAATATTAAGGGAAAAAACTGATATGCTGCAGATCCAAAAAGAAACAGAAAGAGAGAGAGAGAGACCATATGAGTGCACAGAAATAAATGTGTAATGTCATACTATGAAATCCTGTTGATCTTGCTGCTGTGTAATCAAGCACAAGCGGAGGCTGCAGAGGAAGACCGCCTTCAATTGGCTGATCCACCTCTGTAATCTGACTCTGATTGGACGGCATGTGCATATTTTTATAGCATGTGTTTACAAGTACATTTGGTGCAAATACTGTGCTACGATTACTTCCTGCTGTTCTGAATCTATAGACATTCTGCATTTAACGCTTTAGTGGTCAGTGATGCTGTAGCTTTTACCTTTACAATTCTGATGAGGATTTTCAGCTGATACACATGTAACTGCAGGTCCATGCGGTCTGTCAGCCAGGTGCCCAGGAGATTCATTGTACTGGTGTACCATTGCTGAAAACACAAATATATTGTTCTCCAGCAAAGACAGACACACATATAAATGCTGCCACGCACAAACACATAGGAAAACCCATCTACAAAAAACACAAACACAGGTATAGGCAGTAGATTTGTATCAAGAGAGCAGATTATGTGAATGGAAATCTTTTCAGTACAAGATCTAAAAATACTCACCAATCTGATCTAGCACAATTTTATATCAACAATGACAAAGATAGACAACCTATACACTACCAGTCGAGAGTTTCTGCTTAATATTTTTGCTGGAAACTGTCATACACCCACCTTCAAACATTTGGAGTATAAAGGATAAAAAAGCTAATAGAATAACTTGTATTATAATTCTATTCAGAAAGGACTAATTAAAGTGATCAAAAGTGACATTACAGACTTTTAAAATGTCACAACAGGTTTCTATTTCAAATAAATGCTGATATTTTGAAAAAAAAAAAAAAAATATATATATATATATATATATATATATATATATATATGAACATTGAACAGCAAACAAAACACATATAATAATAATAAATGTTTCTTTAGTGCCATATTTGCATATTAGAATGATTTCAGAAGGATCATGTGACGCTAAAGTAAATATTTAAATATAACACAGCTATTTTAAATAATAATAATACTTTGTTGTATTAATGTTTTTACGGTATTTTTAATCAAATGAATACAGCATTGGTGAGCATAAATGACTTTTAAAATTACAAATTACAAAAATACCCAAAATCTTAACAATTCACTTTTGACCGTTAGGAGTTTTCTTCTACTAAATTTGGCACCACGTAAACTAGTTCCACTTGCTGAGGGATATGGAGTAAAATGACTGGCAGAACAGAGCTTAAAGAGGTGCTCTGAGCAAATTGGTGACATTACAAGGAGGGCTGTTCATAAAAGAGGTCCCAGCAAGCTCTGCCTTGGAGAAAGTCCTTCTGTCACAGTCATGATCCTCTCCCAAAACCTCCACAGCTCCACCCAGGAACTGCTAATTGACGGATTTCGGTTTCGGATCCCATCAGCTGTCTCCTGCGCTGCTTTTGGACACTGATCATGAGAGATGTTGCCCATGTTAAGCCAGCCACAATCCTGCCCTCAGCCTGCGCTTCAGACGGTGGCACTTTCTGTCACATTGAGGGAGAAACAACCATCATTCCCGGCAGACATGTTGTCTTTACCGCAGTCACAATGAGCTCGCTAATGTAGCCGTGGCTCAGGGTCTTATTTTTATTTTTTTACAAGACATCCTCGCTCTTAGTCTCAGAGTGTTGTTCTCTATTTCTACTCAGTGAAACTCACTGAACTCAAAGCACCTCCTAAATAGCCAGTGCACTTAGCTTTTGGGCTACAGATGTTGGACCGTGGGGAAGATCTCGTTTGAAGTCTAATTGATTAGTTATGATCGAGCTGGTCTGATGGTAATCTGAGCTGACTGAGTCTCAACGGTTTAGGAGCTGAGCAAATCGAGCCGGAGACACAGGAGATGTGTCTTGGGTAACTGCAGCACACTTGTCAGTTTACTTTTTATAGATCTTGCATGCAAAATCCACTTTGCGACCCTCAATTTGAAAAAGCATTGCGCTTCTGATGGCGATGATCTAAAAAAAAAAGGAAACTTTCACCTTGTCAAAAGCCTCGAGTAGTAAACAGAACACAATTTGCTAAGATAAATGTTTCAGTGGTTCCACCAGTTATTGCAATTCATTGGCATTTAAGTGGTACACTGGTAAAATTATGCCACTTAGGTGTGTCCGAATACAAATGGGCGTTTTAGTATTTGATCTAAGCGGCTGAGCTTAGTGGCTTGTCCCCATAGTGAATCAGAGCTTGGTGTTGCTCTGTGAGGGCTGGTGCTCTGTGCCTGTGAAAGATTGGGCAGCCGGGCCGCGATGGACCCCCACAGGGAGGCCAGACCTGGAGCAACTGCTCTCTCTCACACTCAGTCTTTCTCTCATGCTCACTCTGTTTCTTCTACATTTGTTCATATAATAGTGTGACCTCTCCGTCCTCTATCATTTTAAAATGAATGAGTCACCCACAAATAAAAATACTGCCATCATTTACTAAGATCATGTCAATTTAAACCTTTATGATTGACTTCTGTGGAGCACAAAAGAAGACTGCTTTGAATATTTTGGTTTGAAGAATTCAATTGGTTTTGTCTATCCTTTGAAAGTCAATAGAGTCTGAAAACAAAACCAGACCCCACTGACTTTCAATCTATAGACAAAAACTGATTCTTTTCTTAAATATCTATATATCACTGAACTCTCTTATGTTCCAAGTTTAGAATGGCACGGTTCATGTATGATGATAACTGTTTATTTAAACCCATTACAGCAATCCATCAATTCACTTAATGACATAATAGACATAAAAAATATTGTAATAATAATAATTTAAAAATGTAACTTAATTTAGTCCCCTCTTGTGCTGCCAAAAAAGGCCAACAAAAACATATGAAGTGTTCACATGCAAAAGCATGTGTCGTTTGAAATTTTCTTCCAAAATTATCATTTTTCTCAAGCTCCTATGTTTGCATTGAGTTATAATTCGCTAAAATTGTACTGTAAAAAATGGCAGTGGTTTTAATGGTAAAAAAAAACCTAAAAATTCAACTGTAAAACCCGTTAATTGGTTAATGGTAAATTTCCCCAAAATTTGAGAGACCCCTCAC
>JAUYWG010000045.1:13886838-13911578 GCA_034779775.1 Enteromius afrohamiltoni
AAAAACCTAAAAATTCAACTGTAAAACCCGTTAATTGGTTAATGGTAAATTTCCCCAAAATTTGAGAGACCCCTCACTGCAGACTGTAGCGCGGTGACGTCAGGTACTTACGTGACGTAGGTACCTGACGTATGTGTATGTGTATGTGTTTACCGCACATGTGCACATGAATATTGCATTTATAATTACTATATTTGCATTAACAGTAAGGGTGGGTTTGGGTTTGTTTGAGGTGTAAACAGGTAGCATTTTCTGATATCAAATTGTGCTACCTATTTTTTCTTGGGAGGTAGCAAAATCTGATGAGGTAGGATGAATCGTGTTATAGACATACCATACATCACTTTGCGCATGCGCGGTAAACACATGACCTGACGTCACCGCGCTACAGTATGAAGTGAGGAGTACTTGAAAACTTTACAGGGAAACACCATAAACTGACATTTCCAGAACAAACTTTTGTTTGAATTTAATGTATCTTCTTTGAAATAACTATGTTTCTTCTTAGTTCTTTTCTATCAGTTATGTTTATTAGGGTCGGATGGTTCATGTAATGTTGTTAATTTAATGTTTATTGCGCATTTCAGTTTAATAATTCTTACCATGATGGTGTTTAGTGTTTGTGTGAATGATACTGAGCCCCTTCTTTATGTGTTCATATTTAAAAACTGCTTGTGATGGGCTTTGGTTTATAAAATGACATTCTCATCTCCACCTGCAATTGGTATATATCAGTGTATTTCAAAGGTACAAAATAGATTTCACTACTTTAATAGGTTGGTAAATTAACATTATCTCAGTTATTGCAGTTTATTGTCAGACATTAATGTTTTTTACAGTAAATTTAACACAAAACCATTTAAAAAAATGCGGTTGTCTGTTTTATTCCGACAACCACAGCTGCTGGGTTCTAAAGAACCCATTTATTGCCATTAAAGTGAAATTACGGAACCTACACATATGAGCCTGATAAGAACGCTAATTTTAATACAACATTTCAAATGGCACTTTGAAGCTTTTGCAGATTAACACTTCATATAGTATATTCTCCTAAATTCAAATTTTGAACTCATAAAAGACTAGTCCAGTATCTTACTGGACTAGTCCGTGTCCTCTACGGTCTTGGTTGTGAAATGAACAGTGCTGGCAGTGGGACATTGTTCTGCTGTCAGCAGAGAAACAGAAGACTCTCCGAGAGCGTATTATGTACTGTGGCACTTTTTGGATATTGAGCAGCGGGAAGCTGGCAATAGCTGCTAGCCAAAACAGGAGTATCATGACTCTGAATGCATAATGAAAGAAGCGGATATGGGAGAAAAAAAAAATCTGTGATCATCTAACGAGTTCCATCTGATATTGGAAAGCGCGAGGGCTGCGTGTGCTTGCATGTGTGTGTTGGACGCGTATGTTATGGTTACCGATACAACACACATGAACATCTGCAGGGCCCCCACACCTCTAGTGGGGAGCCCTGAAAGGCTGAGCGACCTCCTGCCCCCTGCCACACCACGCACATGCACAAGCCGCGCTCCTAAGCTTGCGTTCACACTCTCGTTTTTGACATGTTACAGGAAGCCATAGCGCCTAGCAGGGGGGCAACAAACAGAATTCAGTGCAAGGTTGCACATCCATCCACCCCCGTCACAGACGCACACACACACACTTGCTCGCAACTCGCTTTTATCGAATCCTGAGGCACCTGAAGGCTAGCGGCTCCTATGTGAGGACCAGAGGGAAGAAAGAGCTGGTAAGGGCCGAGCTCGGATTAGAAAAAAACACACTCTTACAAAAGCAGGAATGCCGAGGAGGGTGCAGGGGCTCGGTGGGGGGTAATGGGGGGATTACAAGCAACCTGTGACTCTGCCTCTTTCTGCCCTTGCTGGTGGTAGTAGCTCTGTAAATGTGTGTGTGCGCCACTCGGCTTGCTCTCGGAGGCCTAGGCTGTTGGAGAAGCGCTCCTGCTGAGACCCAGCTGTGTCTGCAATTAGCAGTAGGAATGGAATGATGATGGTTGTTGGCGCTGATGTTAATGCAAAGCGACAGGCCGGTGGAGATGAAAACAAGAGAGCGGTGCCTCCCTATGCTCCCGGTCCTCTCTTAGCTCCTTGCGAATCAAAATCGAGAAAATACCCCAAACAAAAAACACGAAAATCGAACGTCCAACCTTTCTCCTGGCACTCTTTGCGTCTTTGTCTGCGCTAAATAGAGCCGTCTCTCTCAGGCCAGCGGGTCGTAAGGCGCTCGTCCTTCTTGCTGGCCAGTGAGTGAATCGGGCCACTTGCTGGGCCAGAGAGGGAGGCCCCAGGGGCTGAGGAGTCTTTAAATCGGACTACAAGACATTATGCACTTAGGACAAAAGCTTGGGGTAATCCTACCTGCTTGCTGTTCACGGCCGCCACCGGCCCGTTATTGTACACCTCATCCCTCCTGAGAGGAGGTCCATTGATGACTGAACTCAATTACCATGGTAACTCACACCGGTGACCCCATGCCTCCTGGCGCTTGCTATCTCTCCACTGCGGGACCCCACGACCTCGCGGAAAAAAAGTTGTGTAGGAAATACACGACCCCAAACGCAGTCCTCCAACGTGCTGCTGCGGTAGCGCGCTCTTTCTCTTTTCTCTTTCTCTCACTCTTTCTCACCAGAAATAGGTGCTTCTGAATGGCGGGATTGAAAATAAAATTTCAAGCTCAGCAAGCGAAAGGGCTTCAAACTGCTCGCGATTGTGTTGTGGGTACAAAGAAAACCCTGCTCGGGATTTGCACGCCTCACCGGATCCTTAAGTGGAACAAGTCCTTACTGTTTCTGAGCAAGCTCTGCTACACTTTTAAGTGTCTCTAATGACATTTTTTGTGCACAAATGTAGGAATAACCTACTCAGCGGAATGGCACTTCTAGCAATTTTTTGGGTGGGGCTCAAAACTAACCAGCCGAATGAAAAAAGTATAATTGTGGAGAATGCATTTGTGTGCAAGTGCAAGTGTGCAAACAGGGTCTTTCTTTGGAAAAACACGCTCCAAAAAAAGGAGCTTGTAGAGATGAACTAAATGGCGGGAATTACAGCCTGTGATCGTGTCATTGAGTAAACACACAATGAAGAAAAAAAGAGGTGAGGGATAAAAAAAAAAAAAAAAAGGAATGAGAGAGAGAGAGAGTTTGGTCCCAGGGCAAAGTGAGCCATTCTGTTCACAAAGGAACGCTTAGGGGAGGATTGAGCCGAGCAGGAATGAGGAGCATAACACTTGTGGGGTTCGGCCTCAATGGGGGGAATGAAATGGAATAAACCAGCGAGCACTTGAGAGCCCCGCGGTGCACCTGAATGGCTAAGGGGTGGGAGGAGGGCGGAGGGGGGAGCATAGAAGTTGAATGGGCTGCTTTTTGGGACCAATTTGTTTCTTTTCACCCTTTCCCCCTGCCTCCGTTCTGACAGATGTACAAAGGCGGACCCGCGCTGAGCCTCTCGTATACATGAACCCGCTAGCAGATGTCACTTTTGTCAGACAAGTTAATCAAACAAATGCCACCATACCTCACTTATATGTCATGGGGAGAGCAAGAGACGCAGAGAGCCAATATATGGCTAATAGAGCCAGTTGAGAGCCTCGGCGCTCGAATGCACTTCTTCTGCTGCACATTTACTTTGCTAAAATCTCTAGCCGTTAGTGTTGTTGCTGCCGGTTTATTCAAACTAGCCTCAGTTCACAGTAAGCGACAAAGAAAGCACCTTGGCCTCTGTAATTATCAGAAACCTGAACCGTTAACATCTGCCCTGCATTCTGAAAGAGCCAAACCCTTTTAACATGTTTTAAACAGTAACTGTGAAAGGACCTGTCTTTTTTTTCCATACTGACCTACTACCATTCAGATTATACATCTAAAGCTCCGTTTTGAATTGGTTTACCTCTAAAATAAAAGGATTAACTGGGGAGAAAAACAATAAACGCACATCCGCCTCCCATATCGCACGATTATCTAAATGCAATCAGAGGCTTCAGTGAAATAAATAAAGAAAAAACACATTTTTAGTTGTTGTTGTTCGATATATCATAATCAAAACATTTTCATAAGAAATTTGTTATGATGGATAAAAATGTAAATTGGATAAAAATGTGGTGTTGTTGTTGTTGTTTTTTTACAAAGCATGATTTCTGCATGTTTGTAGATCAAAGAGATTTTGCAAAACAACAAAGTGAAACAAAAAACAAGATCAAATAAGTAAAATGAGTGCTGTTAAGCGATTAATTGCATCCAAAATAAAAGTTTTTGTTTACGTAATAAATACATTTATATATAAACACACTTACATTTTTGAAAATTTTTACGTTTTCAAATTTATATTTGTATATATTGTATTTTACATATAAATACATTTCAAATATGAACATAATTTATTAAATACGTGCATGTGTGTAAATATATATATATATATGTATATATTTATACAGTATACATATAATAAATATACACAGTGCATATGATTAATTGTGATTAATCACTTGACAGCACTAGAAAAAAAAAATACAAAACACTAAAAAGAAAATTCAGTTAAGTTTCAAAATGGACAAAGATAATAAAAACGAAATGATTTATTATAACAAACTTGTTTTCTGGGTCCCTCTTTTCTTTTTTTCTTGGACCACAGAATGCACAGCATTAAGTTTGTGCGCTAGCTAAAGTTGATTAAACTGTTCACTTGGGTCAGCTGGACCTGAAAAGTGGTTAAGTGTCCCAGACAGTGAAGTGGTATTACAGGTCTGTGAAATGCAATACAAGCAGCAGCCTAAACCGGTCTTGTTTTCTAGTATCTCTAACCCTTCATGTGTCCCTTGCAGCATCTAGCAGCAGAACGATTAAACCGCATTAACCGTCACCATAAAGTGCAATCTCGACGATCTGATAACTGTCAAGGTCAACGGGAATACTTCAAACCAATCAATGAGGGTAGGTCGCAATCCCTTCCAGAAGCAGATTAAGTGTATAATTGACGTGTGTAATCTGCCGTGTATCTGAGTCTCTCTGCCGGCACTCAGGCACGCATGCATACACACACACTGAAGAGCCGGGGCAGGACGTTGGTATCAGTGAAGCACTGGATTTGGAGATGGCGTTTTTTAATCAATGATCTATGTGCTCCGCCCCAATCTGACAGATGAGCCCTCACGTTAAGCACAGCTGCCTTAATCCTGCTCTCCTCAGCTGTTCTTTCAAGAACTGGCAGGCTGGCGGAGAGAAATAAATTAATTTTCTCCCCCCTCCCTCTCGCTTCCTATCCCTCGCTCTGGTCCTCTTTCCTGAACTTAACAAACTTTATCCATCCACTGGCAAATGATTGGGCTCTTAGGCAGCTTGTATCTAGTATTTGGCCTTCTTAAAAATCAGCATCTTCTCAGAACTCATGAATATTGCAGCAGACACTTATCACAAAATATTTTTATGACCTAAATCATCTTTTTGAATTAAGAAATGGTAAACTTTGTCTGATTTTTTTAAATTACTTGATCATATTTTACTACAAAATTTAAATATCAGAAACGTAATAATTAATAGCAAAACTATCAATTCAAAATTCCTATCATATCACTTTACTAACATTTTTCTTGTTTTCATACCTAATCCCATATGGTCGTTTTTTCTGCATTATGAAACGTTGTTATGAAAGCAGAGTGCAGCCATATTTTGAATTAGTCAAACAGCAAGCATAATCTTCTTACTCCAGCCAATGTGCCATCTCTGTCTGCGAGAAATCAGCATCCTTGACCCCAATTAACCCTAGCTTAGCGTGGGCCACATATACTTCAATATGACAACCATCCAAGAACAACTAAGCAATTATACTACACCCTCCAAACAGATCATTTCAAAGCGGATTACTTAAAACAATCAAAAAATGAAAAAGTGTAAAAGGGGAGGAGGCCATCAAGAATATTCTGACTGCTGGAGTCAAAACAACAAGTGAAAGCAACATTTCGGCTGATTCAAAAACAAAAAGGGAAATTGGAAACCACAATACAGCATGAATTATGGAAAAAAACAGCCCTTGTAGTGATTGCAAATGCATCCAAACTAAATTGTGTGGCATAATTACATATAGCTCAAATTATGGAGAAACTCTAAATCTCACTGACTAAAGCTGAAAAGATGGACATGAATTAACTAGTGACACCTGCAGTATCTATTTCTTCGCTCTTTTAATATTTTTTTGTTGCAAATTTTCATGCAACAAATGTTGGATAAAGACAAAAATGGATAAAGTATATAAAAAAAAGTGAAGGGGGGGGTCTGCTGTTCTTTTAAACCCATTAATTAATGCCGTTGATACTATAATCTCTTCTCGATGTCTTTTTCTTTTTTAAAATGAACTGAATGTCATTTTTGAATAGGGTGAGTGTAGCAGGTTTAAAACAACAGCATGTGGTGTTATGGCTCATTGTGGAGGATGTTATGACATCTTTAACAAGTGAAATGACAAAGTAACAAGAAAACATTTGAGCAGGTTGCCTGGAGCCCCCGATAAAGAGCGGTGCTATTTCAATGGCTGTTTAGCATAACAGTGAGGACCAGTGTGTGTGTGTGTGTTAGCGGTTGTGAGATGAGTGAGCGTGCATGCATGTGTGTATGCATGCACACATGTTGTCTTTTTCAACTAACGGAGGCCCGACCACTTGAGCGGGTGGAGAGGGGAGATGTGTGCCATGCGTGCCCATCTGGGGTTGACAGTGGTGGGGTGGGAGGTTGGGAAGGGGTGGGCTGTCTGGCTGGCTGTGTGGATGGATGTGTGTAAGTGCATGTAGGAGCTCAGTCTCTGAGGACATGGGCCATGCTAGTAGATGTACAAAGGAAGATTATTTGACTCTGAATAACGCCACTTGGCATAATGTGACAAAAACAACTTGACAGGAAGGATAAGTTTCATTTCGGTTCAGGCACAGAGAGAGAGAGAGAGCAAGAAAAGAGGTGGAAAAACAAGAAAATGGAGAAATGGAATGAGAGGGTAGGAAAGGCAAGGCAGATGGGATCTTTACCTTGTTTACATTCGAGCAAATGAACACAAATGCACAATGCGGATGGAAAATAAGCAACGGCATCTCATTCCAAGAGAATGAACAAAGAAACAAACACAGAATCTTTTCAGACACCCTCCAGGAGGTAAGTAAAGTAAAACCAGGACAAACTAGCATACAGCAGCAGATTCAAGCAGCCTTTTTGTAGGACACTCGAAAAACCAGAGCTCATATGTTTCAAGCATCTCATAGTAAGACTACTGATCCCAGGTCGGTGAAAGTCAACGACGAACCACGATCAGGATTCTTACTTGAATTGTTCACATATGACACGAGGAGCCATATTCACAAAGCTTTTCAGAGCGGGAGTGCTGTTTTCAAATCAGTTTGTCCAGAGTTCGCCAGGAGCGAAGTCAAGCAAACAGACAGGAAATTTGATCCCAGGTCGGCGCTCCCATTCTGCTTTCTTTCTGAATATAAACAAGTCTTTAGCCACACAATGCAAACACACCTCTCCAACAACACACACTTAACAAACTGGTCTGCAGACAGCACAAAAGGATTATAACCAACATGATGGCCCTGGCCATCCCTTAAGACGGTGTTCTCCATTGTGTGCCCTCCCCTTCAGTGTTATTTATTCAACTCCTCTTTCTTGCCCTCTGTCTTTTCCCTCATTCTTTCCTTTTCTTTAAGCCTTTATCACAATAAGCCCAAGGTTTGGAGGGCTTCTCTCTATTTGGATCTCCTTAGTGGGAGATTTACTCCGGAAATAGGGCAGTTGCCTTTGTAACACCCCCCCCCCCCCCCCCCCCTCAACTATCAGCTCAAATGAACAAAACAATATCCATCACAACCTGACGGATTTAGTATGTCCAATTTGTTTGGTTTCCATAGAAGCCCTGAGAGGGCATGTATTATTTATTTCTAACATTTTTATGATCTTGACATAACAAAAATTGTGTTCTATGAGACAATGACAAAAAAGGGACATTCTAATGTCCAAACAAAAAAGAAAAAGAAAACTTTAGAGAAACTATCTCACATATCATATTTACACTACCATCCAAAAGTTTGGTCTGTAATATATATATATATATATATATATATATATTAATCAAAGAAGTCTTATGCTTACCATATCTGTATTTGTTACATCAAAAATACAGTAAAAATTATATATTATTTTAATTTTAAATACTTGTTTAAATACTTGTTCTGTGATGTAAAGCTTTTGGCAGCAGTTGCTCTAGTCTTCAGCGTCCTTCCCAAATCATTCTAATATGCTGATTTTCTTCTTATTAATGTTGAAAGCGGGTGCACAGCTTAATATTTTTGCAGAAACAGTAATACACGGTCATAGAAAATAGAAACAGAAAATTCATCATCTATTTGTAACATTACAAATGCCTTTACTGTCTTATAAATGTATTGCATCCTTTATCTTTTTTGTCTTTTTTTTTTACAGCCCCAACCTTAGAGAAAAAAAAAACGAAACTTTTGTTATGTCGAGATCAAGTTCTCTAGACCTGCATGAAGTGGAACCTTTAATCAAAGGTCTGTAATAACTGTCGTAACTTAGCTATACGTCTGTGTAGTCATCTGCAGATACTCAGTTTCTATCTTTGATTGCAGTGTGTTGTAGGTAGCTTGAACTGCTTAAGCTCACATCTGCATGCCCCTTTGTGTGAGAACACATCTTAAGATAATCCTCCTCTAGTATTTTGCACTAGGAATAACGAGCAGCGCAAAGGGAATATTACAGGCAGCACATTCAGGAATACACGCAGCACTGCAAACCAGAGAGGAAAGTTTAAGCCAGAGAAAGCAGTGCAAGAGATAAAGTTAGAATCAAAGGGTAAAAGACAGAGAAATTAAGTGAGAAAAAGAGAGAAGCAGAACTCAAAATGTGACTTATCCCTCCTAGCTGGCTGTTATGTCACATTTTGGAGGGCCTCCCCCTTCACAGAGGGAGAAGACACCCTTTACTTACATCAAATAACCTTTCTATATACATCTCCTCATTGACCTTGTCCCTCAAGACATCCTGAGAGTGGCGAATAAATGTCACGTAGCTGTCGGCAACATCCATCCCAGGTTTCTGCAAATGAAGGAAAGAAAAAAAGTGAAAGATGTATTACTGCTTAATGTAATTTAATTATTATCATACAACAGCTCTGCTTAGGCCTATGTAGGCAGCATCTTAAACATCACTGACCCTCACAGATGACTGATTTGGAACAATCTACATACAGACAACACAAATAGACTCAACTAACAACAATAATAGCCTTTTAATCACACATAAAACTTTTCAGAAAGCTTACATTTTGAACAAGAAACAACTATTGATACCTTGAAAGGAACAATTGTATGAGATGTATGAGTTTGTTTTCTTTATAAGAAAAGATTTGGAGAAATATAGCCTTACATCACTTGCTGTGAATTCACTTGTAGTGAATGGGTGCCATCAGAATGAGAGTTTTAACTGCTTATAAAAACATATCACAATAATCCACAAGTAATCCAAATCAAAGCAGTCCATCAATTAACATATTTGAAAGTGAAAAGCTGCAATATGAGTCATCTACCCATATGTTGCATTCTCCAGTGAAAACAGATCAAGCACTGTTTACAAGCAAAAACAGATCTAAACAAATATATTGGTGAATTTTGATGTGAGAGGACAACAGGACATGCACTTCTGAGCTGGATGAAGCGATCTAATTGATTGTAGACTGATATTTTGGCCAGAAGTGTAATTTTAATGTCAAAATAATATTGCCACTTAGTAACACACACCTCACAAGACATTAACTGGTGGACTGGAGTTGTGTGGGTTATTATTTGGACTCTCATTCTGACGGCACCCATTCACTGCATAGGATCCATTAATGAACAAGTGATGTAATGTTAAATTTCTCCAAATCTTTTCCGACGACGATACAAAATTATACACTTTTTGGATGATCTTAAAAAGAAAACAAATTCTGCAAGTGTACATTTTTGGTTGAACTTTTCCTTCCAAATAATATTAATATAAGCAGCTCACAAAGAAATGTAGTCACAAATACCGCTATTGAAGCAATTTCAGCAGAAACCTACCCAACCTTGAACTTGATTTTCTGGTTCTGTGATTTTGCACATTGTCAGTCAGAAAACTACTTGGTTTGAACATGACTACTTTGTGAGCTGTGCTTCATACATTGCTACGCTACTGACAAAATTGTTCTGAAATATTTATTGTTATGCTAATCTCATGCTCATGGTGATTTTGTTTTGTAAAATAGCAAAGCTGCTTTCAGCTGTCAAATTAGCAAATTATATTTCTCCTGACAAGGAGATGAAATGTGTTTTTCCTTCTCATTTTCTTAGACATCTAATAGTCAAAACCTGAGGTGTGCAAAATGAGCTGTCATTGTCAAAGTCTGAACAGACCGGCAGGAGAACAATGTTATTTGGTTAATACGATTCTATTCAACAGAGCAGCAAGTGAAAAATCAACCCAGAGTAAGTGGGGTGTTTCGCTCCCCCTGCTCGGACTCAGAGGAGAATTAAACACTTCCTTTGCCAGCAGGCATATGAAGGTCATCAGAATCGGTAATTGTCAGACGCTGCAAATTGAACTTACTTCACACATCTATGGGTCCTTTCAAAGGGTGCAAATAAGCAAGTTTGTCAGGCATAATTTTATTTTGTGTATTAAGCAAACAATTACCATGGAAACATAAGATTTGCTAACCCTATCATCAGCAGCAGAACGATAAAGAGAGAGAGAGAGAGAGAGCGAGAAAGGCAGCGAGAGGACGCTTCCGGCATTCATTGACAGGGTTTTAATTTAAAAAGCCTCGTGTCGTGACCAAATGTGTTGGCAGTTGAAGGAAACTCAGTGATGTGATGCTGAATGCAATGAGTTGGACCCAGCGGCATCTTCACAACGGGCTTTTGTTTCACAACACACACATCACACTGTCTGCTGCAGAGCGGACAGCTTCACAGAGACGACTCTCTCCCACATACATATGAATGGCCATTTGGGGCTAAAAGATGGCCATCTGCACAGCATGCCATGGCAATTATTAAACGTATCTTAAAGCTGTTACAAGGTTTCTGAAAACAAGGTCTAACTTACTACAAACTAATATGCTTCTACTAATAAGCTTTCATGTCTATAAGAAACAAAACATTTATAAACTGATGAACAAATTATAATTATGTTGATATTTTCCCCTTATTTTTCCCCATAAGAGTGGGTACGGCCAGTCGTACATTTTATGCATGAGGTTGTAGAAAATAGTATTTTTACCAGTATGATATTGCAAACTGGCTGTAATATAAAACATAATTCTAATGTATTATCTTAATTATGTATGTAAGTAAATATGTATTACTGGTTTATAGTGCAAACAGTTTTGCCATTTGCTGCACTTTGTTATTCTTCTCGTCATTTTCGGCTAATACACCTCAAAGATTCACCCAAAAATGGCTTACTTCCACATTGAAAAATAATAAACAATGAACTGTTTAATTCATAAAAAAGTTTAAGAAAAAAAAATCAGAAAAAAAAAAGATTAAATGTCGTTGTCACTTACAGGTACGTCCACATATTTTGAAGCAGCTTTGACCTACAAATAAAAAGAACATCAAATCTTTAAATATAAATATTTTATTGATAAAATACCGCAAGGTGAAAGGTAACATCTTTAGAAGATTGCTAATATTTTATAAATTAATAAATTGAAACAATAAGTAGTTGATTTTTATTCGAACTGTCTGAGTTTGTCTATAAATTAAGCCACTATTTGTTCTTACTGTAAATGACAGGAAGGAGGAAAAAAGTGTCCCTTCATCATAACGTGACAACTTCGCCAGAACACTCTCTAGAATCACAACAAACTGCAAAAAAGAAGTAAAGATTAAAAAATAGAACATTCCGAATAAAAATGTAAAATACAAAATGATCTTAAACGATCATTATTTTCATGCTACAATTTTTTACTGCTTTTAATTAGAAATTACGATTTTACTTCTTTTAATAAAGTATGTAGATACCAAAACATCATTGAGGAATATTATTTGTCCTTAAATGCTACCTTTGCCACGAGTAAAGTGATCATTTCTTTCACCGTCTCCTCGATGAGATTGTCAATTTGCGAGTGGTACTGTCTCTGGAAAAGAAAGACATAATGAGCAGAAATCGCAACAAGCTTTCTATAGCTGTTTGGTGGTTTTCACCTGGGATAATCTGTGCAAACTCAATCCCTTTGTCTCATTTACCCCATATTAAATATGTCTGGGTAATTAATTCAGTTCAGATCATTACCTGTCTCAAGATGCTACGGATATGAGATGTCTCACTTCTAGCACATGTATATTCAGAAGCAGCTATCACATATGGTAATATAATCAAAACAATTTAAGTGTCACAGGACTGGGGGAAACTGCTAGCATTGCTAATTATACCTTTGGGACATAAAGGTGAGAATTCAATTGAATTGTTAGCCACACTTACCCATTCTCTAACAAACTTTCACAAGATTGAGAAAAGGGATGAAAAGAAAGATACAGCAGACAAGGTGACAGTGACAATTAGAGAGCAACAGAGAGAAAAAGAAAACGTCTCATTCCAGCACAGAGTCAAATTAAATTAAAATTCAGAAACAATGGAAAACTGCCATGCCGGTGAATCATTCAGATCTACAGCAGTAAATGCATTCAAATGATATATTTGCAATCATAGAGAACACGTGTGTATATATACATTTAAAATATGTTAATGTTCAATTCATATATACCTGCTGTATATATTATAGGCTGGTGCATATGATGAATACATGCAATTCAAACGACTACAGAATAATGGATTTTACAGTATCATTTGAGATTCAATCTAAGACGTATGCAGAGAAAGTGCATGTTTGCAGTGATGAGAATGATAGAGAATGTAAGAAGTGTTCAAGAATGTAAGTGAGAACAGAAAGATACTGTGTTGTCTACCTCTTGGCTGAGCTCCATGGCACATAGTTTGGCTGACTGGGCTTTGGCATCCACCATAACATTGAACATAGTGCATATGGACTGAGGGACACGGAAGTCTGTAGTGCGTGGACTCTTCTGCAACTTCACCTCAAAGGCTGCTCTGGTTCTGAAATGACGCAAGAGAGAGACTGAATTCTGATTGGTTGCTCTGGTCATTCAGAATGGTGTAGGGCTGTCAAAAAGTCCAAATATATGCCATTGATTTACAGTTTTGTGTCTTTCCTTCTTTAGATGAAAAGAAATTAAGGTTTCAGGATATTTCTAATTATAGTGGACATTGATGGGAAAAACGACCTCGTACTATTTTGCACGATTTGTCTAAACCCCAGTGGCGGGTAGGTTTAGGGGCGAGGTTAGGTGTGGGTCATTCGTACAAATTTATACAAACTGGCAACTCGTAAAATATATGCAATTAAGCAAAAAGAGAGGTCAAAGAAACCAAACACCTAGAAAACAGTAAAACTTGATTTTGAAGTTCAAGAAGAAAATTAGATGGAGTTTGATTTTTTTTTTTTTAGAAAATGACCAATCATGTTGCTACATTGCTCAGCTAGGATTGTGTAGAGTCCTTTAAAACTGCATTGAAACTGCAATTTAAACCTTCAACCTGTTAGGGTTAGAAGTTGGCAATTATGGAGAATGTTTTTTTCCCTCAAAAAGTCCTTCATTACTTTCATAACTTACGTTACTTAAATTAAGTTACGTAAATTAAGTAACATTTTTATTCTGAACTAATCCTCTAAACCCTGAGTAGCATCTGGCATAGTAGTAAACGCCAGTAAATATGTAGAAAAAATAAATACTTGGTTGAACTGTGTAACCTATGAGATGACTGAGATGCAATACACAATCTAAATAAACAAAGCGCACAATTAGTGATAGATTTTTAGCATAATAAAACTTCTTTGTGTGAATTGGAAGAGTAAAAGGAGTGGATTATTTTACTTGTTAAGGCAGATCTGCTGAATCAGCAAATTACCATGACATTACATCCAACAGTTTCTTAAAGCATTTCAAATCACATCTTCACTTACAGAAAGAATGACAAAGAGTTTATTACGACTTAAGAGTGACTGGAGAATGCAGCTGAGAGGATGTCCTGCTTTACATCCTCAAAACAAATAAAAGGAGTACAAATGTGGGCCTGCGTACTGAAAATCAGCTGGCTCTTTTTCTTTTTCTCTTATTCAAATGAAAATACTTTCACTGCTGTTTACATACTTGTTCTTAAGTGAAATTACTACTAAGTGGGGATGTAGTCTCTTAGTTAACATGGTGCAATAATAATAATACTTAAAACGAAATGCTGTTTAAAATATTTTTTTGTTTTTGAACAAATTAAGCATCTACTGTTAACATACAACAGATTAGTCTAAATATTATGGTGATTTATAAATTAAAGCTGTTTAAAAACAGGAAAATGACGTTATTAATGTTGCAAAATTCAGTTCTTCAAGTCTCACCTTTTGACACAGGACTCGATCATGTCACTGGACATGAGTTTGAGTCGGCTCTCCAAGTGCTTGGCAAACTCTTCTTCTGGCCAGTGTAGGTCTTTGATGAAGGTCTGCAATGCATCCAGCTTCCAAAACAAGTCTTCTGATGTCCCTGATCCATTACTTCCAACACCAGGACATGTGCGGAGAAGACAGTCAGAGAGATACACAGTAAGCTATTTTAATCAAAGCTGTATATTTTAGGAAGGGAAAGATCCAAGGTCAGGACGTAGGAAGGTCAAAGGGGAGGGGGGGTTTAAAGAAGACAAAACCTGTTTTAAGTCCACACTTCAGGGTGACACATTCGGTTTAGTTATTTTTACCACTTCCCGATCATTGCAGAGGTGCTCTGATGGCTTCAAATTAACCTCAATGGTGATCGTTCCATGGTAAAAATAAATGGTTAATCCTAAAACAAAATGATAACCAGTCAGGGCTGGCTGTTTAAGTACAGGAAGGATAAAACATGCACAGTGATTTAAAGGAGAACTGTAAGATCACAAGTAAAGGCTGTATATGTAAGAAGCGGCAGGAGGAGCTAGACTGTCAGCTGATCTGATTAAAGGCATAGACCTGTTTGGATGAAGCCAATTTTAAGGTCACATGGTTTGAAGTGAGTGAAGAACGGATCATAGAAGAAAACAGAGACTGACTCTGACATTCCTTACAGCCTGAGTATGAGTCCTCAAACAGCCAGCGGGCCAAGGCATCTTCAGTGGAAACATGTTTTTGGATCAACTGAAGCAATGAGATCTTTACACTGAAGCCAGATTTAGTTAGTAGACTCTGTAGGAGCTTTCACACTTGATTCATTTATACGCAATTCTGCTAAAATGGGGTCTCAGACTCAAACACTCACATACAGCAGTAGAATATTCATTACAACACATCTTTTAACCTTCCTGCTGCATGAGTGATAAATACAAATTAAATAAAGACTGATACTGACCAACAATCAATAATGAATTCTAGAATGTATCAAATATGTTTTTTCTGATGATCATTTGAGTTTTTCTAATATAATTAGTTTTAAACAACACTATATAACACTAAATGTAGCTATTTAAATGTAAAATAAGTAAGCAAACAAATAAATAAATAAATAAATAAATAAAAGGATACTCTACTAAAACCAGAACCCTCGAACCAGAATGTCAGAAGCTTTGAGAAACAAAGCAGTTTGGGTTTCTCACACAACCAGTCCTTTCAAAATCTTATATTTGGTTTCTACTGAAAGCAGATGCCTGTTTCTCTGAAGCTTGTATCTCACTTCAGAGCATTGTCAGTAACACTGTAGATGAGGGAAACAGGACAGGGACAAAGGTGGTATGGGGGTGATTTCCCTTAGTATTCCCATCCTAGCACCATATCCTAAGCTGGAGTGCTTCTACTCTAGGACCCATTACCCAACGAATACAGCAAGAGGAAAGAAAAAAACAACTGTATCCCGCTCTATCCTGACAGAAAAAGGGAAAGGAGGAAGAGGTTGGAAAGATACAAGCATTACTTACTCATGACCAGATACTAATATTTTGACCATGATGTTGTGAGTAATTTTGTTAAAGGTGAAGTGTTACTAACAGCAACAAACAAAAATGGTATATTTTTGTTTTAGTTTGTGAAATTAACAATTGGACAATTTAAATGAAGTTGTTTTATGTTGGCTTGACATTTATGTGTCCACACAGAAAACCTTAGAACCATCCATCGAAAACACAATGTTTAGCAGTGTTCAGCACCTCTCCAGACTTAAGAGAAGCCAAACCAACATTGAACAAATTGTCCAAACAAATGTTCCTTAGTTGTTTTTGTGAATCTGTTTGGTGCTGCTAGTGCACAAGTATGACACACTTCAGCGCTAATATTAATATAACATAAATATATTTTATGATGTGATATTTGTATCATCCAACCCTTCGACATGCTTGGGGCATTTTGGGTTAAAATATGTCTATGGGCATAATGTGGCCTTAACATGCAACATAACAAAACAAAAATGAATAAACACTAATTTTTACAAAGTTGAAATAATTTAAGCTTTAAGTCTGACATGTCAAGACAGATACTACAGTTTTGAGGTGGTGTCATCTAGTTTTGGCAACCTTTGGTGTTTACCCACTATTACACCTTAGAGATGGAATATTTACACCGAGTCTCACTCGGCATGCATAATTACGTCTGTGTGTGCATGCGTAATTTTTTTTCCAACACATGCAGCGCGGAAGGTATTTCACTCTCGTCTGGAAAGTGGTAATATGCTAAAGTTTGGAGTATCGGTTTTTAATTATCATGTCTAAATATAAACTAAAATTCCCTTGGTGCTCCTCTGTCAGCTTCCTAAATTCTTAATTCACATGCAATGTTTATGTAGAAAATTTCCACACATGTAAAGAAACAGCTGATTCTGCATGTACAGTTTTAAGAACAATTTGGATTTTTATATTACTACTGTATGCATGTACAGCTAGAAGCTACTCAAACTTTAATTAAGATACTCTTTTTTAAATTTTAAAAAGTTTTTTTATGCAACAAGCTGTTAGAAAAGGAGAACTTCACTGACATAATATTAAATAATTAATTAAAATGTTTCATACACTAACATATGATCTAATAATAATTGTAATAGTTTTTATTTTATCATATTAATAACTTTATTATATTTAAAAATTATAAATATAAAATTATAAATATTAATTAAATATTAATTAAAATTATAAATATAATTTTATTATATTTAAAAAAAAGAGAGAGAGAGATACTGGCCTTATGCACTGCATCTGTTCATCTAAAGCATATGTGCTTATTGCCGTTTATTTGCACTATGAATGATCCTAAACATAGTAAATCAAGAACAGATTGCATTCAGCTCTTAAAAAAAATACATAGTAATAAATAAATAATTAGTTGCGCAGATAATTGTTCTTACACAAACTATTTGGCTCAACAAAAATAAATGCATTTATTGTTTCATTATTTTAGATATAGTCCTCAACTGCAAAGAGCTTCTATTAGACTTCCCACATGAAAACCTATACCTATAATCGATCTGAGGTGAATTGGAATGCAGTATTAACTAAACATGATATGTTCATGCTAAGGCCACGCATGCATGTATTAGAATCTAGTACAGACTCAGTACACACTCAGTATCAGATAAACCCGGCATCCAGTTGCGGGTGGAAAAGCTAGGCATTTGCATTGGTGGCAGATTAACTGACACTGGTAGATTTGGTACTTTAGGCATTTGTAGATTCACATTTGGTAGGTTGACACTGGGCAGATTACTTGTTAAACTCCTGCGGAAAAAGAAGAAAAAAAAACACAGAAAAAAAGAATGCAGTGGTGTAGATGCACAGACGAAAGTGCGGGTGATACAGAAACAGCACTTTGTTTACAGCACAAGATGAAGAATTAATTCAGATCTAAGATGGTGTTGCAGAGATGAGAAGTGCACATGAGAAGGAGTGAATCACATTATCATCGCTTTGGCTGTGGTTTTTACGAGAAAACGCACACTTTTTGTTTCTGCTGAAGTGCAGATTGTTGAATCAATTAGCATTAACATTCTTACAGTCACACACTTTGTCTTACAGTATGTTGCTTTGTCAAATGATTCCAAGTTATTCTGATGACTTGTATAATTGCGAATCATTTAATACTGTTTTTCAAGTACAATAAGCAGGGCAGATTTGGACTGTAAGGAAAAGCTAGTTAAAGAACAAAAACAAATGAATCTTGAAAAGAATCATGTTCAAGCTGTTAAAAACAAATATGCATGTGCTAACAAAAATTCAAGAAAACAAATAAAACCTTTCTGTTGGAATCCATTTAGCTGCTCTGAATACAAAAAAGCTTACTGTGTAAATTGTGACACTGCAGAAGGCCAAGAAAGCGTTTTTATTTTTTAAAATTGGTGAATTAACATCTTTATAATACATGTTTAACATAAAAAAGGGTTTTGCTTACTTGACAGGTTCCCAAGACTCTCGTTCAAATCCTCTGTGTATGGACTGAGCTATGGAGGACTCCATTAGATCCACATACCTCACCACCAGAGGGGCAAACAGGTCTTGCAGGTGTTTATGAAACTTCCCATTACATAGATTATCTGAAATAGTGAAAACAAAAAGTGGGAAAGAGAGAAAGAACAGAATGAAAGATTGCTGACATACTGTAGTGACAGCAGAAAATGTGTGACTAAGCATTTTTATGAAAAATAAAGGTGGCAAAATGTTAGTGTTATGGCATTTTCAACAGGATGCATGCTACAAGACTATTTCTGTTCATTTCAGAAGATCAAACTTAATATTATATGAGTGGATTTATTTTTGATTTATCTTAAATAATAATTTATATATAATCTATATAATTCATTTATCTTAAATTAAATCATTTTAAAATAAAAAAATATATATAAATTACAGCCAGGTGCACCTTATCACAGCGTGAGTATAAGAGACGAACCTTAGACGTTCCCCTTACATATGGGAACAGACCCATGGAAAACGCCACGTCCGTGTCAGCAGAAGAGACTGCATGTGACCTTCCCAATGCCCTGGGGGCCAAATAGGGACCCCGCAGGGATGCCAGATGTACTGAAGCATGGGTTGGGGGGGGGCGGAGACATGAAGCATATACACCGTTCTTACATGTGAATTTTCGAGGAACACACTATATTGATAAGATATGGATAAAAGTGAAGGGAAAGCCCGCAGGGTTCACCAATCAGCCGCCCAGTCTCGCTGATGGTGGCGAGAGAGTGTGAACTCTTTTTCTCCGTATTTCTCCGATCTCTTTCCTATGACACTCGAACAATGGCATCCGCTGCAGTGAGGCTCAGAAGCGAAAAGCTGCAAGTGCATGACATCCGTCCCCCTTAAGGTGCACCTGGCTGTAATTAAATGCACGCCAATATCCATTGGCCTTTACTCATTACTCAAAGGTGATTGGTCTCTCATGCGAGTTCCCATATGTAACGTCGGAGTGACTCGCCTGAAGGGGAACTGAAGACTAAAGAAAGACCACTGTTTTGGTGGAAATTGTATTTTTTTTTTTGCATGAAATGACTAAACATAGTAGTCAAAGCATCTTAATTTCTCTTTCTCTTTATTTATCAAACACTTTATTTTTTATTTTAATTTTAATAAAAACTTTCATTTAAATTTCTGACAAGTCTAGATGTTGTTAAAACTCTGAGGTTTGAATTGGATTTTTTTTAGCAAAAAAAAACAACAACGCAAAACTAAACAAAAATACTTAAGATAATTAAAAATAATAAAATATATATTTTTTAATTAAATGATTTCTTTAAGATCCTATGACACTGAAGTGAAGAGCAGACTAAAGAAATTCTACTATATTGGTGGAAAAGGCATTTTTAGCATGTAATGACGAAGCATAGTAGTCATAGCATCTCTATTTCTCTCACATCGCATTCTCACTATCTCTCTTGTACTCAAGGTCGATCATTCGCAGTAGGTGCCATGTTTGTTTGCCTCCCTGATTGCTCTGTTCCAATTAGCCACTTGAGCGGCGGTAGTTGTACACTTGGCTGTGTTTGTCCGCGAGCAAGTGGCCGGGGCAGTGGGGTCTCCCAGGCTCCTCTGTTTTAGACCTCATTAGCAGCATGAATAGCTTCTGCTTTAGCGCCTGTCTGGTGTTAAGGCTGTTTCATGCCTAGCTCAGTGCTACAGGCACAGGACGATAGTGACCTTCCATGCTGAATGTCCTGTTCCACAGATGTAGCGCATGCTGTAGGCTGTCGCTCGATGGTGTTTGCTTGTGTTTGTGTTTATGCGCGTGTGCTTGTGTGTGAGGAGGCCAGAGGGAAGTAATATGTGTCTCTGCATTGTAGTGAGGAGTAATATGTGTGGGTTTATGGGGAACTTCATGATGCTAGACCAGAGAACTAGATGACACTATACTGTTTGTAACAACAAAATAAAGTTACTTTGCATGTTTGCGTGTTAACTAATGTTGTTAACTAATTAACCTTATTGTATTGGGAAACTGACTTTAAAAGCTGTCCAAATGAAATCCTTTGCCATGGATATTACTAATTAAACATTTATTTTTGTTATATTTACTATAGAAAATGTACAAATATCTTCATGGAATATAAATTTTGACCCATGCAATGTATTGTTGGCTATTGCTATAAATATACCCAAACAATTTAAAACTGGTTTTGTGGTCAGGGTCACATTTGGAGCCCTTTATAGAGCATCTATAAAAGTCTATATTTACTACCTTCTTTACAAGAGATTAGTAAGAATATGCTATGAATAAGACACAATCTCTCATAGAAGAAGGTGAGAAGAGAGAGAAAAATAAAAATAAACAAATACAAACAAAAAGTGAACTAAAAAACAAATAAATACCAAATGTATGAATATAAGAAAAAAAATATCTGAAAAGAAAATACAATTTAAATATACTTTGAAAAAGGCTGTTACATTATTTTATACATAGTACACGCTCTTGCTTTCTGAAGCTCTAGCTCTCCCAGCAGAAAAAGCAATCCAATATCCAGAATAGGTTACCAGACAACAACCTGTCAAGCTGTGCAAAGAATGCCACTAGGATAATTAGTCAACTGCAGCCCATGGCAGTGTGGCTTTAGCACCATGGACAGCACCCCATTGACTTCAGTTCATTAGAGACGTGATAAGGCCTTGAGCAAACTCTTTACATTCAATGTGTTGGTTCGACCCCCTGCGGGGTTCGCTATTTAGCCCTTAATTCTTCTATATTGTCTCTTAAAGCTCCGCTTTGTTGCAATTTGTAACCTACTGCAAGCATGAAAGGTTACAAATATGCACTTATGGACTGTAGATATGACAATTTCCAATTTCATTCATTTCGTTTATTATTCTCTCTCTCTCTCTCTCTCTTTCTCTCTCTCTCTCTCTCTCTCTCTCTCTCTCTCTCTCTCTCTATATATATATATATATAGATAGATTTGGGAAAAATTACTCTTAAAAGTAATGCATTACAAAATTGCATTACTCCCTAGAAAAGTAATTACGTTACTTCGCTACTTTTTATGGAAAGTAATGAGTTACATTACTTTTGCGTTCCTTTTAAAATATGGGCCGAGCTTAAGTGTTTGTTTATAATATAAGAACTTTTATATATAGCAAATGTAAAAGCACACCAAAAAGCGTCACGAATAAACCTCAGCCTGACGAAAAAGTAAATTCACATCAAAGGTCAGCAGCAAAGACATTGGTTAGAAAAATTACATTCGATAAATTTGTGTAATTATTTATTGCAGGTTTGTGTCTTATTCTGAGTTTAATTCATTTTGATGAACACTAAAAATGAATTAATGCACATTTCACATTTAACTACACTGTATTCACACAGCATGCACAATGCCTGTGTATTTCTGATTTCTCTCAACATGTCAGTAAGTAAATAAGAAAACAAAGTAACTGGCATTACCTTTTTGAAAAAGTATCTCGGTTATATTACTATAAAATAAAAAGTAATGCGTTACTTTACTAGTTACTTGGAAAAAGTAATATTATTATGTAACTCACATTATTGTAATGCGTTACCCCAACACTGTATATACGGTATATACAAACGCACACACACACAAACACACATATGAATTAAATTATTAATGTTTGAAATAATTTTTCTAAAAGTACATAAGACATATTTGCTGTCAATATAAATTACCTTGTATTTAAATTACATTATTTTATTATATATTTTATAAGGTATAAAATATATGGACCTGTTCAGAAAAAGATCATTGTAAACACTCACAGTCAATGCGCAGGAAGTCATTGAGCAGCTGAAAGAGAGGGAAGCTGTCCCAGCTGTCTGGTGGTTGAACCTCCAGTGCCGCATCCATGTCCACAGCATATAGAGAGAGAAATGTCTCGGCATGTTCAACCATCAGATCTGACCACCAAGCAAATGCCTGCAGCAAGAGAAAGAGAGACAGAGGCAACACAAGAGCCAGAAAAATGGGAAAATCAAAGCAAAAATAAAATCAGCCTTGTTATATAAAGACATATGCTAAAGTTCAGTCCTTTCTCTTATATTGTAAGGGCATGACAGTCAACAGATCTATTAAAAATGACACTGGATCAATTTATGCCAGGATGTCCAGTAATGTAAATCTTTGTAACTTTGTGTCTGTAGAGTGTCATGAGCTTATCTCATGCTTTAAAACAATCATGCTACTCCTTATTAAAAAACAGCTAATGTCTAATTCACATACATTGATTAATATTTAAAAAATATATTCTTTATTTACTTTCCGTTTTGCAGATGTGAAGTCCATGCACAGGAATTTATGCTTTTGTAACAAACAAATTCCCAGCATGCAGCAGCAGCATTGATTACCAGCACAATCTCAGTACTTAGCATTATTTCTCTGTTTAAAATATAATCATTTTAAATTCACTTTTAAACATAAAAGTCCTTTATCTGTGTTGTTTTTTCCATCAGGAACCTTTAATGCTTCCATTCCACAAAAGGCTCTTTATAAAAGAAAAAACTGATCAGAAAGGTTCTTTGGGGAACCTAAAAAGTTCTTCTATTTAATTAATTTGAAAAAATATGAGTATGTGAGATCCCTCTGCTGCTGATCAAACCGCGCTGCTGTGTGTAACACATCTGGCCTGTAGATATGCATCAAGCGTGTTAGACAAATGAAAAGTTAATGTAGATCATGGCTTCCTCTCCTTTAAAAAGGCATGCTGTTGTCACTGACCACTCAAACAAACTTATCATATCAGTATTTTTGAGACCAGTTTGTCTTCTTGCAACATCTCTCCCAAAAAACACAGAGAAGTGCATTTGTTACATAGTTTTACATTTATAGTGAGAGCTGGTAAGTGAAGTGAGCAGACCAAACCAAGCTGAAAAACACAAAACAGAGGAGAGAGTGGATATTCTTGGGGTTGTGCAAGGGTGAAAATGAGACCAGTCTCATTTTCATTGAGGTTTTTTTTGGGGGGTGTCTGCTTCCACGGGTGAAGCACTGTCCCCTTGTGCTTGTGGAAACAAGCAACTTGCTCAACGCTGACCAGGGGAGGGATGGGGTGTCCAGGCAGAGATGGGGAGGACGAAATTAGGGGGGAAAGGTGGAAATCCCTCCGTCCATGGTGCAGGGGCTGTGACATGCACATGGAGGGGGACTCTATGGTCTACATACCTCTTTACCCTGTCCAACGTTTTCCAGCCAACAAAAGAGTCATGAAACACAGTGAGAGTTACGTGAGATTTTCTTCGCTCTGTGTTCTGGTTTGAGTACTTGATTATCATAAATGCTTCATTATTAAAGGTCTTCAAAATGCAATTGGAAAACGATGTGAAAACAGTTAAGAATGATCTCGAGCAAAAGGAAAAACACAAGAAGCATAATTTAGTCATTCTTATGCTTTAGTGCACTTGTAAAGATTGTAGGTTTTGATGTGCAATTGTCACTGATGTTGTAAATATCACATGATGTACTGCATATGTATGTCCATCAATTTACCAGATTTATTCAATTATTTTGTGCATATACATGATGCCCGTTTACATTTGAACATGCGATTTTAGGGGCGCGATAAATGACTGGCCTATGTAAAATACCATAAACAATCTCATGCACTTTAGCGGACATGTTTATTTAAAATGGTTTTATGTGCTCAAAGGGATAACCCACCCAAAAATTAATCATTCTGGTGAGTAAAGTATGACTGTATGTTGTTCCAAACCTGTAGCCATTTCTGTAGGCAGATATTTTGAATAATTTTTATATTGTTTATATAATTAGAGTCAGTGTGGTCCCAAACCCCGCTGATTTTCAGTGTCTGAACACCAAACAAACAGACAGACAAAAAGACAGAATTCAAAATATATATTTTTTTCCTAATGAATTTTGGGTGAACTATACCTTTAATAGTTTAATGAACCTGGCACTAGAGGTGTAAAATGGAATTTACAAAAGAAAACTGAGAAAAAAAACAAAACAAACTTGAAATAAACTGAAATGAAGATGAACAACTTAGCACAACTCTAGTCGATTTGTCCATTGACTGTGATGCCTTCAAACTGGAATGGGTTCAGTCAATGTGACAGTAATTTCAGTTCAGTTAATTCATTCTTTCTTTCTTTCTTTCTTTCTATCTATCTATCTATCTATCTATCTATCTATCTATCTATCTATCTATCTATCTATCTATCTATCTATCT
>JAUYWG010000045.1:13918871-13937292 GCA_034779775.1 Enteromius afrohamiltoni
CCCCACCCAATATTATACAAAACAATATATATATATATATATATATATATATATATATATATATACTGTATGCACACACACACACGTATGCATACAAAATATATATATATATATATATATGTAAATCCTAAAATTATGTAAAAATTAAAAATAGTAGTTGTGGGAAAATAGTACCCTCTCAAGCAGTGACAGCGTGGCTTTCAAGGCTCCTTCTGGGCGTCCAAATGGAAAGCAATACCTTTAGAGACAAAATTCAATTATACATTTCCATACAATTAGTTTCATATTACATTCAGCAATTTCACACTACTTTTAAGATACAAATTGAACATATATATATATATATATATATATATACACACACACATCACATATTCCATTATTATCCCTTGCTGTTAATAAGGTGGTATGTGATGCTGTGACTGCCAGTGATGTACCTGAAGTGTGTGATCTGGTTTTCGAGCAGTACACGCAGTCGTTCTTTGATCTCCTCGAACCGTTCCTTCTCTTCTACCGTGACTGTACCGATTCCATCAGGTCTGAGGCAAAACACACAAAAAATGAATGCAACTGCTTGCCTCATTAGGGTAACAAGGGTTACAGATATAAACACAGGGTCCCAAAACAGGTCAGACACATGACTATTACACAAGCACTATAAATAATTTTACATTCATCCACTTTAAAATATATGTGTTAATGAGAGATTCAGACAAAATACTTAACTTTTTAATTAAACACATATTATAAGAGGGGAAAAAAACGAAACAAGGGAAATGAGAATATGCTACTACAGTACTTCTACTATCTTGAAAGAGCCCCAGCGCTTTATTTGAGCTTTATTTGTATACACATATGCATATATGCTCATACATTTATGTATTTGTAAGCAAAAACCTAATTTAAATGAAATCCTAGTTATTGCTACTTGCTTAACATGACATTTCTATCGACCAAGGACCTTTTGACGATATGTGCAACTGCGACTTATGAGCATGTGCAATTCCTACTGTGTATGTCTAAATGTGTGTCTGTGTGTGTGTGTGATCCCCTCCTCGGGCAAGGCTTTTTGGAAGAGCCTAAACAGCCCCTCCCTGTCCGTGTTCAACTAAAAGGATCCTCCGCAATACAAAGACACTACAAATTACCACAGCCCCCTGCTACTAGGACTGAGGAGTTCCGCCTCTCACCACATACACACTGACAGGTTTCTTATTGTAACTCCATAACAGAAAGAGGGAGGCTGTGGGAAACAGTTCACATGATATGTCTAGAGGCACACCTAAGCTTATCAGCCAGTGATGCCCATTATCATTTCCTGTTTTATAAACACAAAACATTTTCAAATACTTATTTTAAAATGCGGATATCCCTGCAACTGATGCTAAAATGTGAGTGTTATACTAGACATCTACTGTACACCTCTCACTTTCTCTCACATCTGACGTGTACAACAGCAGAAGCTTTTAAGGTATTTTTGTGAACATGAAGGCAATTCGGTGACACCAACCTCCCCCTGAAAACACCCCACCAAGCGATGGACCCCGTCTGGTGTGACAGCCGTGGTGGTCCCCCCTGAAATCCCTGCCCCTCCTCATTTGCTTTTCCCCGCTGTCCTTCAGCGTGCACTGGGCTGACATGGGGAGTGGACTGACGAGGAGCGTGTCATGTCTCCTGCTCCTCAAACCACTGTCACCGCGACCCGCGCCTCCACTGTCACATACACTCTGCTCACAGCCCTCCTTCCATCTACCATGTCACAAGCGATAAGGAGCCTGGCCCTTTAGTCACATTCTGCATAAGAGTGTGTGTGTTTGTGTGCTAAACTGCGTGCAGGTGACATACGTCGGCTGTGAGTGTGTTTCAGTTCTAGCTGTGTGTCACAACAAAACTGATGGATAAAAGACGGACCAGCGGAAAAAAACCCTTTCTCTGTGTGTGTGTGTGTGTCAGAAAGCAAAACACACAATGAAAAAAAAAATTAAATAAACACACAACAAAGGAAACTAAACAAAAACAAAGCAAAACTGAAGAAACACAAAACACAACTAAAAAAACTAAGCAAAATTCAACAAAAAATTAACAAAGAAAAAAAAACACACACACACTAAAAACACACAAAACTCAAGAAAGAAAAACACACACACAAAAAAAAGAATTAAAACAAAAACGCAAAACAGCACACACAAAAATAAAAAGAACACAAACAGATTCCAGTGTTCAATGGAATAGACCATGTTAATGCTACATTGTTTTGGTCCCAATGTATATTAAATGGCCTTAACTACTATGTACTTACATTTAAATTAATAATTTAGTACAATGCACTTATTGTGCACATACATGTTTTTACATTGTATTTCTATTTTTTTTTTTATTCATATATATATATATATATATATATATATATATGTAATTACACCTGTAATTAATTTCTGTTCTTACATTTCTAATTACACTGTTGACCCGGCCCTTACACATTAATCCCTCCCTTAATCTCACCCATAGCAGCAAAAGTGTTTTGCTATACAATATGACCACATTGTATTTTTTGATGCAAGTACATACTAGTTAAGGCCACCCAATATAAAGTGTGACCCTTTTTCTTTTTTTGCAACTGTATCATGACATTTATGCCATTTCATATTCACATTTCATATTTATTATGCATGAAGTGTCACTTTATTATACATGATAATATATGTTATGAGACTAATACGGTTATCCATATATGGTAATGGCATAGTAGCATGATGTCAAACAACATTAGAGATCCATAGTCACTATCTGTAACACTTGTAGATTTTTTGGCTTTAAATATATATCAGTTTACAAGTCCAATGCCAAGAGGTTCAGGTTGAGGGCCATGTCAGTTTTAAAGAGCGTGGTTGGCTGGACGTGAGGTTTTGGCACAAGTAGACAAGCTGGAGTGAGGCCTTGGACAGTTTGGAAAGAGAGATGGAGAGACAGAGCGATGACCTGTCATCCTGTCAGCCATGACCTTAAGGCACCATCCATAGTGTCCCTCATCTCTCTCTCTCTTTACCCTGCATGTTTCTCACTGGTTCGACACATGTCTATCACTTTTTGTTTCTCTCTCTCCCTCACACAGATACAAATTCACACATAAAGTGGGGTCCAGACTGAAAATCTAGGTGGTGATTCAATATTAAAACAATTCAGAAATATAATCAACTAATATATATATATATATATATATATGTATATATATATATATATAAAACACAAAAACAATACAAACATAAAAAAGAAAATGATATACATTTAATTAAAATATCATTAAAAAGGTTTAGAATGTGTATGAAACTGCTACTTTGCACATTCACATATAATAAATAATAATAAAATTAAACACAATGGAACAAGTAATCTCACACAGAAGAAGGAAGAAATGTAAAATTGGGATCCTCCCTAACATACATCCCCCAGTTTCGTAGGTTAAGGGCGAGACGCTAATCCACACCCAAAGAGGGGGTTGCATTAACATTCTCACCTTCTGGGGCCCGTGAGCACCTGCGACTTAGACTCCCTTTTTCTCCAGACCTCCATGATTTTGTTCTCTTTCTTAGAGGGGGTCAAGGGCTCAGGGGTGGGGGGAAACAGAGAACTAAGCAGCTCGGTCTCTGACATGGGCCATTTTAGTAGCTCATTCACTCTTTGGCTTCGTATTCCACGCACACACACATGCATTCACAAAGGTCCACATTCACAAAGGTTATCAGAAGATGGTGTGAGGGTAAGTGAGAAAAAAAGAAGAAGAGAAATAAAATAAATCATGCAAGTAATAATGATAATAAAAATATAGATAATTAAAGAATAAGATGAAAGGACATGATAAGTAGGTCCCACTTCATATTAGGTGGCATTAACTACTATGGACTTGCATTTAAATTAATAATTTGATACAATGCACTTATTGTGCACATGCATTTTTACATTGTACTTGTATTTTTATACCTATATGTAATTACATGTGTAATTAATTGCTTAATTGCATTTACAATTACACTGTTAACTCATCCCTTACACCATAACCCACCCTTAAACTCACCCATACCATCAAACTATCCCTAACCTTATCCGCAAAAGTGTTTTGCAATACAATATGAGCACAATAAGTACTTTAATTTTTTAATGTAAGTACGTAGTAGTTAAGGACACGTAACACCATAGTCCACTATACAGAATATACAAATTTAATTCATGTAAATTAATTTATTCCTTCAGTTATGTTGTGTATAATGTTTATAAAAATGTTAATAATTATGTAATACATTTAAATGCATATTTTAATAATAACTTGCATTCATTATGTAGCTAAAAAAATAAAATAACTGCAAATGAACGCTTGTTTAATGAGTAATTACAGACTTTGAGGACTCCTGTGAACTAGATAATGAGGCAACTTGAGCTTCTTGTAAAAGCAGTGAAACTATTGTTGGATTCTGGGAAAGAAGCTTTATTACCTGTGACCAACCACAAAGCTTTCAGGAGAAAGAAGGGGGTTTCTATGAAACACAGGAGAATGAGTCCTTTGGCTGCCAAAAAAAGAGTTTGTGCTCCTACTTTACCTCTGTTTCTGCCCATGTGTGGAAAGTGGATGTATGGAAAGATAAAAAGGCAGGACGGTGAAGAGGGATGGAGTGATTTTAGGGGGAGGAGAAAACACAGAACTTCAGGTGAGAGTGGGATGAATGACAAAGAGAGAACATGAGAGATAAATGATTGGAGAATTAATGTGGTTACAGATGAGAATGAAATGAAGCAGGTGTTAAAGAGACGGTGTGAGAAAGAGATAAAGAGTGTGAGATCAGCGGTACCTGTTGCCGTGCACGTGGGAGGCGCAAAAGGCATAGCTGTAGTGCAGTAGTGTGGGGTCGATCATGGAGCCTTTCTCTGCCCTCTCCAGCAGGTCATTTAAGTAACACAGGTGCCTGTGACACCCTCGCACTCCGTACCTGGCGCAGTACTCATCTAACACAAACACCTGACCTGGACTGAACCAACCCTGAGAAGCACAATCAGACACAAAAGTGCGAATGGGATTATACATGATAATATAAATAGGACAGCCCCAACTGAATAAAAGTGAATTGAAAGCTGGGCTACCAAGCAGGAGTAGGAATCGTTGAGCCTGTGGTCCAGTGTTAACCGCTGAACCATCTCAAACAGCGAAGAGTGGTCGAAATTGCAGGGGTTAGCGGAGATGAACTCGTCCATTCCATGTTTCTGTGCTCGGTCTGCATCTGTGTGTACGCGTGCACGTTAACGTATGGAGGTAGAGACACATAAAACATACACATATCTCAAAGTCACACACTCATTAGAGAAAGGTCTGTAATCTGAGTGAGATGTCAGCCTAAAAAGTGTCACTGTCAGCTTGCATTACTCTGTCAATTCAATCCAAGGTGCATTACAAGCAATGCTCAAAGTGCAAAAAAAACAAGAGCAGATACTCATGTTACACAAATATATAAGCAGTATATTTAATTATTTAGAATCTATAAAAATGTATGATATTAATGATGAAATATGCACGTAAATAAAATTGAACCTTTTTACTCTTACAATTTTTCAATAGCACATTTCAAGAAAGAAATGTTTATATTAATTGTTTTACTCAACAGCAACAACAACATACGGTTTTCTCATAACACACACCCACAACAATTATTATTCCTACATTATTCCTACATAAAAAAAATGTAGGAAAACAATGATTTCTTTAAACCATTTTGTTTATGAGCAACCTTAAATACATTTTACTTAAATTCTTTATAAATTTTACAACATAATATGTATATAGATATTTACAGTTCATAGATGGAGGCATATTTTACACAAAGAAAAATGTATATAATAATCAGAATTTTTGGTTTTATTTTTGACAACCTTAATATGTAAAATAAAAAATCATAAATATACCTTAAAAAAAAAACAAAAAAAAACGTATTAATCAAGTGCATGTAAAATGCCTGCAAAAAATATAGATTGTGCAAATACAGTGTATAAATGCCTATATATATATTATTTGATGCTGAGGAATGTTACTGACCTATAGTTAGTGATAATTATAAAGAGCTATGTTTTATTAAGTTTAAGAGGTCTTGTCTTATAAGAATTTTGTAAAACCAAAAAATAGAAAATAGAAGATTGACAATCAGGTAATATCAGCCCAACTTGTTGGCTTGTGACACTCAAGTATTGGTCTAAGTGCAACAGAGCAAAATTGTTCCTTAAATCTCTAATTTAAAACCAATTGAGTTGTAAAATCCATAAGTGTCCATATGCATTTCTACTACTGTATATCAGAATTTGTGTGGGGGAAAAGGGCCAGAAAATTGTGTGCCAACAATGTTATATTATTGGTTTGTATTTCCCCCACTGGCTTGGTAATCCTGCGAGACTCCTGTCTGAGTCAGTGTTCCTGTCTGGTCCTCCTAATCAAACAACAACTCTACGTTCACGCTTTTCTCCTCCTTCCTCATTCATTGCTCTGTCCGCAGGCCTCTGCCCCCCCTCAGGGAAGCCCTAATTAAAGAAACCCAGAGCCTCTAAACCCAGAGCTGAGAGAGAGCTGGGCATGGAGCCCCCCTACCCTTCACCATCTATTGTGCATTAAAGAGACTAAATAAATTCAACAACACATTTTCCCTTTCCTCTGCAGTCGGTAAGCTTAGGTATTACATCTGGGCCTGCACAAATAAGCAGGGCCGTTTCTTAATCCTGCAACTGGTCAGGGGCTATTCTTATTCTAATGCCCCATTTCAGCCAGAAGCTTTAGAGCTATACTGTATGATTGAGCCATTCAACATACACCTCCTCCAGAGCGTCGCTGGTTTGCATGTTAAATCAGGAATAAGACTTAAACTGCTTAGTTACATAATGGAAGGGAAGTTTTTGCCTGCACAGTATTAATGATGATTGCATAATTTATGCTTCAATTCGTAAACAGTACATCAGATCATCTTTTGTTTACCCTAAAGGGATGTTAAACAGTCCACCCAAAAAACAAACATACAAACTAACGAATACAGTATGTTATCATTTATTCCTTCAAAACTAAAAATCTTTTTTTAATTGAGTAAAAAAAGTGAACCCCAATAGGTTATACAGGATTCATGTTAAAAAAAATATATATATATATATATATTTTTTTTTTATATATATCAATATATACATATTTTATATAAATATATATATATATATATATATATATAAATGCAATTTATAATATAGATAAGATGTAATAAAAAAAACATTACAATATTTTTTTGTCTCGTATAAATTTATTTTTAAAATTTCAATGTTTATGAAAGTTACTATGTGTTGTGTTTTTGTCTGTAAATGTCGTTATAAGATATCTAAACAATAAGTTCAAGCAAAATGATCCGCTAAAATCAGCCACAGGTCAAAAAGGTGACATTGTGTTGTTCTCCTATGTCTTATGTCTTGAGCTTGTCATGTCTCTTTGACACTAGAATTGAGGGGAAGGTCTCTGGACAGTAACACACAATGACATTAGTCAGCTCTGTCCGAGCGGGGCAGAAGAGAAATGACACTGATTGATGGATTCTTTTCATTTATAGATCATCTCTCTCGAAGAGTCCGAAGAGAAGAACATTTGGGGCTATTTAGTGCTTGCTTTTTTTTTCTTTTTTTTTGGTTCTGTGCATGTGTCTGCAGAAGCACACACAATGGACGGATCGGTAGTCTGAGATTCAGCCCTGGGCAGACAAGAGCCGAGGGGCCAAATGACAGGATGGGTGCTCCTCTGTGAGTGAGGGATGGACAGAGAGAGAGAAAGAAAAGAAGGGATGAAGAAATGGGTGACAGCAGAGACATACTTTATTAACTGGTTTCTAATTTAATCTGCTCCTGAACTCGGTTTCTATCAATATGGCTTCCCTCATCAGGCCTGCAGACAAGTCCATACGTCTCTCAGGTCTCTCAGAGCCTGCCGCTATTTCAGTCCTTATCAAACTGGATTAGAAAACCCTGGACTCTGGCTGACATCCAACATCAATCATTGCTTTCTTTGTTTCAAAATAATGGAGCAGTAAACTGGGTGAAAAATGAAACAGATTATTAGTAAGAATACATTTTTAAAATGATTTATTATGAGCATGTTTTGTGTCAATGAAGCTATGTATGTTAAGTGTAGGCCATAGTCAAAAACCAATAATAATAATAATAATAATTATTGTTGTTGTTGTTGTTGCTGTTGCTTTTGAATTATTTGCCCAGAGGTTGTCTACACTGAGTGTAAGCCATGGTAAAATAAAAAGAAGAAAACAAACAAATAAAAATAAATGAAGGAACATGTGAAACATGTAAATGTTGTTGTTAAATGGTATTCCTTGAGGTTGTCTACACTGGGTTTAAGCCGTGGTAAGTTATTATTATTTTTATTATTATTATTACTACTACTAATACTACAACTACTGTTATTGTTGTTATAGTAATATTATATATCTTGATATTGTATAGATAAATAATACATTATGTTTTAGCCAAGTTATAATTGTAATAATAATAATAATAATAATTATTATTATTATTATTACTACTACTACTACTAATACTAATACTACTAATACTACTACTATTACAAGACCTCCGTAATCTTCAGGTTGTCTCTTTGATTTCAGTCTCCCTCCACATGCAGTGCAAAACCAGCAGACAACAGGAGCTTTAGCATTTTCCCAGAGTTGAGGAAAGAAACGGTTAGTCTAAAACTGTTAGTAGTTCTATAGTAAAGCAAAACAGAAACACTACTACAACATATACTGTACAGGGCCACTATTTGTTAAACGTGTCAGTGTAGTTGTGTGGCAAAATGACTTGTCTACAATGTAGCAGTTGTGACAACATTAAAAAAAGTATGCCATCACCTGCTAAATATGTATTCCAGCTACATATTTGCCCTCTCTCTCTCTCTCTCTTACATAAAAAGAGACTCTTAAAACTCACAGAATGAGTAAACTGTTAAATACTGAGTCCACTGCTTCAAGGACAACACAAATCTTTTCAGTGAGAACTGAAAACAAACAGCCAATGTTTCCAATTGCATCCTAATCCCCACATTTAAAACTGCAACCACAACAATTTAATTTGCCGCTGTCGTAAGGTTAAGAGAAAAAAAAACGAAAGCACTGGAGGCACGACTTTTTACAGATGAGAGAAACTGTGTGAACTAGCAAGTAGTTATTTGGTAACATTCCACTGATGGCTTCCAGAAATAACCAGGGTGAAGATACACTGTTTTATTCATAGCATGTCACTCTTAACATGGTAATTACCAGCTGCTGAGGGGTGCAGAGCACGCCAGTGGTTTCACAGAATTCATTTAGCACAATAAATCAACAACTACAATAGAGAAAATCATTATAATTATATCATTTACCAAATTCTCCATTTGGTTGGAAATCTTTATTGTTAAATAAAGGCAACTGCTGTTGATTTCAGCCAACAGGAACTTACAAGGAGCCTACAGATTTAATTTTGCACACGTTGTTTAATGAGAAACACTGTTTTGATTTGAGAAGCCGCGGATCTGATAAAGCCATGTTGAGAGAAGGCAAATATGCAGCTAATAATCATAGCAAAACATCCAGAAATAATATTTCACATGCAGTCTAGTCCTCTAAAAGAAACTGTGTATGTCTTTCAGACCCAAAGGAAACAAAATAGAGGGAAATTTGCTGAAGGTGGGGTAATACGAGTTTTAGAAGAGGAATAGCGAATAGCACATTGCTTGTGTCAGATAATCCTGAGCGGCTTATCTGATCTGTGCCTGCTACAGGGAAGTACTTACCCTTCAGTCCGGCTACAAGAGAGCAGGGTAAGAGGGAACAAACCAGAGTGACATATAGACTCAGGTGGAGCAGAAGACAGAAGAAAGCAGAGAGAGAAAGAGAAAGGAGGAAAGAATACTCCCTTTACACTGTAAGCAAAGCATGAGAGGAGGAGGATCCGATACACTTATTCATACACACAAACAAACTTATCTGAAAATGGGAGGGTAAAAAAAAAGAAAAACATGATGGTGCAGGGAGGGTTGCAAGGCTTTCTGGTATATTGCATATATCAGAAAGAAAGAAAGAAGGGTATGCAAAAGATAAGCATAAAACATAAAAGCAACAATACAGGAGTAATGAGAAATGAATAAAAGAGAGAAATTATATGAAAAAGAAAAGCAAAAGCGTGAACAGCAGAGGAAAAACAACAGAGAGAAAGAAAGAGATATGCAAATCAGAAAGTAAAAGTAATAAATAAATAAAAACAATTTGTGAATAAAAGTAGCTGTACACAAAAGCAAAAAAGTCAAATAGCTTATATAAGCAAGAGTACACTGAAAGAATGAAAAGCAAATGAAAAAAGAAAATAATAAGTGAAGGAAAGAAATAAGTAGAAGAAAAGTGCAGACAAACAAGTGAAAAAACAAAGATTAAAGTTAAAAGCAAGAAAAAGAAAGAAAGAAAAATGAGTGAATGACAAGCAAAAGTAAAAGAGCTTATAAAAGAAAAAAGTAAGTGAAAGAAACAAAAAGGCAGAAGAAAAGAAGAGGAATTTATAAAATAAGGACTAGATCCAAAAGTATCAAAGCAAAGAATATGCAATGATGAAATGGGATGCAGGGATGTATGTGGGATGCAGATGAACGATTTCTGACAGAATCAAACAGCGCAGATGAAAACAGAGTGAGATTTTTCTCCCTTTTTACAACACCAATAGGGTAAGTAGCTACTGTTCTCAGGAGGTGAACACTGTTGAGATTACACTTACAGGACATTAATGAGCAGTAGAGTGAAACAGAGCGCAAAAACATCAGTGCTGCACTGTTTAGAACGGAAACTTTGTATGAAAGACTGTATGTAAGAGTGAGACAGCTATGAAGAGTGTCATTACAAATGCAGCTCTGGCCCTGTGTGTGTGTGTGACTGTAGTCAGCGTGTGTGGATCTGTAGTCTACGTATTCATACTCACAGAACTGAGAGATGGGTGCATCAAGCTGTGGTGCTGTCCCTCCTTTGGCGTTGAGTTTCTGCACCTGGGTCGGGGGGACGGGTTTGTGGGACTGGCCCGTGGCACGATACATCGCTTGAACCCACAGGATTCGATCTTGCTCATCATCGCTGGCGAAGATCACAGTGTCTCCCTCCTTCACAGCATTGAAAAATGTCCGACCGCCATCCAGACCTGCATTCAACATATTCAACATATTCAGATTACTGTATCACAATATATTAATAATTGGTTTATAATAATAATAATAATAACAGTGCTGTTACTATTTTATTAACCAAGATATATAAATGCTGTAAAAGTATTATTATTAGTATTATTATTATAATCATCTCCACGGCAGCCAATGCTTTAATTACTACTGATGTGTAGAATCCTATTTTAAAACCATAGCAAAATATTTCTACAGTTTAATTGATTTAAATGTACAGATATCGTTTGATATTACTATAATTGTTCATATGTATTCCATTTATGCCACAATATTTAGTATGCAGTGGCTGATTATGCATAGACTACAAACGATTCATTAGTCAAATATCAGACGACTCAAAAATAAATCGCTCTTAATAAAACATCGCTGCACAGACACTACATAAGACAGATGAATATTAAAGAATTTAGAAAACTCGTGTACAGTGCGCATAATGTTTTATGCAAAGATACAGAAGGTTTCAATGAGAGATAATTGATCTTAACTAGTTAATTACGGTGTTTGTTTAACACTAATAAAATGAGTCACCTATTCTTAAAAATATGCATGGATAGAAACACATGCCACCTGCTGGTCTTCTAACAGGTACTTCTATTCAGCTTTTTGTGAATGCGCTAGCCTACCCATATGTTAACTGGTACAACAATGCACTATATTTTACAGTAATAAATAACATATATGTGATAGCAAATACCAGTTTGCAAAATCAAGCAGCATAATGGTCTGTTTTGGTTATAGATAAAATAACTGGAAGCAACTGACATTTAAACTACAAAATAAAACAAGGTGGATAGAACAGGTGAAGACTGTAATATTCACTATGATGTCATTTCTTGTTTGCAGTGACCTGGCTGAGGGTCGGTGTAATCCACAGTGTATCCGTCTAGTTGGAGAAGTTCAACAGGTTCTGCTTTTTTCTCTCTGTAGCTACACATGGCAAAGGTGTACTGGCTGACCTGGAAAGAATAGTGGCACGTTAAACACACATTGTGAATTACACTATAAAGGCAAAAACCCAAACAGAATGATCTACTTCAGGCTAGCGAGAGAGTTCAAACGGAGGGTGGCATCTCAGAGGGAGGCTGTCTTGGTCACTGACGGTGTAGGGTTGGACTTGTAAGGTTTTGTCCTGCCAATCAAACGGGACTGACAGAAGAGTGTGGGTTGACACGCTGTCACTCTAGATGCGAGTCGTGCAGTTAGGTGCCAGTCATACACACATTCTACACACACACAAGACACTCTTCGGCCTCATCCGCAGCACTGCACCAATCCAGCGCCTCCATCACCTCTGCTGAAAGTGGCAGCCCTCTCTCACTCCGTCTCCGAGTGACATGATAAATTCAATGTCATGTGTGTGACGGGCACTTGGGCTGGCTTCGGGGCCCCAATCTGGCTTGGTGGCACCCAGGTGCCTTCGGGACGCCACCGGGGGCAAGCACACCCCCCACCACGCTTGCACACACATGTATACACGGCACAGCCTCCCATCAATCCGCTGAAGTTCGGGCCTGTCAGAAGCCGGAGCGGTCGCTGGTGGGGCCATTGACCTGCTGTCAAACCGACAGTTAAAGGATTTTAAATGACTTTGCTTTCTGATTACCCCTGCATGCTTTTGCTCTTTTAAATAACCTTGTTATTGTCCATGCTCTGCAAATTGCATTGTGGATGAAGAGAGCGGGAGAGCAGGCGCAAATCGATCACTAACGCTTGAAGCATAAAGCCGAATGCCAGACACACAACCCGAGCCCCTCCAGGTCACTCGAACGCATTACCATATTCAGATGTGCAAGGCTGAATGCCTGAGCCAGAGCATCGGGGAGACGAGATGAGGGGAAAGAGGAAACGAGCACAGAGCGTCTGCCCGCTGTTTTGTCACATCGCCTACCGACCGTAAAATAATTAGACTTCAGTTTGAATCATAATGCTGGCCTTATGCTGTCAACTTACTCACAACAAGAGCATTTAAAGGCACGAAGACAGACTTTGCAGCTGCTCTAGTATTTGTATGCCTGCTTATCAGTGCTGTGTAAAGCGTAGAGTTGCTAAAACAGTTAAAAACTGAGTTAAGCGGCACTTAAGAAATAAAAAGGCAGGGTGGAGCCACGGGGAACTCTGTCACCACCTTTTCGTGACACCTTGTTTCAAAGCCAGCCTGTGTCAAACAGGAGCCCTAAATGGTTTATGTGGTGTGGTAATACTCTATGAATAATGCAACAGTGAACTCACACCCACCCTGTAACACAAACCCCACATTAAATGCAGGGGCGCTTCCATAGAATCCTTCAGACTGTCAATCAAACGCTGGACACTCGTAGGACTTCCAGCATACTATATAAGTTCAAATGAATTGTATGTCTTTGTATGTTCCTTTTGGCTATAATGATAGCTTACAGTAGTGCAGAATGTACTTTTTGAAATCTATTTTATAATAATATAGTTGTATTCTTTATATATATATATATATATTTACACACTACCGTTCAACAATTTCAAAAATATCAGCAAGATATTTAATTGTTTTTAAAGATTTTTCTTCTGCTCATCAAGGCTGCATTTATTAGATTAAAAATCCAGAAAAAAACTTTAATATTGTGAAATATTTTTTTCTATGTAAAATAGATTAGTTTTCTGTGTGAATATATTTTAAAATGTAATTAATTCCTGTGATACAAAGCATCATTGCTCCAGTCTTCAGTGTCACATGATCCTGACAGGTGTGACAGTAAAGTTATTTTTTAAGTTACATTTTCAATGTAAAAAGCTTATTTTGAGTTTTCCATTTATTGAAATACATTAACAATAATAAGTAATGATCCTGAGCACCAAATACGGATATTAGAATGACTTCTGATGGCTCATGACACAGTTTTTTCAATTTCACAATTGAATTGTCCTGTTTTTTCTTTTTACTGTATTTGTGATCAAATAAATGTTTTACATAAGAGATTTCTTACTACCAATAAAACAGTAGTGTATATAAAAATATATTGTTGTTTATAACTGTAATAATATTAATAACGGGGTTAATTTAGTTCATTTAAGAGCTATTGATCTAGCCCTCATGATCATGTAAACTTATGAAATTACACTGATTTATTCAAAATAAATAATATTTTTTCAATAATTTATGCAAAAATGCATAACGTATCTTATGCTCACATATCATTTTTACAGTGTAGATTTTATAATATGGGTGTTATATTGGAGGGTTGTTTGTTTATACTGAATATAGCATTAATACTCAGTATTTCAAAAACAAGCATATGGGGTCTAAAACATTTGAAATAAACATACTAAATAAAATCAAAGAACATATTCTAGAATATGAGCATTTACATTTACGTGGATGGCACGGACGGATGTCTTGAGGTTTGTGTGAACACACAGAGAAGAAACAACAAAAAGCAAAAAAGAAACAAACAAACACAAAGTGTGAAACAAACAAAACAACAAAAAGCACGGACACGAAAAGCGCATTCTGGCATATTTTCTTACCCACACTGACATTCGAAAACACAAACGGGGCATCGTGTAATGTTTTTCGCTTGCATGCACACAAACACACAGACACACACGCATGCAAACACTAAGGTAAATAAATAATGTCAGTGTATTGACTGTTGTTTGTCACTTGCTGTAGCAGTAGCTGCGAGCGACTAGTGGGCGTGTGATGTGGGCTCTTTTAGCTGCGAGTGCTGGTCCTTTACTCTGTCAAGCCGCCTGTCAACTTTTAGCTCTCAGACATGTTACGACCCGCCACAGAGGAGCTGACTGAACAGCAAACAATTGAGACAGAAATAAAAAAAAAAAAAGGCTCCTCTGAAGTACTCGATGCACTGCTTGATCAGAGAGAGTCTGCTTCACTGGAGCAGTTTTGACACGTACAATGGAAATGCACAGCACTTGATAAAAAAAATAAATAAAATAAAAAACAAATCTGAATCAAAAGAGGAGGAAACGGTCTCCATCAGAAGTCGTGCCAAGGTGAAAAAGCACATACCTGCACTAAGACGAAGAATCTCTTCTTCCATCTTTTCCACAGGTTTTTCCCAATGGCCCAAAGGTACCTGTGAACAGATGCAGAGCAGGTGTTGCAACATAGTGTCAAGATATAGCTTGCTGGATGTGTTCTTCTTAATTTGGGTGATAATGGGCCACTGTTGCCTATCTTTCTGAATAATTTTGAATTAGTAAATTACAAAAGGGATGATTTAACATCATAACTCCAAAAAAAGTGACAAAAATGCATTGCGGAGACACTCCTATGCTATAAACAGACAAAATAGGTGGCTTTGAAGATGAGATATGTATTTCCTTTCCAAATAAAATGCTACAGCTGTGACATATCAGCTATGAGACTAAAAATGTATTCATGAACTCAAGAATGTACGGTTTACTCAAAAACGAATGAAATATTTCCTTAAAATCAACACCACTTGTTTACAGAAAACCACGCTGTCAATATAGTCGCATTTTGCAGATTAAAAACGGTCTAGAAGTACACTGCATACATGCGGATATAGTTGGGGGAAATTTGCTATACTGTACATATCACTTGAATTAATATTTACAATGAAAAAAACTGAAGCGATTACTAGTTACTTAAAGCAAATTCATTGAAGATGACATATGAGTATTCTCTCAGCAGGTCTAGCGAGTTTTAACATGAACAAAATATAATATTGATTTTCAGGTGGGGGTTCGGTGCCCCCTAACGGAGAAAATATTAAATTGCACTGAAGGCAAAAGCACATAAGCACAGGTGTTTTGATTTATTTCATTTTTATTTTTTATTTATTTTTGCGTCATATTTTTTTTGGAACCTGTAACAGTTTTTTTTAAGGATTCTTTAATGAATACAAATTTCAAAAGAAAATAATTTTATTTAACGTATCAAAGTATTCAAAGACATCTTTTTAACAATATACATTATTATTCCAAAATGCAGGGTCAGAAATGACTAATGAGTAATTCAGCATTACACAACATGAATAAATGATATTTGACACTATATCAAAACAGTTTTTTAAATTGTCATAATATTTTACAATATAACTTTTTAATGCTTCTTTTCGGCATTAGTGAGCATGAGAGCCTTTTCTATGAGAGTATTTAGCCTTTTTTTCTACAAAAAATTAAAAACTGAAATATCCTTTCAGCAAGTAACATTAATATGAAAACATACTGATTTTTTCAATTTATTTGCAAATTATTTGCATTGTGTTTTCTACATTCATGGTTAAAACAAGATTATTTTTTTTTGGATAATTTAATAATACATTTAAGTAATTGTAAGTTTATGCATGTCTTTTAATCTTTATTAATAATTATATTGGATTATAATCTCAGATACATGTTATGCTTTTGTTGTTTATAATTTGGTACTGCCTCCACTAGGTGGAGCCAAAAGATCACAAGAGTGGTAAGGCTACATGTTCATTGTTTATAACTCTTGCCTTTCAGTGTTAGTGGAATGGGTTGTCCTGAGCCTGTGCATATTGATCTGTTCAACAACTTATTGAAATCTGTTGAGTTTTGGGTGTCTGAGTGTCTATGCCAGCAGATTCAGCAAACCTTAACAGCTTAAAAGCCGAGGATATCACTTACCCACAGTGCTTCATGTTCTGTGGTTTGTCCATACGGACAGCCAATTTGATCTTCAAGTCATCTGGGCAACCTTTGGCAACAGTCATTTTATGGAGCTCACATTGTTTGGGACTATTGGGTGTTGGATGCAATACAACCTGGAATCACATTATAAAAATTTAGAGAAAACATTTTAAATATTTAATTATTACAAAATGTTAAAATATGTTATTTTATTTTTTTATTTCTTTTTACGTTTTTGGAGTACATAAATATATATTTTTAAATATATGCAACTGTGTAATGTAAATTTATATAAAAAATATAACTATATTATAATATAATATATTAAAAAGTACATCCTGCACTAGGGTAAGCTATCATTAAAGCCAAAAGGAACATAAAAAGGCATACAATTCGTTTAAACTTAACTTTTCACTCTCTTATGATGGTAATAAAATATGAACACAAACATTAGTGGTCATACAGTATATATTGCATAGTTAGCTTAAATATGGGAAAGAAAACAAAAGTGGGACATCGCTGCTTTCCAGCAATGCCCATTCCCACCAGTGCTCTGATTCATCGCACATCATATCCCATTGCTTTCTCTATCTTTCACTTCGCTTCGAAGTCATCTATCGTTTGCATAAGAGCCGACATCAGCACCTCATCTTTCTGTTTTTATATCAGTGCAGGCTTATTGTTTAGAGAGATGAGTGATAGAGAGAGAGAGATAGAGAGAGTGGAATACAGAGACTGTATGCCTCATTGACTCAGCACTGGATCAAATCCATTAGAACAGCTACAGGCACGCAGGGGGGCTGCTCATTTTGGAAAGCTTAGCAAAACCATTTAGTGCCGAACACCTCCTGATGGTAGAACTAAACTCAGATCAGTGCTGACTGCTTAAAGAGCTGTGTGAGTATGGGCTAAAGTGAGCTGTGATGGGTTCAGTGTGTGTGAGTCTGACCCGTCCCAGCTCTTTGTCCTCCAGTGCCAGCACTCCTGTGCTCTCAGTGAAGAGTTTCACCTTTACTGCTGGAAGTGGATGAGTGGTCGTGAAGTCTCCTTGAGTACCCCATCTAAATGAGAGAGAGGGAGAGATTAAATCAGCACTTTTCAAAATGCTTTTTCAGCTAGGGGTGTAAAACTACATAAATATGACAGTACACATTGCATAAATGTATTTAATGATCAATTATAATATAATAATTATATGATAACAACAGGAGTATGTTACAGAGGCAGTCTCAGATTGCACACTCACACCAAGTCTGGGGTCCTCATTCATTCATTCATTTATGAAATTCCTGTTTTTATTTAGCAAAGATGTATTAAACTGAACAAAAGTGATGTTAAAAACCTGAATAATTTACATGTATAAATAAATGCAGCCTTGGCAAAAAATCATTAGCAAAATTACCAAAAAACAAACAAACGGTATATATATTTTTTTAATTATTATGATTCTTTTCAAAATAACTGAACTGAATTTAGTAATTTAATACTGTGTATATATATATATATATATATATATATATATATATATATATATAGAGTGAGGTC
>JAUYWG010000045.1:13943996-13958395 GCA_034779775.1 Enteromius afrohamiltoni
CCCCTCCGCGAGTTTGGTGAAAACTCAGGGAGACAGGGACAGGCCAAATGGGAGAACCTCGTACTGATATGCTCGACTCTCGAAATGAAAACCGCAGAAGGGTTAAGGGTTAGACATAAAAGTACGCGTTCTTCAGGTCGATGGCTGTGAACCAATCCTGGTGCCGGATGCATGTTAGTATGCGTTTTGGCATGAGCATCTTGAATGGCAGCCTGAGAAGGGACCGATTCAGGGCTCTGAGGTCCAGGATTGGCCTCAGCCCACCGCTCTTTTTGGACACGATGAAGCAGGGACTGTAAAACCCAGACCTCATCTCGGCTGGAGGGACAGGCTCGATTGTATCCTTCGCCAGAAGGACAGCAACCTCCATACGGAGGACAGAGGCATCTGTGTCCAAGTGAACAGGGGTATAGAGAATGCCTCTGTACCTGGGCGGGCGCCTGGCGAATTGAATCGCATAGCCGAGGCGTACCGTCCGTATCAACCACCGCGAAGGGTTGGGGAGCTGTGACCAGGCCTCCAACCAAGTCGCCAGGGGTATCAAGGGTACGGTGACAGCGGTGGGGCAGCCTGGTGGGGAACCAGGGAGGGGACCGGCCCCAGAAGGTTGAACATCCTGGGGGCGAGTCCGGCCACTCTTGGCAGGCCTTACCTTCTCCACTGGTTCCCACGCTGCCGATCCAGGGCTCCAGGTCTGCATCTGAGGAGAAAACAGAGAGGTTAGATGAAGACCTCGGGGCACTGGGCCCAGAGGTGTGGATGATTGCTCCCTCTTCCGTAGAAGATACCACTCCCTGCAGCGTGTGTTCCTGTCCCCCGAGGAGCAATCACAATCACCCCCGGGCTGCCCGTGTCAGGGGCGCTTCTTGGAGCAACGAGTGTTCATGGCCGGGCCCTGAGGAACGGGCGGCGTCCCACACCCGTGACCAGCTCGACGTCGTGTCAGCCGTTCATCATGTGTTTCAGCCGGGGACATTGCGGAAGGTCTGGGTGCCGCGGGGAAACACCCTCGGCGACGAGCGGACTGAAGCGGGGTGCTAGGGGGCTTGTACTGTACCCCCTGTACTGTAGGACCTGTCCTACTGCCTCCGTCTGCTGCTGGGATGTCAGGGACTCCTGGGCAAAGCCCTCAACAGTGTCGCCGAAGAGGCCAACCTGCAAGATGGGCGTGTCAAGAAAGCGGGCTTTGTCAACGTCGGCCATCTCAGCGAGGTCGAGCCACAGGTGTCGCTCCTGAAGCACTACTGTGGACATCACCTGACCAAAGGCGGCAACCTTAGTCATCAGAAGCTCGCCACGACCTGGTCAGCTCCTCATGCACCTCCGGGAAGAAAGGAACCGAGGAAGACCGCGACGGGGCCACAGTCCGAGAACTCAGGAACCAATCATCCAGCCGAGACAGAACGGCTGAAGGCGCACGTGGCACCTCCAACCCGATCGCCTCGGCGGCTCGGAGGAGCATAGCCGAGAGCTCTCCATCTCACCGCGGGAAGTACGCGAGGGGAGCCATCTCGTGAACGAGAGGCATGCTCCCGGCCCAAGCATGAGAGACAGCGATCGTGTCCGTCTGAAGAGGTGAGGAAACTGCCGCACTCAGAAACGCACAGGCGCATAGACATTCCGGAGGATGGCTATGAAACCGTGATGAAATTGCTCTTTTTTGATGCCCGGTTGCGGCTGCGGCATTCAATGGCGAGGTCTCTTGCTGACGAGCAAAATAGACTGCCGCTTTTTCAAGCCTTTAAAAAGGCTGTCAGTCTCGTGGGTCCATTGACAGCTGCCCAGATGAATATGCTGCAACGACGAGAGAGCATGAACTCGGACAGGAACTCTTGATAATGAAAGTGTTCTCCTCCAGCAGACTCGATACATCAGATGAGGCTGCGTGTGCAATCAAGCCATGCCCTCTTATACTCACGCTGTGATAAGGTGCACCTGGCTGTAATTATTGCACGCCAATGTTAATTGGCCTTTTCCAAAAGATTCGAAGACGATTGGTCTCTCATGCGAGATCCCATATGTAACGTCGAAGTGATTAGACTGAAAGGGTAACTTACAATAATAAGAAACAGACATATTTTTTAGATGTAGAACATGCCGTTTAAAAAAGCTTACAATGTGACAAAAAAATCAAAGTTGCAAGACAAAGTCAGAATTACAAGATAAAAGTCACACTGTGAGATAAAAAAGTTAAAACAAATAAAGTCACAATTGTGAGATATAAAGTAAGTTACTGTATTAAAAAACTGAATTGCAATTGCGAGATATTTAGAACTGCAAAGTCGCAATATGACATGTACTTTAAATTCAGTTTAGAAAAAAAAATTGTGGAATAAAAGTCACACTATGAGATTAAAGGGGTCATATGATCACAAAGCTATCATACAGAGTGGGGTGTGTTTTCAAAACACCGGCCATATGTTCATGCAAAACAAAGTCGGAGCTATTGCTAGACGCACTGTGTGTCGTTGTGAATGTGAAACTACTTTCTTTGCACTTCAAAAGGGGACATAACTAGAAATCAGTTGTACAGTATTTACAACACTGTTCCAAAACAGTTCAACACAAATATTATAGAATGTGTTCAGAACATTTACGGAAGACAGCTTGTTGTTTGTCCTTTCTCCGATCACGAATACAGACATGGTGTTATGTTTATGAGGCTTGATGCAACGCAACGCATAAAAAGACAGTACTAAGTCATGGTAATCAGTATTTCTGTCTCCACTGGATGCAACAAATGCCTAGTTTGTAATGTGTTGCATTGTTTTGGTGTGATAGCGGAGCATAGTATTTCCGCCAAATGCTTGAGGCATTCAGCAAATCATAATTCACTGGACAGCTGGTCAATCAGAGCACACCTCGCTTTTTTTAGAAAAGATGAGCTTTGTACAGAAGAAACAGTAATCTACAGTAATGTGTTTCTTGCACGTTAAACTGCATGAACACGTTGCATTACACCAAATACACCAAATTTTAGCAACATCATATGACCCCTTTTAAGATAAAAAGAGTTATGAGATTTACATTGTAAGATAACAGTCAAAAATATTAGCTCAGTTTAAAAAAAAAAACTAAATTCATAGTTGACTGCTCATGTTCCAGAGTGAACACTTAATGATCATTTAAAAGTAACTTTTATTAATAAGAGATGTTGTTCTATGACAAAAGAAATAATTTACAATTCCAGGAATGTGACAGAAATTAGTGTGAGTGTGAGTGTAAGCTGACCAAATGAGTGGGAGAATTGTGTGTGTGATATTTCCTCTCTCTCTTACACTCTAATCAGTTTCCTCACACAAAAACAAATATGATAAGTCTAGTTGAGTAATGCGATCAGCGTACGGTTTTCGTAAGTGTTGATTTCATGCCCAGAATTGTTACTTCATCATGAAGCATTACATCTCACCACAAACAGAATGGGCCTACTGTGTACACAATAATAAGATCAACTGATCATGTAATAAGCTAAATAACACATACACATAGCTTCAGCAAACAGCATTTGATGGGATTTGAGATTAAGTTCCTTCAGCTCTGGACAGTTCAGTGGGAATGTGCCTGTATGCATGAAGTAATCAACCTCAACATGCTTGTGTAGGTTAGTGTACATAGACAGATTTAATTAGTCTGCAAGAGAATCATTTACTTTACTTAGAGCTTGGAGGCTCTAAGAAATAATACTGTTTATAAACTTTCTCAGTGCTTGAACTTCTGCTGAGAAGTGAAGTTGGATTCAATATAATGCTGATGTAAAGAACATATATAATGTTTAACAAGAGATTTCTTTGAGACCTACGTTGGTTTGGAGGCCTCTGCTTGGTCAGTCTGAAGTTTCTGTCCACCTTCCACCTCCATGGTGCAGTAAACAATTCGGTTTGGCGCTAAAGATTTTAGACCCTGTACCTCCATAATAACCACCTGTGAAAAAAGTATGATTAACTATATAGAGATGACTCAATCGTGAAAAAAAAACTGTTATCCAAAAAACACTGTCCACAACCCCAAAACAAATTTCAAGAAAGTAAAGAACACAACGCCTTTTCTACAAATAAACTGACTCTACAAAGATAAAACAAAGCATTATTTTAAGCTAAAATTGTGTGAAACATTTTCCAATAATGCATGAATTAGTGTTGTCAAACAGTTAATCGTGATTAATTGCAAAAGTCTTTCTTTACATAATATATGTCTGTGTGATGGGACACATTCTGTATCTGAATAAATGATCACAGAATTTACATTTTTGGGTGAACTAATCCTGTGAAGTGAGATAAGTTAGAAGTACTTTATCCAAACCAACACACAGCTGGCATGCACGAGGGCAGAATATGTGAGATATGTCAGATAAAGCTGTTATAACAAAAGCATCGGTGAAAGGGGAACGAGTTGTTAACACACAACATACATCACATGGTTTTATTGCCCCCTTCTTCAGGGAATATCTCCTCTCAGATAATGTCACTTGATTAAAGCTAGCTTTATAGCAGGCTGTCAGTGCCACTCAGGATTTTCTGTCTGGTTTGTGCACTTGTCTACACACTCACACAGACTTATCTGCTATTCACATATTCTCCTGCCCTCTTTTAAACCTGCATGATGAACATAAGGTGACATTTTCAATTTGTCGCTTTCTGCAAATCAAAGACCAATATATTGCTAATGCAGCAACATGTCCTGTGATATTTGACGATGATATGCAACATGTAGTAATGAGATATTTAAAGTAATGGCTGTGCAAATTCAATTTTCACCCGATAAAAGGAAGTACAGAAATCCTATGTCAAGCCAGTGATAATGTCAAGACCATCACGGATTCAATTATTTCATCAGGACACTGTTGTATGCTGATTATCAGATCAATTCCTATCAAACCACAAGCTACAATAAGATGGTGGTGAAAAGGAAAGAGGCGATGTTGTGTTTGCATTTGTTTCATGTGCTCATAGAAATTTTCTTTTTTTTTTTTTAAGTGTGGGCAATCTGGAAAGCTTAGTGTTATAAAAAAGATCTGAAGCGAAGCCAAAAATAATGGTTAAAGACAAATTTGTGTGAGAATTCAAAAGGCAATGTTTGATGCAATATTATTCCAAACACTGAAACTGCACAGGGTCGAAACTGCTACTGACTATAAGCCATCTTTAACCACTAGGTAAAAATTTCCAACACCGATTTTTCATGCAGGATGTGTTTTACTCTTAAACCCTAATGATTTAGGAAATGTTGTGCTTCGCAGGTGTTTTTTTTGTGATTTTGCTCATGTATGAATCAAATGTCTGTTTTTAAAAAAATTATAATTAAAGAAAATTACTTAATTATCTAAATTTGTTTTTCTCAGTGATTCTTTGAGTAATCTAACAATAATATCTTAATGGGAATATCTGAATATCTCTAAGTATATTATTTTCTCTTTCTCTTTTTTTGTCATTTCTATTTACCTGAACTATCCACCTTATTTTTCCAGGAAATTTAATGTGTCTGGCTTCCAGTGTCATCCACTTCCAGCTATTTTTAGATGTGCAAAACAGCTTGTTTTGCTGCTCGATATTGCAAACTGGTGTGTCTTACCATATTATTGTAATATATTTTCTTGATTATGAACATGGCTTGTAGTGCAAACAATATTACCTTTTATTGCACTTTGCTATTCTTCATTTTAATTAACGGCTAATGAACCATAAATCTCACACATTCACAGAATTCACATTAATTTCCATATTGAAAAATAAGGTGAGTAGCTATATTTAAATTAAGGCAAAAAAGTATTCAGTACCCCTCAGAGATGTTCAGAATATCAATCCAATTCAAATGGTGGTTTACAGTGTCAAGCAGTTTTATAACCCAATGGTTAGCAAGAAGAAGTACCTCCAGAGTGAAAGACAAAACTACGTCAGACTTGGAGAGCTGATTCTCATCCTCTTGGCCCATGTCAATGATGGAAGTGTTATGGCCTCTCTTGAGCTTTTGCAGTTTGAACTCTCCTCCTTTAGACACAGGCATACTCTCCAGATTGGCCATCAGCAGGTTCACTGATGACTTCAGCTCCTCAATGTACATGGCCTCCATGTCTCTGGACACAAACCTGGGGAACCTGCCAGCCTATTCAAGATGTTAAGAAAACAAATCAATTGTGAAAGGGTGGGACAAAACTAGACTAGAATAGGCTCCTCTATAAGCCTAAAAAAGTACAGTATGCAACATCTACATGTGTAACTGTTTGAGATCAGAACACTTACTTTGGTGAATTGATCAGCCATTTGGAGTCGACCATCCAGCTCTCTTCTGATCTGGGCAGCCTGTTCATCAGGATTATCCAACTGTAAGAGAGACACATTTTAATGTATTTACACCAACAACTTCCAGGAACTTCTCCTCCCTGTAACAAGATCAACCATGTCTGACCTTAACCACTACAATAAACAAAGCCAAAATATATTGGTTAAATAGAAAAGGTCATCGTCAATAGTCACATTCATTGCTGCACAGTTAATTGAACGTTCATAAAAGGGCATTTAGATAAGAGCCTAACACAGCTGAACACTACTTTTCAGAGAAATAGCTGCATTTATTCAGATAAATATTTAGATCCCAATACTTGTTTTTCATTTTATCTTTTGATTTATGTTTTAATCAACATTTTGTTTGATGTACTATACCAACCATGACAAATAAACCTCATTTTCAATTGTATTGAATATTTACAGACTTATTATTTCACTCAAGTCACATATGTAGGCAACTTCTGAATCTGTCAGTAATATAAAACAAGATGAATGTATGCTAATGTATGTCATAAACTACTTGCAATTTGTAAAAAAAAAAAGTTATAGAAGTAAGTAATTGCTTCTGGACCAAATACAAGTACATAGGGTTAGGTTAGGGTTAGTCTCCTCAGTTAAGCCGGTTCTTTGATTAGCGGTAAATCTCCATCAGCTGTTTATAAACGGGCCGCCAGTTAACACACAGAGCCGTAGATAAGTGACAAGCTATGCAATATCGTGTTCAGTTTCACGGGTGATTCACTGGCGTAGCTTGTCAGTGATCTACGGCTCTGTCAACAAACTAATGGTCCATTTAAAAACAGCTAATGGAGATTCGCTAATCGAAGAACTAACTTTACTGACGAGATGCGCATAATATATCAAACGATATATTAAGTACAGCCCTGGTAAGTATCTACAGTGGTAATATATTTTTAACAACACACAGAATACATGTAGTACAAATGTATTACACTGGTAACAACATTTTTTTTTACTTCACTGCTCAAACTGGGAGAAGTTGGATCTAGAGTTGGGTGGAGTTGGTGCATCACTGTAATACCAGTGTACTTACATGGTAACTCCTCAGGAACTGTCTATTTGCTGCCCACTGCTGTGTAACCTCAGAGTAATTACATGGTAAATCCATAGGAATTGTTTACTTAATATAAATTATAACACTGTCAGTCATGTTACACATTTGTACTTTCATTGTCAAAATGTGTTGTTACCAATGTCCTGTTACACATTTGTACTTATATCAACCCAAGTGGGTTGTTACACATGTGTAGTTACACAAACATTAAAGCTGTGGTTACATACTGCGTACACATCTAGTTACAATTTAAGTCCACGGGTATTAGGGCCACAATATAAAGTGGGACCGATTGACTTGTTTCTTACAAATACACAGCCTTTCACTCCACAAGATGTTGATGGACTGGAGTTTAGATTACTTGTGGATTATTGTAAAGTCAAGAGGATTATTGGGTGACCAGAGGGTGAGTAAATTTTCATTTTTTGGATTAACTTTTCCTTTTAGCTAACAATGCCAGAAAAAATCACCCTTTCTAAGAATAGTACGGACCTCAGTATTTCTTTAATTAGCTATTTTTATACTGCTATCATTCAATGCCCAGCCTAATAATGAAACTATAAGCTGGCAGCCTGAATGTTAAAAATCTTATTGCAAAAATCAAACAGCATGTCGCTTTTTATCCTACAAATTTATTGGTGCACAATTTAATTCCCAATTTAATAAGAAAAACAACACCAAGGGATGCATCTTTAAATACCCAGTATGTTCTACACTAAAGGGTTCTGAACTAACGGTGAGTTCAGAGCCTTACGGGGGAAGAATTGGCCAGTCAGTTGCATGGTTGGGTGGAGGACCATCTGGACAGGCTGTGGCCATGGTGTCCCCGTTCCTGACTCCAGCTGGGCTAAATTCAGTACTTAAATAGCTACAAACACCTACACTCTTCCATGAGGATTCCTACATGCAAATGAATGCACACACACCAGTGCACTTGCAACATACACACTGTTCACACAGAACAATGAGCGCATATAACACATGCTCACACACGCATGAATTAATGTACAAGTTCTGTCCCACATATACAGTGTATGAACACACACCGACATGCCTGATGCCAATGTGTGGGTGTTTTCATAATGAAATGCTTAAATGTTACTGCATAATAACAGGATTGGAGTCCAAGACACAGATTAAGCCTCAACCTCATCCAAGATCAAAAATACTTTCCATAGAGAAAGCACCTGTGTCCGGCAATTTCAGGATTGTTAGATGATGAAGCCATGTTGTTCCAAGCCCGATTTTCTATTGTTTCCTAATGAAAGACATTATTTTGAAAGTCCTTTTTTTGGGGTCCTAATAATTACATTAATAAAATCTACATATTATAGCTGATTCTGCAAGAAAGCCAGTTTCAACATGAAAATAACAAAACAGTATATAAGAATGTATGTTTTTAAATTAAATCTCACAACTAGTGGCTATTTTCTTGATAATATAATACAAAAAACATTACAATACATTTTTGATGTAATTTATTACTGTAAGGGGAAAAACAAATTTTGGGAATTCATTACTCCAGTATTCAGCATCACACGATCCTTCAGAAATCATTCTAACATTCTTTATGGAAGTAAAAAAAAAGAAGTTGAAAATATTCAATTACTTTTTTCAGATTTTTTTTTTGTCAACGCCATTTGCTGATTAAAAGTGTTAATTCCTTAAAGGGGTCATATGATGTTACTGAAAGGACATTATTTTGTATTTGGTGTAATGCAATGTGTTTATGTGGTTTAACGTTCAAAAAACACATTATTTTTCACATACTGAAATTCATTATGACTGCCCCACGATTATTGGACTTGTAACCAGAAGGCTGTGGATTTGAGTCCCAGGTACGGCAGGGATTGTAGGTGGTGGGAGTGAATATAGAGCGCTCTCTCCACCTTCAATACCACGACTGATGTGAGGCCCTTTAGCAAGGGACTGAACCCCTAACTGCTCCCAGGGCGCCGCAACATTGGCTGCTCACTGCTCCGGGTGTGTGTGTGCACTTTGGATTGGTTAAATGCAAAGCACAAATTCCAAGTATGGGTCACCATAACTGGTCACAAGTCAAAATTCGAATTATTGTTACCCCTCAAAGCCCTGCCTCTTGAAACAGGTCGATTTGTACAAAGCTCAGCATTCTAAAAAAGTGAGGTGAGCTCACGATTGGCTAGCTGTCCAGTGCATTGTGATTGGCCAAATATCTCCAGCGTCTGATGGAAATGTTATGCCCCGTATCACCTTATTGTCCCGGCTCTATGACACCAAAACAATAAAAGCAATTACAGAGGAGGCATTTGTTGCATCCAGTGGGGACATAATCACTGATTATAATGACTTAGTTCTGTCTTTTTTATGTGTTGCGTTGCATCACACCACATTAACATGTCTACAAACAACAAGCATTACATTATACTGCTCAAAACTCGCGTTTTAGGGGACAAGTCATAACTTTTATAAAGAATATCTCTTTGGTTTTGAAGCTTTAGTCTTTGCAACTGTAGGGTTCTTATCAATGCATTTTCTACGACGTAGTTTTAGTGCCACCAAAAAAAAAAAAAAATTACGAGAGTAAAGTTGTAATATTACGAGATTAAAGTAAAACGACGAGAATTATATTAAAATATTTTAACTTTAATCTCGTAGTTTTGACTTTATTCTCATAGTATTACGATTTTATTCTCGTAGTATTAGATTTTTTTTGGTGCCACTAAAACTTTGTCGTAATTTTTTGCTTCTAACACTCCTAAAAGAAAGGAAAACTTGAAATCACATCGTATGATGATCCATTATAATAACCCCAAACTTAAAAAGCAGCACATTTCCTATTAAGAAAATTGCTAACTCTAAAACACTAGCCTGACTGATTATATACAGAACTATTTTGTTAAGTTACAATGCATCAAACCTCACAAAGCCCTTATTTTAACAGCCTGCCAACCTTTAATTGAAATTAAAAACACTCATTACCATCTGTATTGAATGTGCATTCGAATATGGAAAGGAAAGTGGGACGAGGTCTGCATTTTAAAATGAACACACTTCTTCAACACACAACTTTGATCACTGGCAACCTTAGTGGAAACTTTTAGTTATAAAATATATTCCATTACAATATTTATTTAGAAGTCTAATCTAATCCACCACCCAATGATACTGCTTTCCCTAAACAGCATTTTTGAGTCTGGTCACAAACATTCTAACAGAGAAATGAGCTTTTCAAACTGAGACCAAGCAGCACAGCATGGTTCTTCTCCTGCTGCTGGTAGACTGAGGCAGTCAATGCTAAAGATGAATCAGCGTTCAGTCTTTCTCACACATGCCTCACGTCTCAGCTGCCTCTCTCATTGTGTTGACATTGCAAAGACAATCCAGCTAACATAAAAGAACCTGCCACCACTGTCATTTAACTGCTCTGTGAGGCTGTTGATTAGTTCTTAATTTATTTATCTCCACTGGCTTTGAGCCAGAATGTATACCAGATGTATGGCATTGTTATAATCAACCAACACCTTAAATAACCTTGGATCCAGATTTAGAGAGGCTTTTATCAAGTCAATGCAACTTAATAAAATGTAAACGATGCAACCAAAGCCTTTAGAAGAATGACAATAAACAAATAACTCGGCGTGCCATGACACATCCTAATTTTGTTGAGATGTTCATGCCCCAGCAAGGGAGCAATCCATGATGTCATTGCCTGATGATAATCAGATTTAGTGCAAACATGACATGTGTAATTAAATTAATGTACCTAATCTAAGCCAGCCAAGGCAGAGAGATTGTCTGGCCAGTGTGTGTATATGTGTGACAGTAGAAGGTGTGTGCAATAAAACAGAGCCAGACATCGTCATGAAGAACAACAGCTTCTCAAACATTAAAAGACTAATGTGCCGCAAAATTGACATTTGTCCTCCAAAAATATGGAAACACCCTGGAAAAGTGGGGTTTTGGACAATATTGGCATGAATCCTTTTTAATTTTTAAGGGACAACACAAATTACAAAAACATATATTATTACATAAACAGTATAGAAAGAAAATACTTTCTTCAAAATATCCACATTTAGCAGCTATAACAGCTCTGGATTATCCAGGAAGTTTTTTCAAACATTGATTTAATATATTACTCCAAGCCTGAAGATGATTCTCACTGGTTGGACACGTCTAACGGACATCACGGTCCAGTTCCTCCCATAGCAGCTTTAATTGGGTTTAGGTCAGGTATAAATTGCCATTATTATGTAATCAAAATGAAAATTATTATCGCTGATCTTCAATAATAATGTCAAGTTACTTTAATGTACAGTATTTGCACCAAAACAAAACAAGGATTTATGCTGATATTATCCAAAACTACACTTTTGAAGGGCAGTGTATACATACAGTAGCTTTACTTACTGTTATTATTATTTTTTTTATTATTATTTGACATTTTTAATATGTTTAGTAACTTACAGATAGCTGCAAAGTTGTAAAAAAAATTTTACTTTCTTTTTTTTTTTTTTAAGTTTAAGATATTGTATTTAACTTTATTTCAATTATGCAAAACATAAACATTAGTCACCTCTCATGAAAAGTGAAAAATCATGGAAGAATCTGATTGTGATAAACAGTAATGCTATCTATCAGGATGCACTACCTAAACTAAGTTAAGGTTAGAGCTGAGGTTAGGGTTATGGGTTTACAGTAGGTTCAATGTTGTGTATGCAATCAGCGCTTTAATTGAAAAAAACAATGAATATCTAGAATCGGCTGCAGAGCGGAGTTTGCACTTAATTGCTTTTGGGGGATTATGAATATAACAAGTAGGGCAAATTGGTTAGCAAAATGTTAACAGAATAATTAGCTAGCGGCATGCTAAAGTGACCTAATGATTAGCTTGTGAGGCACCTGAAAATAAATCAGAATGACTATTTAAGCTTCAATTGTAGTTATTACAAATTATTACATAAAAGCAGTAAGCAATTATTGTGTAAGTTTTGTTAAGCTTTCATTAGCTTATTTTGTATTTATTTTGTAGCTTCAATCTAACAGTAGAGCACACTGACAACACAGTCCCTCTCTCCAGAGATAAACCTAAAATGACCTGCTATGCACTCAAAATGTTCTTAAACTGTGGTAGTTAAATATTTAGTCTGTTTGGTGAAGTTAGTTCTTTGGGGAAGAAGGCAACTCAGTGGAACGCTGATTAGCGTAGGTGTAACAGTGGTTAGCATCCAACACCACATGATGGAGGCGTACAAAACTAGCAGGGGGTGACGTTTAATGCTAGACATCTGATTTCATATTTTTCTGATTTCAAGGCACAATGTTACACCCACAATAGCTCTGTAAAATTACTGCGTTTTTTTGTACACATCTCTGCAATAGCATTCAATGGCAATCTTTCTACCACCAGTCAGTGAAGATCTAGGTTAGTTTTTACCTTCATCACGTAAAGAAAATTGACAGAACAGCAACAGGGAAAAAGTCAAATCAATGGACATTTTCTTTGAATCAATATTCCAATTTCAGCAAGCTTTTGAGGGCAGTAAGATTGCCTAAGATAGGGTCACAAGTTTAATCACCATTACAGACTGAGGTAAAAATACCAGAAGAAAGGCAGAGGACAGAAAACTATCAAGATCTCTAACGGCAGAGCAAATTATTCTAGCTATAGGAAAAAAACGTGGTCTGATTGCCCAGGCCTCTGCTCCTGATCAATAGTGAGGAGATGGGTAATAAGAAGCGATCCATGCTGGTACTGAGCACAGGCGGGCAGAAAGTGGATCTTGACTAGCCAGACTCTACTATGATGAAAGAGGAGAAAATGGCTGCCATCCTCGTATCAAAAATGCATGTGATGAATCCATGCATGAAGACAATTACTGAAGCATGGCTTAGTGCAAGAAGAACAAGGCTATCGGCAAGAAAGCACATTATACACGCAGGTGCACAGAGTCACTTGTGATCCAGTCCTGTCTAAAAGATTTTTAGAAGCAGTCTATTGTTCACATCTTTGTTTACTTTTTAGTTTATGACAATGCTGTATTATGCATTTCAGCATATACTATATAAAATGTATATACTGCACTTGACAGCATGTGAACCCTACTATGAGCATCTCTTAAAAATATGAGATAATGAAAGGCCACAATCCAGAAGCATTACTATAAAACAAGCGCAGCATCTACCACCTGGGAGATTTGTACAGTACCTTAGCTTTACTATATGAATGCATATTAAATATTTCAACTAAGACCTCTGAAATGATGACAGAGGATAAAATGGGGAATTGTTATGTATTATAAAAACTACAGCTATTGTTGTGAATCTGGTAGAGAAGTCCGCGAGACATGATAAGACTCTGACACGACAGGACGCAGATGCAGGGAGCATGTAGACACCACAATAATCTGACAAGAAACGCCAGCACAGACAGGGAGAGAAGAAGAGACGCCAATCAGCGCTGAAATAAAGGCAGGTGTAATCTCAATCAGCGAAAGCACCGATTACAACAGGTAACAGCTGAGAGGCAGACAAAACACCACACTAAAACAGGAAAACAGAAGTCAGACCAATAAATAATTAGACCCGGCTCATGACAGCTATGCCATAGACGGACCATTTTTGGTTCCACAAACAACCATCCAGTTAAAGGTGTTTTAGAACTATACCTTTGTATAATCTGAAGAACCTGCTTTCAACTTCAAAGAACATTTTGTGAAACAGAAAGTTTCTCCAGATGTTAAAGGTTCTTTATGGAAATATTTAGACAAAAAAATAATTAGACATAATATTTTCACTTATATGGCATCGTGAAGCACCTGAGAGTGCAGTGCTTTCCTGTCACCACACTACTGTCCTATCCAATTAAAAAAAAGCATAGTAAAAGCTCCCAGAAATTGAATTGTCACATGTTTATGAAAATAATATCACTGTACCATCTATTCTTCATTTGAATAGATAATTTATAATTTATTCTGGCATTATTTATACTTGTAGGTATAGCTTGCACTATATATATATATATATATATATATATATATGTCATCAATGAGATAAACTAT